>OY720310.1:3471408-4071408 GCA_963082785.1 Philonthus spinipes | reverse complement strand
AAAGAGAGGGCTTAATCTAGGATACACCGGCAAAATTCTCAAGTCATCAAATAAATAAATAAAAATAATATAAATAATGCAAGAGAAAACAAAAGGAAAAAATACTAATAAGAAGAGGAAAACGGTTACGAACGAGTGCCACAAAAAAGTCTTTTTGACATTCGCAATTAAATGTAAACATTTTCATCCATTATTTTTAATTTAATTTAATTTAATTGTGTTTTTATTTGTCTTAAATTGTATTATTAGTATTACAACAAATAAAAAGAAAAAAAAAAAGAAAAATTTAGAAAATGGAAGTGTGGCAAATGAGGTAGAACACATAGTAGTAGTAGTTACTCTGTCGCTATGTATTGCTGCTAAATTTATCACATAGAAGTATGAAGGAGGTGATGGGGAATCCAAAAATATTAATAATAATAATGTTTTATATAAGATTCTGCCATTGTAATAGTGATGTTTTTTTATCAATTCTACTGATTTTGCTATGTTATTAATTTATTACATATATGTTGAATCTGCTAGAAATCTAGGGGTTATAATTAATACAGATTTGCGTTTTAAATCACACATAAATAAGTGTATCTCAAAGTCGTTTCAAAATTTAAAGCAAATATATTCTTGCAGACATTTTTTAACAATAAATATGAAACGTAAACTTTGTGATATGCTTGTTTTAAGTAAATTTAATTTTGCAGATGCTGTCTATAACGCATGTTTAGATAAAAAAAAAACAAGAGATCGCATTCAGAGAGTTCAGAACTCGTGCATACGCCTGATATACGGAATTCGTAAATACGACCATATCTCGCATAGATTATCAGACTTGAACTGGCTAAACATGCATAGTCGACGTATATTACATTCGAGTGTTCTATATTATAAAATTATACACCTTCACAAGCCTGCCTATCTTTATAACCGAATTGTATTTCGATCAGATGTGCACCACATCAATGTGAGATTTAGAGGAATAATTTCGCCACCTCGATATAAATCATCAATATTTCAACGGTCTTTCTCTTATAATATTTACAAAATCTTTAACAAAATTCCTGCACATATAAAACATCTCACATTGATGAAATTTAAACAGGAAATGAGGAACCTTCTAAATCAAAATGTTTCTTTATTCAATTAGATAGTTTTTTTTGAGCGATTAAATTATATAATTGTAGATTTAATTTAATATTTAATTAATTATAAGTATTTTCACTTTTTTCTAAAATCTTTTTTTATATTTTCATTTACTTGTAGGTTAAGTGGAAGAGCAGTGAGTTGTAAAATTATCTGAACTTCGCCTACGTTTGCGCCATAATTTTTATGTAAATATCTAAAAAGTAAATAAAGACATTTATTATTATTATTATTATTATATAAGTTTAAGCCATAATATTATTCTAATGGCAGAAAGACCTCGGGTCGACAGCCTATGAAAAGAGAACCTCAAATTATATACCGTATTATACTATACAATACTGCACTTAATATAATGTAAAAGTCCCTTGAATAAAGATTTTTGTATATATATTGTTCTTAATTGAATTTGGGTTGAGTTGTGTTGAAAGCAGATTTTCTGTACTCCGCCCATGGGTATTCTACAATATCTATTGTTCTAAATAATATTAGGTTGTGTAATACTTTATTATTACAGAAAATAAATAATATTTTTATTATATTTTATATTCAATTTTCTTTCATTAAATGTGTAAACAATTATTAAACGGTAAACTCAAACATGTTTATTTTATTTCTTTCTTTATTTTATAATGGATTGAATAAAGAAAGGAATAACAATTATTTAGTTTTATAATTAGTAATTTAATGAATGATTAATTTATTTACAAATAAAGGGTAAAACATAATTGAGTTTACAAAAAAGCTAATTATAAAATCAGTGCCAACTATTTTTTGATAGTAATTATTTTTCCTTTCTTTTAAAACTATTCCCCTCTTGATTCTAACAAACGCAATAACTCATGCGTCCAACAATGCGTCGCCGTAAACGCCGTCATAAATAATAGCCTAACACGACGTCTGAGCGCGGCGTCGCGACGCCCACACAGAGTACGAGATTTTAATTAAAGCAACAATATAACGAGTGGTACATGTAACTTCGGCAACTCCATCCCCGTTCCCGAGATCGGCGGGGCCCGTCTATGGCTAATTCCCGGCGAAATTGCGGCTAATCTTGGGAGGGCGGTCGCTGTACCTCCCCGCCGATTTATGTACAGGCTGAAAGATCCGCAGATTAGTTTCTCACTTATACACTCACACACACATATATGCGAAAACGGCCCGGGAATAATTAACCCTGATTACGGCGGCGGAGGAGTCGGGATTGATTTTAATTATGGTAATTGGGAAAAATGGTGTCGAGGAGAAGTGGAACGGTGATGAAGTCATTTGAATTTCAAGGGGGAGGACTTTTCGAAAGGGAGAGCGAGAGAGAGAGAAAAAAGGCGTTCATTTCTTTAATGATCCACTGGAGAAAATTGAATAATTTATTTTAAGAATGCGTTTTCTGAAATCGCCCTGATTTTCTAATGCTTTTCACCTTTATAACCACAAAACTGTGATTTTTTTAATTTTAAATTTAATAAAATGTTCAGCCACCATTCAATAAATAAATAAATCTCCACAACCAACATAATGAGGATTATAACAAAAATAAATATTTAATAAAATGTTCAGCTAGCATTCATCTACCGTATGAATAACTAGTGATGGCCATTTCGGTTTTTCGAACCTCATCACACTAGTTTATTCCATGTGTAATACCTTCATGAAGGCGTTGTCTTCAATTTATTATGATTTTATTTTAAAGTAAATATTTCCAATTTAGTACTTGTATACTAATAAGTGTATACTTATCGGGAAGGCACATATATTTCGATCAATTTCACATAGTCAGCAATACTACCAGTTTAGGAGTTTTTTTAATATTCTTTGAGTAGAAGCGGATTGATTTTTATACGAGTTGCAGAAATGGTGAATGCGCCGGGCTCGCAATGAAATTCTCTTTTTTTATTTATCATATTAGTATTTCACGACTCAAAGGTTCTTCCACTAGCCGATTCCCTTGGCGTGGGAAACCCTACCGAAGAGATTGTCCTTCCAACATTTTCCAAAATGGGCCTTCTTGTAGTATTCTGTTCTTCACCATGGTTAACGTATTTAAAGATTTAATTTTGCTGATTGTATTTGAATTAATTTAATTGATTTATTTTAACATCTTTAAATTGTTTAAGACATAGCTGTACTGACGAGGGATAGATCCCGAAACACGTATTTGCAGATAGCCTTATATTAAGTAACATTTTGTTGTATTTACATTAAATTTTTCTCGGATGAAAATTTGTTGCATTAAACAATATTTTATTGATCTGCAACAGCAGGTGTACATTATGTAATTCAATGTCCGGCGTGGGTATTTGCCCGGGAAGTAGTTGTTTTAATGTGCATTTGTTTAACGTACTTACGTAACGTAAGTCAAAAGTCACAGAGCTAAATGAGGAAATAATTTATTAATTATTTTCAAATAATTTTTGTTTAATATGGTTAACGTGTTTTTTAGATGTACGAAGACCATGGGGTTTTCGCATGATGACCGTAAAAATGCAGACATTGTCTAGCAAGCAGATTTGAGATGGATTCTTGATCTTCTTCGAAGGGCATTTTTCCTCTTTATTGTTATTTTTTCGCGAATAAGTTAACAAGCAAAAGGAAACTATTTTACTTGCTTCGATTTCTTATTCTTCACGCTTCATGCAATTTTCTCCTTTTCGTTTCGCATTTCCTGGAATACATCGGAATTCCCATTGATTTATCTCAACTACTGTAGTTAATAAATAAAAGACGATTTCATTATAAGCCCGGCGCATTCACCATTTCTACTAGCTGATATAATATATATATATATATATATATATATATATATATATATATAATCGATGTCCCCTTTTACCAATTGGTGTCGGGGTTGATTTAATAGTAAACATATTTATTAACTTTGTTAACATAGCGATGATTTTAATAGAATTAAAAGCATATAGTATTATCAATAATAAAATTGCGATTTATTTTATACTGTAAAAACAAATATTAACACCACCAAAAAACAAATAAATTTATTGACCAATATTTTTATGTTATTATTATTATTTTTTTTATACCGACCCATGTGTAAATTTGTTTGTTTGCTCAATAGATTATCAGGCCGTAGAGTGTAAGCTTTTCGGATTAAATGAACAATCAATAATACAGAGCGGGGGAGGGTGCCGCCGCGAATTTATTCAATAAAGGAGCAAATAAAGGTGAAACCGTGCGGGGCGAAACCAAATATAGATATAGAAACTTCAACAGTTAATCGACCGCGATAGTTCCTTCCAATTTATATAATTGCTGAATCGCATGCCTGATGCCGGCGTTTTCATCGCACACACACACACACAAAAAAAAATGTTTATACGCAGTGGGGCGGAAAGTGGAAAAAGAAGAATGACGGGGGTGAGAGATTCATTCCGCGATTAAACTACGGCAATTATTTCAAACTCGAGCTTGTTTGCGTTTCGTTTAAGCGAATTAGCGATGAGATTTACTGTTTATTTACTTATAACTCGGAAGTTAATCATTCGGGTGTGCTTATTTGAATTTTATTATTATTTTATATATTTATTTCGCAAACGTGTTGATTTTAATTTTCTTTTTTTTATATAATTCTTAGAAAATTCCTTTTCTATGATAATCCATGACAGACTACTAAAATAATTGTACATATTGTTATAATATTTTTTATAAAATTTTGTTGTTTGTATATATTCTTTTTCTAAATATTTCATTAATGTTGAGTAAAACACAATCAATCTTGTTATACCCGATGCTTTTTATTTTATTTTTTTTTTTCAGTTTCCTTACATATGTTTCTATCTTGACACATTAGGTTCAAATATTAAACTAATTATGAAATACGAAAGAGTATATGTTAATAATAACACACGAGTTAATAACATAATATTGATAATGACCACTTTGTGGTCGAAATGTACATCTAACGTGTTAAAAAAAAGTGAAGTAAGGAAAAAACTCGTGTGTTATTATTGATATTAACACTTCACGTGAACTCAAAACCCATTTATTTGAGTATATGTTAACATTTTAAGTTTTTGTTTTAAATAAAACACACTTTCAAAATATAAATTTGTCCTTTATTCGCGACAATTGTTTTGCACGCTTTTGTGGCTTCTTCAAGCGAAGAAGAAACAATTGTTGCAAATAAAGGACAAATTTATATTTGGAAGTATGTTTTATTTAAAACAAAAACTTAAAATGTTAACAAATATAGACTTTAGGCTGAAAGACCTAAGTCAATAGCCATTTATTAGTATAGATCAAATATTTTGTATAATTTATGTATATGTAAATACCACAATTAAGATGATTGTATATATAGACTTTAAAAAATTAATAGACTCAACAGTTAAATTACGAAAGAGTATACATAAAAATGGAGTGTGGGTTAGTTAACTTAATTAACGGAGAAACCTGCGATTAGTATATTGTCGGTACGGTTGTTTAAAATAATAATCTCTTTGGTAACCGTTTTTCCAATCTAATCCCTCCAGAAGGTTGAGTCACTTCCCTTTCTTACAAATCTTGAGCACGGATAAATATCCCACGTGGTTGTCCTTCTGGCGAATAATCATTCGCGATCTTCTTCATTCTTCATAGGAAATACATAAGATATTTTAAAAAATGAAAACCCGATTAAAAGGGCAAACTCTAAGCCCTTTTAATCGGGTTTTCAATTTTTAAGACATCTTCAGTTATCATGTATTTCCCAAGGAGAGCTAAGTGAATACTGCACGTCTTTTTTCTTGTTTCCCCATTTCCTTTGATGGCCTCTTCGCTGTAAAAAGCAGTAGGTAGCAGGATTGAGTTAAACATTTTCTTTTTGTTGCTGAGGCTCAATTTCTCGTTGCTTAAAATACTACAGAGATGGCTTGCTCTGTCTTTAGCTAAACGACCTCTTCTTTTCTTCCTTTAATTTAGCGTCGTTTTATTTAGTACACCCTCTCTTTCCCATTGCGTGAAACTTTTTAGAAAAGAGTGTCTCTCATCCATTTTTTTTCTGTTTTTGTTTCCAGTCATGTGTTTCGGAATGGACAAATCATTGTTAAATATTAAACTGGAATGGATCGCCAAATTTACAAACATTCATTATATTACATCAAAAGCTTTACACGAGATTTTATTAATCCTTATTACTTTATCGACAATCCATTTTTAATTGAAGTAATTACAAATGCATACGCCGTAGCAAGGAAAGAGAAAGGGTTTCGCAAATAATAAAGTATGTATCCATTAATCCCCACTCCGTATTTATTTTCGTGTAAATTCGTCGGAATGAGGGGTGGATGGGTGGCGGGGAGTTGGTTCGGATCTGAGGACTTCATCCCGGCAGCCGCCGCCGTAACAGAGTTTACTTAGGCAGCAGCTGCATATTTTATTGGGGCGGCATACATTATTCATGCAAAAAGAGGCCCCCGGACGTAACTTACGGCGGCGGCGCGCGCCCTAAGCCGCTCAGACAACGGAAAATTTCGGAAGTAACATTAAAGTTTTCCATGATCTGATTAAGGAAATGTTTTCCACGTTCGTAACGCGCGCGCGTCCGTCTAACCCGAATACAATTTAACCCGCTCTCTTGCGCCATCCACCGGGGTAATTTAATAGTTCCAACGGCGGAATGCCAATGATATACAGAAAAAAAAAACAGATAGTAGAAAATATATATAGTGCGTTTAAAATGATAGCAAAAAAATTAGTTAAACCCATATTCATCAATTTCGGAAAAAAAAAAAAAATGTTTATAACTCAATAATTGAGTTATAATAAACCATGTACAACCAAGTGAAAGCCTTAACAATTAACAAGTTAAAAAAATGTTTATTTTTACTCCTGCCTGAAAGATTTATTATTATTATTATTATTTTTCTACTATCCGTTATTTTTTTTTTCTGTATATCATTCCGCCGTTGGAAATATTAAATTAAAAAGAAAATTGAAAATTATTAGAATTTAATGTAAAACGTTTGCGATTCCAACAAATCGACTCAAAAATATTTTGAATAAATTAATAAATATGTCTAAAAATCTCAATAAGTTAATGCATTTATCTATCTAACATTTGACTATAAAATTTTCAAACAAATATATGGGAATCTTTTTTTTTAATCTTTTGAAATTCTTTGCTAGCATCTGATGGCATTTTGATGGTAATTTTTCTTTCCCCATTCTGAGAGTAGAATCTCTATGAAGTTAAATTGAGAGATTTCTTATTCCGGGAACAAGGTCCTATGCCTGAGGATCCCTGTATATAGAAATGGTACTCCTCCTTGATGCTGAGTTGATGTCTAACTGCATCCTCTATTATTTAAATAAGTGGTGGAAGCGCCGGGTTTTTGATAGAATTATTGCCAGCTTTACACAAATAATTATGTTTGTTATTTCAGTCGAGCGAATTGATCAAATATATAGATACGATTAATATACAGAGTGGTTAACCACCAAACCTGGTCATGGGGAAATAGTGTTATAGAATTTTAATAATTAATTATAACACACTTTATTAAAATATCTCTCGGAGTTTAAATTCCCTTTTATCTCAAATGGTCCAATAATTTTATTATTAAGAATGTCAGGCCAAATATTAATTTTCCCTTCTAAATACAGCGTTCATCAACATTCATGAAATCATCAGAATACTGCAAGACAATTCAGCTAGCTAGCAGAGATACTTTTATTGCAAATCACCGTAAATTTAGACAGGATAGAAAAACCCCAGGTCGATAGTCCGGACAGACTAACACAATATTTGTTTTCTTAACTAACTAACCATCTTTATTCAAATGTGTATATGTATGTACAATAATATACAAAAATTAGAATTATATTCTGTAGATGATGAATCAGCTATCGACCGGAGGTCTTTCAGCCTTGTTTTCTTATTTAAATATAAATGTATATATATACGATTATGTAATGATGTCTGAATAAAGATGTTTGTATATATACTAATTTTCTTAGGGTATTGGATTCTTGCTGTTACAGAAAGTCGTGGATTATCTTGAGACCATTATACTACATATTTGAGTGGAAAATTATATTCTGAAAAGCCTAATGAATTTTAGAAAGATTGAAGACTAAATTTCAGTTTACTTTCAGCATTTTTTTGTATTATGTGACAACTGAAAAATTGTAACATTTCAAAGATGTTTATCAAAACATCGGATTGAATATATTTCTGAAATGTAAAAAATTTTCATTTGTCAGATTTTTTATACAAACAAAAACTTTCTGTACGTGTTTTAATTTCCCCTTCATATATATAATTTTTTTTTCAAGGAATATTTATGCGAAGTCTAAATTCTACCGAATATAAAAATACAAACATCAACAAATTAACGTTGATGTTGCAGTGTACGTAGGGTGGAAGGGGTTGAAAATGCAAACATAAACACACCGGGGGTAATTAGGCGCGCGTTTTAAAATATTAATTAAAAACGTCGACGTCGCTTGTTCATTTGGATTCCGGTCACGCGTGGACAGTATTTTTCGCGTGTGTATTCGGCCGACGTAAGCATGTTGCAAATTCGGGACTAAGGGCCGCACCCTCGGGCCCTCCGTCGGCCACTTATCCGAGTTTATTGTGTCGGAGATTATGTGAGTTACTGGCGGCATTTGCGAATAATACAGTAATAAATGCGGCCATTTCTAACACCCCATCAGGGGAGCTTCCATTCCCACGCATTCGGAGTAACGTTCACGTGGAATTTTCGTTCCGGGGGTGGAGTAGGGGAGGCTCGGGAATGTTAACGGTTCTGTGTAAACCTTAATCTGAATGAGATCAGTAGTTATGCTATTGATTTCAGCTTGTGTTAATAATTAATACTGTTTGTTAAGACGGGAAATTATAAATCAATTCAAAGTGATTTGTATTGACGCATCTGTATTTCATTTACGTCAAGAATTTACCATAGCATTACTACAATTTATAAATAATGAAATAATGTAAATAAATTAAATACCATATGATCAAGAAATATATATATATATATATATATATAAATCTTTATTGGCAGATTATTTTGAACAAAGTAATAATAATAAATAAATACAATAAATAACTAACATAAAAATAAATTCTTCTGCCAATTGACTATCGACCGTTGGTCTTTCCGCCTGATTTTGTAGGCGTCTGCCTTTGTCAGTTGCTGTGTCAAAAAGGTTTTGATCGCTAATGTCGTCCATTGTCTTGTGATCAAGAAATATTTTCTTCAGAATGCCTTGAATTTTTTTTATTATAAAATTGAAAATTAAAATTTGTTATTCCAACAAGATACTGATTTAATTGGATAGGGATCCTGTGAAATTATAAAATATATTTGGGCGAATATGTTGTAGAATATTCATTGAATTGCATTTATCAACAGATTAATTTAAAGTCAAAAGATCGACCGCAATATTTTGCACTAATGCAACCGAAACGAACCGACCGAATAACCATTTACAATTAAAATTAAATATAACACATGCAATAATAAAACAAATAATTGCTTTCCGAAACGCAAAACATAATATCCCCCGTCGGTTCAATAATTATTGGAAATAACACCGGGGCCCAGATACAAGTTACCAAAGCACAATCGAAGCTTTGATATATTTATTCAGCGGAATCATAACAAGCGAGCTATTTGTTTAATAAATATATACCACGAAAATTCTACGGTGTGTTAAATCGAGAATATTATTTAGGAAAGGGGCTGCGTTCGGCTGCGGGGTTGTCGCTCGTTGTGTGTACAAATAAATTGGAATCGATTCCCGATGCTGGATTAAAACGGCACTAAGAGCGAATAAAAATCCCCGAGGGGGAGAATAATTGTTTTTCGTGCTAATTGTGCTGGGTTTAAGTTTGTTTTTTAGTTCGCGTTCCGTTGGGAGGGGTAGCGGTATCAATCACGTAACTCGGACCAACTGCACCGTATTTTTCGGTAATGCGCTCGAAGGGGTTAAAAATGCACCAGATGCAAGACTGGAATTGATTTTTTTACGTGAGCGGATTTTAAGGGAGAAGGAGATCAAACAGTTTTGTGAATGCCAAACGAATAAAAGAAAAAAGAAACTTAATTAAATATTTACTACATACTATAAAGAAGTCATGAATTTTTACACAGTACAAAGAAGACATGAATTATTGCACACCACAAAAGAGTCATTAATCAATTTATTTATATTAATATTTATAATTCAGGCAGAAAGACCCCGGGTCGATAGCCATTTGACAATGACAGTTACATGACAAATTGAAATAATTCTATAAATATTGTAAACACACATACTACATATTGTAAAATGTAACGTTATTTGTCAATAAAGATGTTAAATATATATATTTATAATTATATTTTTTATATTTATTTAATTAATTGATTAGAATAAAATTTGAACTTAGTTTGTTTCAATAATATTTTACTTTATAAAAAAACTTAAAAGTCATATGTCACAGAGCAAAATGTGAGAATATTTTATTAATTATTTTCAAATAATTTTTATTTAATGTATTTTACTTTATTCCGAATAGTTTCGGCTTCTAGCCATTATCAAGGAATTTGACATGTTTAGATGGTATTCTTTGCTAGTCACCACTTGAAATAGTAAACGAAGAATTTCTCACTTTCATTGCGTTGCGATTCTTTCATAAATACGGTAATAAAATAGGAAATTAGGTTAGATTTAATATTTTTTAATTATTATCGTGAATTATAATGTTTCATAGTAGCAAGATTAATTTTGAATTTTTTTCGCCTTTCTTTGAAAATTCTAAAAAAATATTTATACATGAAATAAAAACTTTCTAATGACAGATTCAAGTATAGCAGACTTTAAACTATTCCTGTAGAAAGTTTCAGCCTCTTGCAGATTAAAATATCTTTTTGACGAAAAAAGTAGGAAGAGGCACCACTTTGATTTTTTTCGCTTTTCTTTGAAAATTCGAAAAAAATATTTCTACATGGAATAAAAACTTTCTGATAGCAGATTTAAGTTCAGCAGACTATAAACTATCCCTGTAGTAAGTTTCAGCCCTTTGCAGAGCAAAATATTTTTTTGACGAAAAAAGTTGTAAGGTGAACGAACTTTTTCGCTCGCCATTCCTTGAAAATTCGAAAAAAAAAAAAAATTCTACACGGAACAAAAACTTTTTGGTGGCAGATTATAGTTCAGCAGACTTTAAACTATCTATGTAGAAAGTTTCAGCCCTTTTCAGCCTATAATATCTTTTTAACGAAAAAAGTAGAAAGAGGTACCCCTTTGTATTTTTTCGCCTTTCTTTGAAAATTCGAAACAAATATTTCTACATGAAATAAAAACTTTCTGATGACAGATGCAAGTTCAACAGACCTTAAACCATCCCTGCAGAAAGTTTCAGCTCTTTGGAGCCTAAAATAGCTTTTGGACGAACAAAGTAGGAAGAGGTACCTCTTTGATTTTTTTTTCGCCTTTCTTTAAAAATTCGAAAAAAATATTTCTACATGAAATAAAAACTTTATGATGGCAAATTCGGGTTCAGCAGATTTTAAAGTATTCCTGTAGAAAGTTTCAGCCCCTTAGATAGTAAAATATCTTTTTGACGAAAAAAAGTAGGCAGAGGTACCCCTTTGTATTTTTTCGCCTTTCTTTTAAAATTCGAAAAAAATATTTCTACATGAAATAAAAACTTTATGATGGCAGATTCGGGTTCAACAAACTTTAAACCATCCCTGCAGAAAGTTTCAGCCCTTTGCAGCCTGAAATATCTTTTTGACGAAAAAAGTAGGAAGAGGTACCTCTTTGAATTTTTTTCGCCTTTTTTTAAAAAATTCGAAAAAAATATTTCTAGATGAAATAAAAACTTTCTGATGACAGATTCAAATTCAGCATACTTTAATCTATCTTTGTAGAAAGTTTCAGCCCCTTGCAGAATAAAATATCTTTTTGACAAAAAAGTAGGAAGAGGTACCTCTTTGAATTTTTTCGCCTTTCTTTGAAAATTCTTAAAAAAAAATTTCTACATGGAATAAAAACTTTCTGATAGCAGATTCAAGTTCACCAGACTTTAAACCATCCCTGCAGAAAGTTTCAGCCCTTTGCAGCCTAAAATATATTTTTGACGAAAACAGTTGAACTGTTTAGCCTTTCCTTGAAAATTCGAAAAAAATATTTCTACGTGGAATAAAAATTTTTTGATGGCAGATTCGGGTTCAGCAGACTTTAATCCTAAGTAAAAATAAAGTATTATACATATAAAAACTTAGAAGTGTTTTTATTAATATATTCTCATTTTGTTGTCCCAATCAGGTTGATTGCTTCTACTTTTGTCTGTTTTTACCCGAACCACTTCGGACTTTCCTTCATTATTATTATTATTATTATTTATCTTAAGTCCTTATACTCTTTCGGGTGTCAGTCCCCTTCATTAATATATTTAAATACATATGACAAAGTAGAATCATCCGTAAAAGAAAGAAGTCTTTTTTTTATTATTTTTTAAAATGTTTTGATATTTTTATGGAACATTCTATTTTAATAAATATTTACTTTATGGAATTTAAAAGTATAAGTATGGTATAAGATGTATCAATAAGTAGAAATAAAATAATAAAAAAGACTCGAGAAAATCGTTATCTCATCGTAGCGTGAAAATCCCCGATT
The DNA here is from genome assembly GCA_963082785.1 of Philonthus spinipes. NCBI lineage: Eukaryota > Metazoa > Arthropoda > Insecta > Coleoptera > Staphylinidae > Philonthus > Philonthus spinipes. Next base: position 4,058,658 of record OY720310.1, on the reverse strand, counting down.
CCGTTAAGCTCTCGTATGACATGGCTTCATTCTCGAGCAAAACCACGAGCTTTTTTGTGATTGTTAAGTGAAACGTGTCGGATGACAGACGCAGGGAGGCGGCAGCACCGCCGACGGAGCCCTTCCCTCCGTTACGACGATGGCCCTCGAGAGTTTCGCTCCGAACACTTGCAGCCGCTCCGAGAGGAGTCCTTCAGAGTCCCGGAATCTTCTCACGACTTGTATATATAGGTATATATATATATATGCCGACGGTGCATTCCATAGACCTGATACAATCGGATCCCGCACCGGAAACCGGAAACCCTCGCCGGGATATCTTGAGAGCCCCTGACGTTCCTCGCGCGGAGGACTCGAGCACGATCCGCCCGTCCGGAACTTGCATAGAACGGCGAGGACAAACTGGATGGGCTAATGCCCTTTTGTCCGAGTGGCCGATAGCACTTGGGATTCTTTAAGCAACTTTAAATTAGATGGCCGAACGCGATTGTTCGGAGCCGAAACTCGGAACGGTATTGGGGACACCGCTAATGCCATTAAGGTCGGCCCGGCAATCTTATTACCTAGGGCTAAGGGCGTGGGGCGGCGGCGTTAATGCCCGGCTGTTAATCTTGTCCTGCTAATATCTTCATTTCTCACCACACTCGCGCCCCACGGACAGGGCGCATTTTTTCGCACGCCACATCCCCCCGAGGGTTATTGCGCAGAAAAATGAAACGTCTGCGAAATTAATTTAGGAATCAAGAAAATGTGACCGCAATTAATTTTCGCAACGCTTCTGAAATACTTATACGTGTGGCTTTTATTACATATAAAGAAAATATTTTCACACCTAGATGGGATAAAAAAGAAGAAAACAGATCATTTTTCATTACAATCCACACTATTTAAATCAACGATAATAGAAATTAATTCATTCAGTATATAATCTTATCCCTGACTTTGCATTTGATTTCCTGTGAAAACCAGATGGTACAATATAGTGCAAAACTACAGTAGTAAAGCAGTTATGCACACTAAGCTTTACTAAATCCAGAGATTAGCACTTAACTCTGCTAACTGAGAATCTAATACTAAAATATCGACGAATTCACTGGAGATAAGTCTTGATTCTACGTATTGACAAACCTCCTAAGGTTTAATAATCAATATTAATTTGTAAATTAAATTCACTTGGTTTTATTTCACTTATTTGTATTTTATTTTCTACTAGTTTCGGCTTGATGTCATTATCAAGAATGAAATCATTCTAGTAGAAAATAAAATACAAATAAGTGAAACAAAACCAAGTGAATTTAATTTACAAATTAATATTTTTAAAAAATGTTTTACCAAGTGATTAATGAGAAAAAAGTGTCCGATATATTTAATAATCAATACCCTATCATGCTTTGCCATTCAGGAACCCAACTCTAAACTATGTTAATCAAGAGTCTTGAATTAAGCTCTGTAAGTGAAGAGCCTTACACTAAAGTTTGCTAATCAAGTATTTAATAATAAACTTTACTAACCAGCAGTCTAACAGTAAGCTTGCCTAAACTACTGCTTGACGCTACGCTCTGTCAGTCAAGAATCCTTTTAGGCTCACTATGGTAAAAAAATGTATATTGTATATAAATGTCTTCATAAATAGAAGCAATGTATTTTTCTTGTATTTATAACAATATACGCATGTTTTTTTAATTGTTTTTGTTTATGAAGAAAAAACGAAAAATGTAAGGTCATAATTCCTTCATAAATAATATTCTTGTTAAAATTGAGAGTTTATAATTCAAAACTGTATCATACTGCTTTTAATTTTGATAATTTGGGTTGTAGTAGATTCTTGTGTAACTGTAAATTAATTAACTATTTTTAATTTCTTCACAAACAGAAGCAATTTCAAATATTAGTTTGTAAATTAAATTCACTTGGTTTTGTTTCACTTATTTGTATTTTATTTTCTACTAGTTTCGGCTTGTTGTCATTATCAAGAATTATGTACAAATGGATTTGTTTTGGAATATATAAACAGATTTCAAATGTTTTTAAAGAAATGATTTTCTGCGACTGGAAAATGATTTCGATAATTTCTATTCACTTTTAAAAAGTCCAATATATTTAAAACAACGTGAATTAAAACAAAACGAATGTCACGTTTCCAAATATAATTATGAAATTTTCAGAGATGCTTATTTTATTTCTACATATTTGAACTTTAATGAATGTACAAGGAATTTCCATAATCGGCCTGAGGGATAATTTAATTTGACTGTCAGGGGATTAAATGATTCATGACATATCCTAAAAACACACAAGAGACATAAAAATAATAGTATAAAGTTTTACGAGAGTTTAATCCTTGTGAAAATATTGATAAGTTCATGTAAATACACCGTTACATAAACTATCCCCCGCCCTCCTAGAAGCGCGTCCCTAAATTCCCACAGTATTTACCCACTTTCGATGCGATATTTAGAAAACCCCTGAAATACACGCCGTCAGTTATCCGAGTTAATATTTCACACTTCCAAACTGTAAATGTATAATTTATTATAAATATTTTTCTGTGGAGTGTATTCCTGCGTGATCGATAGATTAAGATGTGGCAAATACAAATTGTTGAACTAACTTTCTTATTTAAAGGTTTTACTTATGGTCGAGTATAGATTCGGAGGTTTGCGCAAAAGCGGCCGGCCGTTTCGGCGGGTCTCCACTATTTTCAGGGTGGCGCTAGGTGCAGTACGAGGAGACCTACGCGTCCAATTCGAGCAGCGCTGTTCCAGTGCCCGAGTGCCGACCTGAAAATGTTTCCCCCTGAAACGTTTTTCTGCGAAATTCTGAATTAAAACGACCGACTTCCGCGCCCGGAAAAATTGCTCAAGCGTGCTGTGAACGGACCCATCGAGTGACACAATGTGAATTAAAACTAGCCCTTTAAAACTATCCAAAGTTTCCGCAGAAAGAGAGAAAATAACACGCTTTCAGGATAATAATTGTTATTTAAGTGGGGATTTCTTTATTGTTAAATTGTTTAGTGTTTGTGTAGCTGTGTTTAATTAAAACGACATCTGAGTGTTCCGCATTTTTAAATTTACATAAAGTATGATTAAACCGGTGGAGGTGTGCGCCCGCTGAAACTTACCAGTGCTTCTGAAAATCTAACCGCATTCATGATTTTGGAAAATGTGATCTGACACTACGCACACGATTACTCACGCAAGCTATGGCATTTTGGATTTTTGTGTTATGTCTCACCTACGGAGCGCACACAGGTAGGCGTTGCATTTTTTTTTTCTTTCTCGCAGACTAGTTTCTGCGTAATCCCTCTACCCCGCTTCCGTTTCAATGGAGCACGCATGAAAAATTCAAGTCGACTCGAATAGGGCTTCGTAAGCTCCTCAAACCGGAAACAGGAATTCCATTACCGACGGATTTTAATTATTTACATATATTAATATTTGTGCTAAGCGTTAAATTAAAACAATAAATATATCTTGTTTTATTTTTTCTGTTAGCGTATATCTTTAAACGGAATTTGAGTCTTAGAAGGGGATAATCATTTTAATAAATAATTAGAGAATCAATAAAATCACCGCTGGAAACTCGGTTAAGTAAATTCGGATTCCTGAAAGAAATACATTTTTTATTATTCTAATTTTACTTGAGTTGAGTTTTACTCAAACTAATTTAATCAAAACCAAAGATAATTTCTTTCTTTCATAATCTAGATGCCTTACTACCCTCTTAGGTGTAAGGTTATATTGTAATTTTATTAAATGAAATTTAATTTATTTTGAAATAATTAATTTAAAAAAATATACATTTTTTTATTTAGTATTAGAAATAAAATATATATATATATGAATTTTTTTAATTCTTTAATTTTTGTCGGCGTTAACTTGGTGGAAAAAGTTGTAAGAGTTAACGCTGACAAAATTAAAGAATTAAAAAAATCATATAATCATATATATATTTTATTTCTTTCAATATAGTATATAAAGAAAACAAAATTACTTTTTTATTCCACTTGAATTCAAGTGGTATAACTACCTGGATTCAAGTGGACAAAAAATAATTTTGTTTTCTTTATATACTATATTGAATTTATATACAGGAAGACCTTATACTTACTTAGGATATATATCTTTATAAGTATATAAGGATATATATTATATACTACTGTCTAGTAGGCTTCATCACTTCATACTTATAGACCTTATACTTACTTAGGAATTTAAGGTTACTCCATTTCCCCTAATCACAGGACATCTTTTATATTACAAGAAATGAAGAGAAGAAACTTTATGAGATTCCCAGATTGAAATTGTTTGTAATGATTGAATGAAGAAATTTAATGTTGTGAAGAAAGAACAGTTGGCAATACAAAAAAAATTAAGCTAATCTTCTGAGAGTGGACTATTAAAATATTTATTAGCGTCATGTGTTTGCAATATATTAGCCAATAGCTTAGTGCAGAATATAAAGCATTAATTATCCTTTCAATACAAATAAATGAATACAACTCTGCGCGTTTTATCCTGTATGAAATTTATTTCCTTAACCTATTCCACCCCTACGTTCCCAATATACCGAAAATGCCAACAAAATTCGCTCATTTTGATTTAAATTGAAAATATCTCAAAAACTATGGAGGGGTAACTTTTGTTTTTTACATATTCTGAAAGAGTAGGCTTTACTTAACATCCCCACTCAGTTTCATGAAGATCTCTTGAAAATTATAATTTTTGCGATTTTTTAAATTCCCAATATACCGAAAATGCCAACAAAATTCGCTCATTTCGACTTAAATTGAAAATATCTAAAAAACTATGGAGGGGGTAACTTTTATTCTTTACATATTCTGAAAGAGTAGGCTTTACTTAACATCCCTACACATTTTCATGAAGATCTCTTGAAAATTATAATTTTTGCGATTTTTTAAATTCCCAATATACCGAAAATTCCAACAAAATTCGCTCATTTTGACTTAAATTGAAAATATCTCAAAAACTATGAAGGGGGTAACTTTTGTTTTTTATATATTCTGAAAGAGTAGGCTTTACTTAACATCCCCAATCAGTTTCATGAAGATCTCTTGAAAATTATAATTTTTGCGATTTTTTAAATTCCCAATATACCGAAAATGCTAACAAAATTCGCTCATTTTGACTTAAATTGAAAATATCTCAAAAACTATGGAGGGGGTAACTTTTGTTTTTTATATATTCTGAAAGAGTAGGCTTTACTTAACATCCCCACTCAGTTTCATGAAGATCTCTTGAAAATTATAATTTTTGCGATTTTTTAAATTCCCAATATACCGAAAATGCCAACAAAATTCGCTCATTTTGACTTAAATTGAAAATATCTCAAAAACTATGGAGGGGGTAACTTTTGTTTTTTACATATTTTAAAAGAGTAGGCTTTACTTAACATCCCCACTTCGTTTCATTAAGATCTCTTAAAAATTATAATTTTTGCGATTTTTTAAATTCCCAATATACCGAAAATGCTAACAAAATTCGCTCATTTTGACTTAAATTGAAAATATCTCAAAAACTATGGTGGGGGTAACTTTTGTTTTTTACATATTCTGAAAGAGTAGGCTTTGCTTAACATCCCTACATATTTTCATGAAGATCTCTTGAAAATTATAATTTTTGCGATTTTTTAAATTCCCAATATACCGAAAATGCCAACAAAATTCGCTCATTTCGATTTAATTGAAAATATCTCAAAAACTATGGAGGGGGTAACTTTTGTTTTTTACATATTCTAAAAGAGTAGGCTTTACTTAATATCCCCACTCCGTTTCATGAGGATCTCTTGAAAATTATAATTTTTGCGATTTTTTAAATTCCCAATATATCGAAAATGCTAACAAAATTCGCTCATTTCGACTTAAAATTGAAAATATCTCAAAATCTATGGAGGGGGTAACTTTTGTTTTTTACATATTCTGAAAGAGTAGGCTTTACTTAACATCCCCACTCAGTTTCATGAAGATCTCTTGAAAATTATAATTTTTTCCTTTATTTCAGTTTCAAATCCTAAAGCACTTTATTACGATTTACATGAAACATCCATCCTTTTGTATTATTATTATTTCTTTCCTCTTCGGAACCAAACACGGAAAATAAATGGTGATAAATCGTGTTGTGTTTTTTTTTTTTTTCATATGGGAAAAAATGTAACGGGGGTGAATTATGTTATTTAAGTAAGCTTATAAAATAATTAAAGCCTAATTCCGGCTTTGTAATTTAGAATTTTCATGACTATTACTCTTAGCGATTGTTCATTTTTATCGGTCGTATAGAAAAATGTTTCAAAGTTGATGAATAATTTTTTTATCAACTTCTGTGAAAAAGTTAATAAATATTCTTCTACTGTTATATTTTTTATAAGATAGTCATGATAATCCAAAATTATAAATCTACAACTTGATTTATAATTTTTGATTTTCATGACTTGATAATTTATTAATTATTTTCAAATCATTTTCATTTAATATAGGTTAGATATATTTAATTTATTAAATGTAGCTTTTTGTTAAATTTCTAATTTGTACTATTATAAAAAAAAGAAATGCACTTCCGCAATGTCTCACTCTTCCCCGTTCATGAAATTCACAAGGGACACAATAAATTCCGGAACCCATTCTTGAATCCCATCGACGCGTACAAAACGGCCGTCGTCCGTTCTAAAAATACTGCCCCGCGCTCTTTATTCACCCCCATCCACCGGCTAATTCCGCACGGGGTGCAGGACGACTGTATTGGGCGGACCTTTGCTTTATGTCCTGGAAAGGATGCGATTGAAATGTTAATTGGGGCATTAAGTGTAACACACGTCGCCGCAGATGCGGACCTGGACGTGGATGGAACCGGGGAAGAGACCTCGTAAATTAATGGCAGTTTACGGCCGTTCGCTTCGAGTTGTCATAACGTCTAACTGTAGACGCCCAAATTAATCCACTTTATCACGGCACTAAGCAGTTTGATGCGGACGGGGATAATGATGAATGTCTCCGGATCGAAATTTCATTTCGGTCTAAGCCGGGATGTATTAAACCGAACTGTTTTCTAACTGAATATCAGATACTCGAAATTAATTATGGGTGTAATTTAATTTAGATATTTTGAAAATTAAAATTATATATACAAACATCTTTATTTGTGAAATTGAAACAGCATATACACAATACGTTAGGAAACCATTACGTTACTATATTATACATAATAAATTTCACAAATTGGCTATCGACCAGTGGCCTTTCAGCCTGTCTCTGTCCAGTCTTTGTCATTTCTTTAAATGTTAATTAAAATTATTTTATTGCATATTTAAATTGTTTTAAAATAAATAAAGATGATTCACACACTTTCAGTTATTTAAATTACAATGATCACAATTTAAAATAGTGAATTAAAAAGATTTAAAGTAAAGTATTTATTTACGGATTTCTCCTTTGATATTACAAAAAAATATACAATAATAAAATTATAATCATAATAATTTCATTTATTTAAATTATAATGATCACAATTTAAAATAGTGAATTAAAAAGATTTAAAGTAAAGTATTTATTTACGGATTTCTCCTTTGATATTACAAAAAAATATACAATAATAAAATTATAATCATAATAATTTCATTTATTTAAATTATAATGATCACAATTTAAAATAGTGAATTAAAAAGATTTAAAGTAAAGTATTTATTTACGGATTTCTCCTTTGATATTACAAAAAAATATACAATAATAAAATTATAATCATAATAATTTCATTTATTTAAATTATAATGATCACAATTTAAAATAGTGAATTAAAAAGATTTAAAGTAAAGTATTTATTTACGGATTTCTCCTTTGATATTACAAAAAATATACAATAATAAAATTATAATCATAAAAAATTAATACTACGTAAATAAATATAAGTATAACATAAAAAATAAAACACATGTAATAAAAACGGACCTATTTTTGTTTTTTACCCTTTTTCTTACTGCTATTTCGCATCGGATCCTCTTATGTCTAGTTCTCTTTCAAACAACTTATATAATCATTGAATCTAAGTGCTTTTCTATGATTATTGGGTTTGAATAGATTAAAAAAAATTGGCACGTCAACTTTACAGGTATATAATTGATATACAAAGTGATATCTTAAGAAGAAAAAAATATCCTGAAAGTGGTTCAAAAATAATTGTAGACATGTTTTATTAAAAGTAATAGTGAAAATTATTATTCTATTCGTTTGGGGAGTTATTTAGGTAGTTTTGATTTTACGTCTTGCTAACCATTTTTCACTTAATCCCAGATTTGATTTATTCTCAATATCACGAAATGAATTATTGCGCCATTTAAAAGTTATCTTCGTCAATGAAAGTATTATGTGATAAGTAAATCAGTCTTGAGTTGTTTTATTATATTACATTTTTGTATGTTATCGGAATTGTTCGCCAAATATATATTTACTTTTTCTTAAATTAAAATTAAATCACTGTTTTTTTAATAATAATTTTTGTTTGAATTTATATTATATTAAACTTTTGTAATTACATTTGTAAAAATGGATTTCCGTTAATAAATAAATTAACCCTGCATATTTTTCAGTACTAAAATTTGACACCTTACATTTAAAATTTCTGAGAATGAAAAACCATTCGAATAGATAGAGGTTCAGTATTAATACATAATCTTTTAATAATCCACTATAAGAAGTTAACATTTTAATTTTTTTCTGTTTTAAATAAAACACACTTTCAAAATATAAATTTGTCCTTTATTCGCGACAATTGTTTCGCACACTTTTGCGGCTTCTTCAGGCGAAGAATGATAATTAAAATACAGTCTTACAACTCTATATATATGGTACAGTGCGGGGGTGGTGTTAAATAATAATAAGTTAAATAAATTTAATAACAGTGAATTTGATAGGTCTGTTAGATCGTTTAGTAATGTATCAGTAAATTTTCTTTTATTTATTTTCATATGTTCTAATGCGTTTGGTTTCCTTTCTTTTCGAAGTGTAGAAATTTTTCTTCCCAGAATCTGTGTTGCTGCTCTCTGAGATGGTTTGCGTATGTTGATTTTCCTCTTTGGAATTCCAGGTCTTTTTTGTGTGCAGTAAAAGATAGGATTGATCTTTTACTGCTCTTCCCGTTTGTCCTATATGTGTGTGTTTTATTTAAAACAAAACAAAAACTTAAAATGTTAACAAATATGGACTTTCAGAAATTAACAGCCTCAACAGTAAAATTACATTATAAGAAGGTTGACTTAATTTATTTTCATTGCCAAGGGTTCTTTCATTTTAATATTATTTTTTTCATACAAATAATTTCAAACTAGGAAACTCATAAAGTTTCTTCATAGACAGGATATCCTTTGAATTAGTATATTAGTTAATATTAAATTAAGATTTATTGTAAGGATTTTTCACTTAACTTTCTAAATTATGTTTGTTTTTTTATTGGAAATAACGTATAAATCTCAATTCGTAACGTTTAATTAAAAAGCAAATTGATTTTTCTCTTTAATTGGAACAAACACCCCGTTCGCGATTATCCAATTGAATACCCGCACAACTCCCTCATCGGCAAATCGTTGAATTATGATCCGAATTGAAATTATACAATTAGCGACATGATTCCGCTCACGTATCCAGCCAGCGCTGTTCAATCGCGACGGTGCGCAAAGTGCGCCCAACTTTCGCCCGGTAATTAGCGGCACTCTACTAAATTAATCCTATTATCAAACTGGAATTTATCTCTATTAATTAATAATTTAGCGTCGTTCCGGGAACGCGGACGCGCTTCCCACTGTTTCCGCACAACTTTGATTTGTGACTCCAGTACCGGCCAGATTATTTATCATAATGTATTAATGCAATAATAATTGCGTTGTGTGTTCCAGCGATAAACTATTTAATTAGATAGAACTTTGCTTATATTATAAAGGCGTTATGTTACGGTGGTATACCATATAATTGATAAACTTAATTTATTTATGTAGATTGAGATTTAAGTGCATCGATGAGTTTGTACCAAATTTACTCCTCATCCAAAATGATAATAATAATAATAATAAAAATAAATAAATTTAGAAATATATAATCCGCTTTGTTTTTGTAAAACGGATTAATCAACTGCCTGAAGATGGTGAAAAAAATGTAGCAGTTTCCCTACAATAAATTTTGTGAAACTTAAATAACCGTTATTTTATAAATAGAAAAGAGTATTCTTTGACTTAGCCACAACCATTTACATTATTTTATTTACAAATAATGAATATTTCTTTATTTATTTTACATTCTGAGAGCAATACAAAAAATCGCTTAAATCTCACTCTACATGAAACTACTTTTCTACAATCTTTATTTACATAATATATAAATTTATATATTTATATAATCAATGGGCAGAAAGACTTCCGGTCGATAGCCCATGACAGACTACTAAACCACCGATATTGTAAATATAAATATTTTTAAATAATTTTATTTCTACTGTCTGAATAAAGATGTTTGTATATATATAATCGTTAATCTTTCCGTTAGTAAGTTTTTTTTTAATATTTAATTCATTTATGTTTTATTCTTCCGTGTATATTCTTCTTAATGTAATATTATTTCAAAATCATGATTGCTAATGTCACTGTGAAATGAAGAGATGCATTCATGAATTGTCATTATTAAAAGTATTTTGGGGTTGCGTGACATGCATAGAAGGTTTAGGATTATGACATTCTAAGGTGTTTTTTTAAATATATATACAAATATCTTTATTCAGATAATAACATTATTATAAATATAAATTATATATATTGATATGATTGTTTATCTGTCTTTTTTTTTTAATATTTTAATACTTTTTTTAATATTCTAATAATTGCAGGAGATGTAAATCTTTAGGGGCGGTATAAGTTTGTTAATGATATTAATATATCTTAATTTTTAAGATGTAAAAAAAATCGAAGTGAAAGTAGCGTCAAATTTTATCTAATATATCTTAACACTTCATATACTACATTTTATATATAAGATAACTTAATATTTACATACATAAACAATGCTATATGGCTTGTATAGAATTCTGTTATTGAGTATGGTTCTTATATTAGTAAATAATTGTGTAGAGCATTTTTAAGTTGTTTGGTGTTGTTTTTAAGCTGCTGGATTTTTGGGTAGATAGCCTTGTAACTATTATTTGTTGTTTCCTTTCATTAAATAATTTCGACTCAACCGTTGCAATTCGCAGTAGTACTGCTATGCAACAACAAATATATATTGTGTAATCCAATGTCCGGCGGGGTAAATGCTCGGGAAGTAGTTGTTTCAATAGATGTTTGCAAAACTTACAGTGTAAGTATTTTTTTGCAGTTGGAAAAAGGGATTGATCGAATTCTGTTGATCATTGTCAGAAATTTTCCTTGTTTAATTTCATTGTAATTTAATTTTGTAGTTATGATTCGGAAACATGTAATTAATAATCATAGTTTTTTTGTTGTTTCATGTCCTCTCCTTGTATATGTTTATAATAGAACACAATTGTCTTGATTATGTACATTCTAAATATTATATATGAAGAAAACAAAAAAAATTCTATATTGAAAATGTACCATCAAGTTAACGCCGACGAAATTAAAGAATTTTAAATATTGTTAAGATTTTATTTTCTTTGAATGCTCCACGATATGATTGACGATATTCAACTCCTGGAGTTATTCGCAATGCTTTCTTTTTAATGACAAATATTTTATGAAATAAATATGAATAAATTATTAAAAATCAACCAATAAAACTCGGATTAGATTGAATAACTTGAAATTATCGACTAGTTTCGGGTTATTAGCAAATTTTCAAGAGAATTTAAAATTTGTTTTAATAATTTTTTTTATATATTTATAAACATATACAAGGAGAGGACAAAAAACAAAAAAAAAAACTAGGACAATTAATTAGATTAAATAAAAATGATTTGAAAATAATTAATAAATTATTTTCACTTCCCTTTCATCACTTCCCTTAACCGGCAATAAGACACACCCATAAAATGCGCGAACTTTGGCAGAAAGGCAGTTGGCCGATAGCCGATTGTCGGTAAATAAAATAATAATATTTATTGTTAATTTCCTTCACATTTATATGTATATTGTACTGACAATAAAGATTCTTTATATATATATATATATTTTCACATTTAGCTGTGTGACCTTTGATTATAATATAATAATTTATTAATTATTTTCAAATCATTTTTATTTAATATATTTAAATGGCTGTGACCAAGTGAATGAATAATACTCTTTTCTATTTACAATTAATTACATTTTTCCGAATCATAATTACAAAAGTAAAGAAGATGCACTACACTACTATGCATTAAAATTATTTATTTCGCTACCTAAAAATCCAGCAGCTTAAAAACAACACCAAACAATTTAAAAGTTATTCAGTCTAATCTGAGTTTTATTGGCTGATTTTTAATAATTTATTTATATTTATTTCATACAATATGAACTACCAATGTATTAATATTAAAAGACAAATATTTTATTTGTCTAAGACAATTAATATTTGTACTAAGACAATTGAGTGAGATTGCGCGTGGCAATCGTGTCCGTGCGTCAACGTCCTTTCGATCATTTCCACCGGAGATCCCGGCGTGGACGGTGCGTTTGATTAACGCCTGTTGGGTAGAGCTGCACTGACGTGGGATGAAATCTCGAAACGCGTGTCTTATAATATTTTTACTATTTAATTATTTTTTTATTTATTTATTTAATTAACGGAGGTAATTAAATATAGTAACATACATATATGATACAATGAATAGTTACAATAATAATTATAATTATAATTATAATTAACAAAAAAAAAACACATTTTTAAAAACGAACTATTTAGCACTAAGTATACGGCGCAAAGAACTTACAGAATCTATAAACATGTCAAAGCTGGATACTTTATTTTCTTGATAAAACTAGTGTATATTTCCTTTCATTATAGATTTAGAAAAGTCAGCGTGTAATTTATACTCCCCTTTTTTTCCATACAGAAGTCGGAGACAAAAAGCAATACAGAATAAATAAATGCGAGTAATTACGAAACGCGAAAGAAACGCGTTACACACTCGTGTTTTCACGGCGTCCATTTGAATACCCGCTTTTTTGCTCCTTCCCCAATTAGAACAACAACAAAAAAAAAACCAACACGGCGAAGAGAGGTCGGGAAGGTATTTATTTACCCCGGTCTCGCCCATTATGTAAAATCCTTGTAAATTACGCGCGTGTGTGTGCGTGCGTGCGTGCGGCCAAATCCCTTTTGTTCGTGTGTAGTGGCGAAAAAGTGCGTACAAAATAATTTCGTTGTTCAGTGCAAGGGCGGTTGGAAGCCGGGGCCATAAATGCCCTCCTACCCTCAGCCATTAAGGCCGGAAAATAAATGAGTTGTATTTTTTTCCGTTGCCGTTACGCGCCCTGAACACCTGAAAAATGCCGGCCGGCTCCGGCGACAAGACCTTAATATAAATCTTTTGTTGCGTTTAATCTGTCTCTACCTTCATAACTTGAAACAGAGAAAGAAAGAAAAAAAAGAATAGGATGCCTTAAATTCGGTTGCGGAAATTAATCAAAACAATAAAATAAAAAACATGCAATAAACACATAGATTTTTGTGGACAGCCTTTCATCAAGTGATTTTCATCAACTCGTATTCAATAATACTGTTTTAATAAATTAAACACTTTTTACTTTGTTTGTATAACTAGGATTGTTTTAATCATAATAAATTAAAGACGACGCAAGCGCCACCTTTTGCCTAATTTCAAGTGGCATTATTAACGATTTGGGTCTACAAGGTAGACGACCGAGAATCATTGTTTCGTCCACTAAAGGAAGGCGAACTTGTCCTATTTAAGCAAACAAGGAAAACGAAATGGCCATCACTAGTTATCCATATGCTAGATGAATGATGGCTGAACGTTTCATTAAATGTGAGGATTCTTTTAGATAGAAAGATAGATATTGATTGGGTGGCCCACCGCGACCTTTTCAGATCTATTGTGGATCCCCTATATCCCAGATGACTAGCTATAGCTTCGCCTCCTTGATTAGCCCTGCTTATTATTTTTTTTATTATTTAATAGTTTATTCAGTAAATAATGCAAATACACAAGATAATACAAATTATAAAATAATATTGTCACAGCCAAAATACAATAATTAATTAGCGCGAAGAAGAAAGAAAAAACATTATCCAATAAGATAAATATTTACTAACCCTGACAGTGAGCCTTGGGTGTACCGTTCTGGCCTAGGTTTTGTGTCTCCTATCTGTAAGTATCTAATCCTTGATAGGGATTGTTTTATTATTGACTATAGTGTCACGACCTTAGCTAGCCGTGAGGGGATAAGGAAACAGGTAATAACTTATAAATTTAATCACAAATTAAAAATATTTTAGTACTTACATTTAATCACTTATTCTAACAAACTGCCCGCACTGCCTTCAATAACTTACTCTAAGACAAAAAACTGGACTAACTCAAAAACTTACTCTAAGACAAAACTGGACTAACTCAATAAACTACTCTAAGACCAACTCTCCCCTCTCGGGGTTCAACAACCACTTTATAGGTCAATTTACCCCACCATTGAAGTCCTATCAACCAATAAGCAGGTTACAACGCTGTTACTTAGCGGCGTAACATGCTTACTTGTCGATTTATGGCCTTCAACCGAGGATGCATCGACCTGCTCGAACGTGCATCTGATTGATTTCCGATGTGCTTCGTTGCTACCGGAAATACCAAAGTGACAATAGTTTCTACAACCTCAACGTGTCATTATCAATAACTGTGACCAAGTGAATAATTCATTTCTTCTATTATTAGTGTTTCGTTTATTAAAACTGGATTACAAATGTATAACAAAGTATAAGCCTCAACAATTAACAAGTTCAACAATCCTGCTTAAATCTATTGATTTTCTTCAAATCTGAGATGCCTTTTTTTTTAAATAAAACCAACAAAATATACAGTTACTTTTTCTAACCATCTTATAAAATCCCCCAAACAATTAACCATGACTTAAATTACCCGAAAAACTCCATTAAAACAATATCCATTCATCCCCCGACTCGAAGCGGTAGAGAAAATAACGTCCTTCCTAAACTTTCCCTTTTTTTTATTGGCGATATTAGTTATAAGAGCGCAAGTTTCAACTCAATATTAGGGAATCAGTTATAAATATCCCATGGAAATCCCCCACAATTGGAATTTGATTGAACCACTACGCACCAGACATCCAGGGACGGCTGTGCGCTTTATGGAGTAAGCCACGGGTAGACCCCGACTTTAACGTCTTTCAATCTCCGCCGAGCAAAAAAAAAAATCGTACACGAAGGTATTGTGTATGGAGAGGAACGAACAGAGAAAAGAAATGTAATGATTTCTGCGAGGCCTGTCGGCACAGACGTTTTTTTTTTTTTTTTAATATATACGTGTGTATTTCTGCGACTGCTTGCATATGCGTGTGAAGGAATTGAGGGGGTGAAAAAAAAAGCTACTTTGAAAGTGTCATAAATGCAATGTAATCATAATGTCTACAACACAACGTGATATTAGATTCGAAGAAATTTTGAATTACATATACGTGATTTAACCTCACTTTCATTTTACAAAGTCTTTTTTTTTCTTTTTATTCTCTTGAAAATGGGCTAATAACTCGAAACTAGTCGAGAATTTAAAGTTAACGATTCGGTAATTAACCAACCATTAACCTAAAGCTAATAAATGGGGAACTTAATGCAGTAACTTCCCGACGACAAAGCCACAACCAACAAAATCGCGATCATCTCCCTCACAAACAACAACTTATGCACAACACTCGCTCCTGTGTATTATAACTTTCCAGAATAAGAAAAACCTCTTTCTCGTGCAGTGCATAAATAAAGATTAACGATATTTCGATCCGCGTAAAAGTTGCGGGGGCGTTTTTCCTGTGTGTGCGTGTGAAAAAATAATGGTAAAATATTATTTGCCGAAGCCCGGGATTTCCCCCGACGGCTTATTTATTCAAGCGGGACTTAGGAAACTATTAAACTTTAAAACTTATCTCAATCTTTTCCGCCCCGCCCCGGGTATCGGATCTCTCGCGATTAAGTATGAAACAATGAAGCCCTCCGGCTCTGCGCGCCGCAAAGTTGACACTTTTTGTAATGCGAGGCGCGGACAATCTTTTCAGGATTATGAATTTAATTAAGAACAGGGATATTAAGTTTTGTTTATATATAGAAATAAATATCAAATTAATAATTTTCATTGAGAAATTAAAATTAGGCAAACATTTCAATAATTAATCATAATATATTAAAGACGACGCAAGCGCCACCTTTTGCTTAATTTCAAGTGGCATCGTCAACGAATTGGATCTACAGGGTAGACGACCGAGAATCATTGTTTCGTCTACTAAAGGAAGACGAACTTGTCCTGTTGAAGCAAACAAGGAAAACGAAATTCACATTTAATGAGCTAGAATGGTGGCTGAACGTTTCATTAAATTTGAATTTAAATAATTAATTTTAAATGTTATAAATCATTATTTAATTTCTTATAATAAATTAAAGATGACGCAAGCGCCATCTTTCGCCTAATTTTAATTTCTCAATGAAAATTGTTAATTGGATTTCTGGATCTGACGCCTGAAAAAATGGGTCACCTTTGGGATTGTTTTTTTCTCGAAGTCAAATGAATATTTTTAAACGTGTTTTAATCAATTGTATTGGCCATAAAATGTACTAAAAATTTCCAGTTTTTAGAAGAAACAAAAAATACACATCCAGAATGGCGGCTCTAGTCTCTAAACGAACACATGCGCGCCGCGCCGTGTTGAATTCTGCCCAGGATGTTCTTTGCCAAAGTGTCAAATATAGACTTCGAGAAAAAAATGGATCAACTTTGGGAACTTCAGAAAGGGCCTGAAAAAAATGGATCAACTTTGGGAACTTCAGAAAGGGTCTGAAAGAAATGGATCAACTTTGGGAACTTCAGAAAGGGGAGGTTCTGGACCTAACGCCAGAACTTCCTCTATCTGGACCTAACGCCTGAAAAAAATGGATCAACTTTGGGATTTTTTTCTCGAAGTCTATATTTGACACTTTTTTTTTCTAAAAACTGGAAATTTTTAGTCCATTTTATGGCCAATACTTTGGATTTTTTTCTCTCTCCTTTCTGGACCTAACGCCTCAAAAAAAAAATGGGTTAACTTTGGATATTTTCTCGAAGTCTATATTTGACACTTTGGCACTTTGAACCTCCCCTTTATGGACCTAACGCCTGAAAAAAATGGATCAACTTTGGGATTTTTTTCTCGAAGTCTATACTTGACACTTTTTTTTCTAAAAATTGGAAATTTTTAGTCCATTTTATGGCCAATACTTTGGATTTTCTTTCTCTCCCCTTTCTGGACCTAACGCCTCAAAAAAATGGGTTAACTTTGGATTTTTTTTCTCGAAGTCAATATTTGACACTTTGGTACTTTGAACCTCCCCTTTCTGGACCTAACGGCTGAAATAATGGGTCAACTTTGGGATTTTTTGTCGAAGGATAACATTTCATTACATACTTATATCTACTAAGAGGGGATTAGGCCATGTAAATTTTGCATTGTTAAAATATATATATATTTTTTTTCAAATTTTCTTTTCCAGAGATGTGTATTGAACTTTTCGTAACAAAAAAGCGCAAGCAGATTTTTTTTACTTAACTCGGAAATATTTATTGTTTGAAGACCATGTAAATTTTGTAAATTTCGACATTCATGTCAGCATGGTTATATGTTTTTTTTTTCAAATTTACTTTTCTAGAGATTTGCATTGAACCTTTCGTAACAAGAAGGCACAAACAGATTTTTTTTTACTTAACGCAGACATATTTTTTGTTTGAAAACCATGTTAATTTTGTAAGTTTCGACATTCATGTCAGCATGGTTATAATATGTTTTTTTTTTTTTCAAATTTACTTTTCTAAAGATTTGCATTGTACCTTTCGTAACAAAAAGGCGCAAGCAGATTTTTTTACTTAACACAGACATAGTTTTTGTTTGAATACCATGTAAATGTTGTATGTTTTATTTTTATTTTATTTTATTTATTTACGGGAAAAACCCTTTTTGCAAAAACAGTTTACAAAAATATTTTACTTATTACCTTAAATTACGACATTCATATCAACATTGTTATAAATTTCAAATTTATCAATGGTAAAATCTTTTACCGTGTACTTAGTACTTGAAATGTATATCTGGTGTATTAATAAAATATTAAGTGAAGCAAGGAATTTTTATTTTCACCTATATAATAATACAATAATTCACATTAGTCAACCTAAGTTATTCAATAACGAATATATTTAAAAATTAACGAAATGACTTTTAATAAAAACTAATTATTTTCTAGAATAAAAGAAACATACATAATACTGTTTTCTATTTATAAACATACATAAACCTAATCGAAATAAATTTCTTTAAAACAACATTTTAACTTCATCGAATATCTAAAAATCAATACAATTTTCTACGGAACGCTCAATAGATAGTCGGAACAGTATCGTCGCGAACAAACTACAAAGAAAACTCGGAATTAAGCCCTCATCCCCGGCCGGTTCGGCTCGGTCGCGATTGTCTTGCGTTGCTCGCAACGGAACTTGGGATGAAAGCAGCAATTCGGGACGTCTCGAAACTATTCCATTATTTAATTCCAAACAATTCTTTCAATTATAATCGGCTAACCGACATCAAACGCAATCGATCCGAATTTAATTAAACTAACAATAGGGAAACGTGGATGTTATTACGATTTATGAAATAACGCAGCAGCACGTTGACGAAATGAGTATTAAGCATTTGCGGTTTCATTTCGAGCTGAGGAATTTCACAGGAAGAATTCCCCTTCCTGTATTAATGTACTGATATAGAGGGTTATCCTTGACTAATATTCTTGATTCTTAAAATTTGACAAAAAATGACAGTTGTTTCCATCAAGAGTGTAGCGAAACAAGCATATGGAAATTAATTAAATAAAAGAATTTGAAATTAATTAATTAATTAATTATTTTCTTTTTTGCTACTGTGACATTATGACTTATGTTACATAAGTAAGTAAGTAATTTATTTAAATAACTGTGTTGGTTATAGAAAATAAAACTCGTGGTTTATTGAATGGAAAAGAGTATTATTCATTCACTTGGTCACAGTTATTTAAATATATTAAATAAAAATGATTTGAAAATAATTTATTAATTATCGTGGTTTATTGTTTTACTAAAATTTTAGTAAAACAATAAACTACGAGTTTTATTTTCTATAACCAACACTTATAATAAATATGTTTTACCAAGTGATAAATAAGAAATAAGTCTGCAACATAAATAACTGAGCCCAAGTGAATAAATCCTTTTCCTATTATTATGTGGAAATAATTTGTTAATTATTTTCAAATATTTTTTTATTTAATTTATTAAAATAACTGTGACCAAGAGAATGGATACTCTTTTCTATTTATAAGCAAGCATCAATTTTATTCTTGATTCTTGATGTGTAGTGGTGGGATATAAACAAAAGTAGTAGTAGTAAACGTTTGTTATATATTGAAAAAATCTGAGTATTACATTCCATAATACATATAAATACATTTACATTTACAAATTGCTAAACCTCACAAAATGGCTATCGACCCTCGGTTTTTCTGCCTCGTTTTATTTATTAACGAAGATAATGAATTAATTATTAAATAAAAATGATTTGAAAATAATTAATAAATTATTTCCACATTTAGATCTGTGAAAATTCTTTTCTATCATATTAATTATATCAAGATTGGTGAACTTATATAATTATCGCATTACTGCACTCTTTTCACGTACAAAGTGTACAAGATCTACTTCATATAGATTTTTCTTCTCGAATAGGGTTTTGCAAGTAGTTTTTACACCAGGATCACGTACATCCGAAATTTCCTCAAAATATATATATATATATATATAAATCTTTATTGGAAGATTATTTTTAACAAAGTAATAATAATAAATAAATACAATAAATAAGTAACATAAAGATAAATTCTTCTACCAATTGGCTATCGACCGTTGGTTCCTCAAAATATTTTAGTTAATTTTCACACTTCACCTTCGACTGCGAATGTGGTTCGTCTAAAAAAATGTGGTGGTGCATTTTTTTTTAGAGGTAACCCGAAACTAGTGGAGAAATCAAAGTTATTCTGTTTTTATTTATTTTATTGGTAGATTTTTAATAAACTATTCATATTTAAAAATTAAACATAATATTTAACTTTGTATACGTTTTTTTTACTAAAAATAGGACGTCAGTTTTAGTTTCATGTCATTTATTTCCTTTTTATAAAAAGGTTTTTTTAATAATCTATTCATATTTAAGAATTAAACATAAGTTAAATAACTTTGTATAAGTTTTTTTTTACTAAAAGTAGGACGTCAGTTTTAGTTTCATGCCATTTATTTCCTTTTTATAGAAAGGTTTTTTTTAATAATCTATTCATATTTAAAAATTAAACATAATGTTTAACTTTGTATAAGTTTTTTTTACTAAAAGTAGGACGTCAGTTTTAGTTTCATGCCATTTATTTCCTGTTTATAAAAATGTTTTTTTTTTAATAATCTATTCATATTTAAAAATTAAACATAATATTTAACTTTGTATAAGTTTTTTTTTTTCTAAAAGTAGGACGTCAGTTTTAGTTTCATGCCATTTATTTCCTTTTTATAAAAAGGTTTTTTTAATAATCTATTCATATTTAAAAATTAAACATAATATTTAACTTTGCATAAGTTTTTTTTTACTAAAAGTAGGACGTCAGTTTTAGTTTCATGCCATTTATTTCCTTTTTATAAAAAGGTTTTTTTTAATAATCTATTCATATTTAAAAATTAAACATAATATTTAACTTTGCATAAGTTTTTTTTTACTAAAAGTAGGACGTCAGTTTTAGTTTCATGCCATTTATTTCCTTTTTATAGAAAGGTTTTTTTTAATAATCTATTCATATTTAAAAATTAAACATAATGTTTAACTTTGTATAAGTTTTTTTTACTAAAAGTAGGACGTCAGTTTTAGTTTCATGCCATTTATTTCCTGTTTATAAAAATGTTTTTTTTTTAATAATCTATTCATATTTAAAAATTAAACATAATATTTAACTTTGTATAAGTTTTTTTTTTTCTAAAAGTAGGACGTCAGTTTTAGTTTCATGCCATTTATTTCCTTTTTATAAAAAGGTTTTTTTAATAATCTATTCATATTTAAAAATTAAACATAATATTTAACTTTGCATAAGTTTTTTTTTACTAAAAGTAGGACGTCAGTTTTAGTTTCATGCCATTTATTTCCTTTTTATAAAAAGGTTTTTTTTAATAATCTATTCATATTTAAAAATTAAACATAATATTTAACTTTGCATAAGTTTTTTTTTACTAAAAGTAGGACGTCAGTTTTAGTTTCATGCCATTTATTTCCTTTTTATAGAAAGGTTTTTTTTAATAATCTATTCATATTTAAAAATTAAACATAATGTTTAACTTTGTATAAGTTTTTTTTACTAAAAGTAGGACGTCAGTTTTAGTTTCATGCCATTTATTTCCTGTTTATAAAAATGTTTTTTTTTTAATAATCTATTCATATTTAAAAATTAAACATAATATTTAACTTTGTATAAGTTTTTTTTTTCTAAAAGTAGGACGTCAGTTTTAGTTTCATGCCATTTATTTCCTTTTTATAAAAAGGTTTTTTTAATAATCTATTCATATTTAAAAATTAAACATAATATTTAACTTTGCATAAGTTTTTTTTTACTAAAAGTAGGACGTCAGTTTTAGTTTCATGCCATTTATTTCCTTTTTATAAAAAGGTTTTTTTTAATAATCTATTCATATTTAAAAATTAAACATAATATTTAACTTTGCATAAGTTTTTTTTTACTAAAAGTAGGACGTCAGTTTTAGTTTCATGCCATTTATTTCCTCTTTATAAAAAGGTTTTTTTTATAATCTATTCATATTTAAAAATTAAACATAATATTTAACTTTCTATAAGTTTTTTTTTACTAAAAGTAGGACGTCAGTTTTAGTTTCATGCCATTTATTTCCTCTTTATAAAAAGGTTTTTTTTATAATCTATTCATATTTAAAAATTAAACATAATATTTAACTTTCTATAAGTTTTTTTTACTGAAAGTAGGACATGATAAATGACATGAAACTAAAACTGGTTTCATGTCATTTATTTTATTTTTTTTTATATAAAAAGTTTGCTGTTTAAAAAAATAAATTTGCTAATTATATGCAAATTTATTTTTTTCAAACCGTAAATTCAATTGCTTGTAATTAAATTTATTTATTTAAACTGCAAACTTTAAGTAAAAAAATAAATTGCATGAAACTAAAACTGACGTCCTACTTTTTAATTAAATCACACCCCCTCGCGACAAATAGAGGATAAGTAACAAACTTTTACAAAATTAAATTTATTTCCCTCCCCCGGACGCTTTAATCAGATCGCCAATAATAACAAGCGAAACGAGAAGAAGAAAAAAATCGCCGACGCGAGTCACTAAAAATGTTTATAGCCCGTCCGCCGCGCTAAACTGCAAGCGCCGCGGAAACACCTTTTTTTCCCTTATATTAATTGAATTTTTCCCGCTCTTGCCAGGAGGCGCTGTTAATTTCGTAAGTCTTGAAAGCTTTTAGTGTGATTGCTCTTTGTACGTTTATACACTACTTTAAATTGCGCCGCCCTTTAAGCGCAGATTTTATGACTCGCCTCGGTGATAAATTGCCGTATTTATCATCTTTTTAGATGTTTGATAAAAAGGGGGAAGAAATGAGATAAAAAAATGAAATCATGAGAATGTCAATAAATATAATATTTATTTATAGGAACGACTACATTCTACAGTACTAAAGCAAACACTACACAATATCTCAATTATGTCCATGTGTAACATAGTGAACATGCTACCAGATAATGTTGATTTATTTCACGTCAATCTGTCAATGCTTACTGTATGTATGTATGTATGTATGTGTGAAGGTGTGCTATAAGCACTGTGCATAGGCCTAAAAGGCCCCTAGCCTCCCTTCATTTCAGGCCTGCCCTCCTCTGCTACAACCAGATGCTTACTGTACAACTAACATCAATCTTTGATAATTAATACGCAATTGTTCATGTGAGCGCCCTCGTTCATTTGTTATATTTTGTATTACTTTTATATTATTTTTACTTTTATATGCAACAATTAAATATTCACAGAAAAGTGTATTCATTCACTCGGTCACAGATAATTAAATAAATTAAATTTTATTTAATTTAATTAAATATTCGTTTCATCATAGACATGCGATAATTTGTAATTGTTAGTCTTAAGTTATCCTGTAATAAGATCTTGTATTCTGTTGGATAATAATAATAAATAAATAAATTTGTAAAATGCATAATGTTTACTGCACTTCTTTAGGAAATTTATTTTTAAAGGCTCGCTTGAGCTTCAAATGTAGTTTAAGATGATTATTTGTCTTAATTCTATCACTACAGTTAATGATATTTCTGATAAACTGTAAGAATTAATAATAGATTGCATTGCCCGGCGCATTCACCATAATGAAAGATGTTAATTGTATTGTAATCTTACTAAAATCCATAATATAATTTAACAAATTTATTAGGCTTCAAGTTTGTTATTCATTGTTTTATTTAAATTTATACAAATTTGTAAAATTATACTATTTTTGCGGACCATTGTTCGGTGGCTAATTGGCAGATTCTTACAATATAGATATTTTTATGTTATGTGTATGTATTGTTTTACGTTTGTCAATAAAAATATTGTATATATATATTATAGATTAAAAAATATAAACATATGAATGTAAAGAAAAATCGTCTTTAATTATGGTGAATGCGCCGGGCTATGCAATCTCTTCTTAATCATTATTGCCGTAATTGATTGAACAGATTATCTTTTGTTTGTCGCTTTCCATTGTTGCCGTTATTGAGTTTTTATAAGGGCGTGGAACCCCACCAAAACGACATTTTTTTTGGAGAGAACATAATTTTTAACGAAAATTGAAAAAAAAAGTACGAAGAGTGGAATTTCTATATATTAAATAAAAATGATTTGAAAATAATTAATAAATTATTTCAATATTTCTGCCAATAATCCGACAATCTCTAAATGACTACAAATTATTCCAAAATATAGCTAATATTCTTTCTATTATAAGGGATATTTGAAAA
Organism: Philonthus spinipes; assembly: GCA_963082785.1. Classification (NCBI taxonomy): domain Eukaryota; kingdom Metazoa; phylum Arthropoda; class Insecta; order Coleoptera; family Staphylinidae; genus Philonthus; species Philonthus spinipes. The sequence goes on along the minus strand of OY720310.1, from coordinate 4,034,349 downwards.
AAAAAATCAGAATTTTTAGAGAGAACAAAATTTTTACGAAAATTTAAAAAAAAAACGATAAATCTGGAATTTCGACCATCTGGAATTTCGACCAAAATGTCGAATGACTTACGTTCTTTCTTCCATAATTAGGAATTTGCGAGATTTTTTTCAGATTTTTTTGGAAAGAACATATTTTTTACCGAAAATTGACAAAATCGTATGAAAAAATCAAAATGGAATTTGCGGACCATTGTTCGGTAGCTAATTGGCAAATTCTTACAATATACATATTTTTATGTTATATGTATGTATTGTATTACGTTTGTCAATAAAAATATTGTATATATATATTATAGATTCAAAAATATTAACATATGAATGTAAATAAAAATCGCTTTTAATTATGGTGAATGCGCCGGGCTATGCAATCTCTTCTTAATCATTATTGCCGTACTTGATTGAACAGATTATCTTTTGTTTGTCGCTTTCCATTGTTGTCGTTATTGGGTTTTTATGAGGGCGTGGAACCCCACAAAACGCCACCCCCGCCTCAATAGACCTTAATCATTTAAAAGAAGATCTAAACCCATTCCGTCCCCTTTCGCGCAGCGCTGAAACTGCAAATTGGCCGCTCAGATACACACACAACAATAACATTCATTCCCCACTCCCCGATCCCCGGGGGAGGGGAAAATTGTATAAGAAACCGTCGCCACTTTTCCCGTCCACCATAACCCGCTTCTTTCCCTCTTCGCCCTTTCGAAGATAACGCACGCACAAACTAGGCAACGAAGTTATTATTGCCTTACAGTATTCACGAGATAGCGTAATTCATCTAAGTTTATTACGGAAGCGCGTTATTCCGGAGACCGGAGTCATGTCATTGATATTAGATTAGGGGGAGCCGAAGCCGGCTGCATTCAGATTTCGGAATTATTCATTGTGTGGCGTGGTGTAGCGCTACTTGGAACTCGTTTCTATGGAATTTAATGTAATGCGGCTTTTGCGGGGTTGGAAGGGGGAATTTTGTTTTCGCCGCGGGCGCTTTGAGCGAGTAGTTAGGGGTGTTTAATTGTCGTATTACGTTACTCTATGTAATGATACTTTATTCGAATTCATGAAAGAGTAATAATAATTATTTCATTGTAAAGGTTTCTTTATAAAATTAAAAAAAAATATATACAGGAAATATTTTTCTTACCTGAACCATACAAATATTATATGTATGTTAATATATGTCGTTGTCCATTGTTATAATTTTATAAAAAAAATTTAATTTATAGATACATATAATATTTGTATGGGAATAAATTTCTCTATGATATATATATATATATATATATATATAGAAATCTTTATTAACAGACACATAATACAATACGTATATCAAAACATTTTTTTTATATATATAAACATATAATTCTTCGCCTGTCGGCTATCGACCGACGGTCTTTCAGCCCAAAAACTCTCTATGATATTTATTTGATTTGTATTTATTTGATTTGATTAGAAATAATAATGCTTAATTCATACTGCGCCTATTACTGGATTTCCTCGTCTACAGCTCTAACCGCCCCCTCCCCCCTCCTTCATTTATCATCATTCAAAACAGTTAAATGACGTATATAACTGACAAGGATTTTTTTACATAAGTTGTTAACGATCATCAGTTTTTGTCCGTAAATTTTGACAAGGACAGAATTTAGACGATTGGTTGAAAATGAATTAATTATTTTTAAAGTGCTTTCTATTCAATTTAATAAAAAAAAAACAACTTTCTATCTATAACAGACTTTCATTATAGTAACTATAATTTGACATTTATACAAAGTAAATTGTTTTCTTAATGAAGTTACAATTAATCTAGTTACATCTCTGCGTTTAATCTATTTTGGAACTTTTATGTTTTATTATTTTTTTAAAATTTTATTTTCATGTGGTGTTAGAACATTTATACAAAGTAAAGTGTTTTCTTATTGAAATTACAATTAATCTAGTTACATCTGTGCGTTTAATCTATTCTGAAACTTTTATGTTTTATTTTTTTTTTGTTATTTTATTTTCATGTGGTGTTAGAGTCGGAATGATTACAAGTTAACACCGATCGTGCCCAAGTTGTCAACCAGCCATCAACGCGGAGTAATGCTTGCCCGAAATATCCCGATTTCCATCTATCGCCAGCAGTCGCTCATTCGTTCGGCGATAAAACGGCAATAAAAGCCGAAATTAACGTTTCCCGGGCGCGTTTGTCCCCCTTTTCCGAATTAATTCCCGAAGACGCATCGAACCGTCGAATTTAATCCGACTCGACGGCGTTTATAACAGAGGAGAAAGTCATAATTGAAAGTGGCGCGATAGTTTCGCAGAAACGATAAATGTCTTGCCGTTAACAGTTAAAACTGATTACGATCTGTTAGAGGAAACGAAGTTTTCTAATATTGCGTGATGAATAACAAAGTGCTTGCGATTTTATTTATTTTATTATTAGATATTGTAAAATACGCGGGATCGCGATTTGGTTTTAAAATTACAAACACCAGTAAGTTGAATTAAATAATCTTTGTTCCAACTACTGACTAAAATTAAGATAACAAGAAAATGTAACAAGATTTAGAACTTAGAAAATAGATAACGTAAAATCAGAAGCGACCAAAGAGCACGATGTTATGTTCACGAAGGTTGAGACAACACTCTCTCTGGAAGAAGGTTTTACACTTTACTTTTAAAAATGGATATTTAAAGACAAGAATAAATAGAGAATTTTATAGAAGAAGAAGAAGGATAAAATATAACTGGATGAGGATTCTGGGGCTTCTCTCTTATTGCCGTCAATTCGGCACGATCTTAACAAACTGAATAGAAATGTAGAAAATTTTACACAATGGTTTATTGCCCCTTCGGTCGTTTCGAAAATAGCTTAAAATATGAAAAATCACGTTCGTCCTATTTGATTAATTCCCAGATTACAATTGGAAGTAAATTTCGCGTTTACAGATATAAAATGTAACATAGAATATAGTAAAAAATATTCAGTACAAGTATGTTAATAAATTAAAGACGACGCAAGCGCCACCTTTTGCCTAATTTATACACTGCTAGTCATCCACACGCTGGTGGCTGAACATTTCATTAAATAAGTATGTTAGATGAATAAATTTCGCATTTACAGTAAATTAAATAAAGATAATTTTTATTTCCCTTAAAAATATTTCTTTTTAATTATCTTCGAATAAATGAAACATGTAGGCGGAAAGACCAATGGTCGTTGGCCAATTAACACACATTTGATTTTGTATTTTTTTAATATTCATTCTGTATTTTTTGCTGTATATATCTGTTAATACAGATTATGATTAAAATATGTACACATATTTTTCACCTTTTCGAATGAAATAATTATTATTACTCTTTTATGAATTTGAATAAAGTAGCATTACATAGAGTAAAAAAAATCCTTTTGGAATTTTGAGCAACTGAATCTTATTCAGCGTATTAAATACTGCATTTCTATCAATTTTTAGCTGAATCGGTGATACATTTTTTTTTAACAAAAAAAGTCCTTACAGGTTTTTTATACCTGTTTTTGTCCAGTTCTTGTAGCTTAATTTAGTCGTCACAAAAAAGTCCTTACAATTTTTTCAATTTTCATCAAAAAATATATATTTTCTACAAAGATATTTTAGAGTGACGTTAGCAATCGTCATTGACTAAGTTCTTCAAATTTGACGAAATTAATTGATTTTTTTTAAATAATATTTAAGGAAAATTTATTTGAAATTTAAAAATTCAAAAAAAATATTTCTAAGCGGAATAAAAATGTCCTAACAATAGATTCGAGTTCATCGCACTCTAAAATATTTTTGTAAGTTTTCCAAATTTGATAAAATGAATTTATTTTTTTAAAATAATATTAAAAGAAAATTGAAAATTTATTTGAAATTTAAAAATTCCAAAAAAAAAAAAAAATATTTCTAAGCGGAATAAAAATGTTCTAATAATAGATTCGATTTCAGCACACTCTAAAATATTTTTGTAAGTTCTCCAAATTTCATGAAATGAATTGATTTTTTTAAATAATATTAAAAGAAAATTGAAAATTTATTCGAAATTTAAAAATTCAAAAAAATATTTCTAAGCGGAATAAAATAGTTCTAACAATAGATTCGAGTTCAGCACACTCTAAAATATTTTTGTAAGTTCTCCAAATTTGATGAAATGAATTGATTTTTTTTAAATAATATTAAAAGAAAATTGAAAATTTATTCGAAATTTAAAAATTCCAAAAAAATATTTCTAAGCGGAATAAAAATGTTCTAACAATAGATTCGAGTTCAGCACACTCTAAAATATTTTTGTAAGTTCTCCAAATTTGATGAAATGAATTGTTTGTTTTTTTAATAATATTAAAAGAAAATTGAACATTTATTCGAAATTTAGAAATTCCAAAAAAATATTTCTAAGCGGAATAAAAATGTTCTAACAATAGATTCGAGTTCAGCACACTCTAAAATATTTTTGTAAGTTCTCCAAATTTGATGAAATAAATTGTTTTTTTTTTTAAATAATATTAAAAGAAAATTGAAAATTTATTCGAAATTTAAAAATTCCAAAAAAATATTTCTAAGTGGAATAAAAATGTTCTAACAATAGATTCGAGTTCATCACACTCTAAAATATTTTTGAAAGTTCTCCAAATTTGATGAAATGAATTGATTTTTTTTTAAATAATATTAAAAGAAAATTGAAAATTTATTCGAAATTTAACAATTCAAAAAAAAAAAAAATATTTCTAAGCGGAATAAAAATGTTCTAACAATAGATTCGAGTTCATCACACTCTAAAATATTTTTGAAAGTTCTCCAAATTTGATGAAATGAATTGATTTTTTTTTAAATAATATTAAAAGAAAATTGAAAATTTATTTGAAATTGAAAAATTCCAAAAAAATATTTCTAAGCGGAATAAAAATGTTCTAACAATAGATTCGAGTTCATCACACTCTAAAATATTTTTGTAAGTTCTCCAAATTTGATGAAATGAATTGATGTTTTTTAAATAATATTATAAGAAAATTGAAAATTTATTCGAAATTTAAAAATTCCAAAAAAAAAAAAAAATTCTAAGCGGAATAAAAATGTTCTAACAATAGATTCGAGTTCAGCACACTCTAAAATATTTTTGTATGTTCTCCAAATTTGATGAAATGAATTGTTTTTTTTTTTTTAAATAATATTAAAAGAAAATTGAAAATTTATTCAAAATTAAAAATTTCCAAAAAAAAATATTTCTAAGCGGAATAAAAATGTTCTAACAATAGATTCGAGTTCATCACACTCTAAAATATTTTTGAAAGTTCTCCAAATTTGATGAAATGAATTGATTTTTTTTTAAATAATATTAAAAGAAAATTGAAAATTTATTCGAAATTTAACAATTCAAAAAAAAAAAAAATATTTCTAAGCGGAATAAAAATGTTCTAACAATAGATTCGAGTTCAGCACACTTTAAAATATTTTTGTAGAAAATAATTATTTTTTAAAGAAAATTGAAAAAGTTGTAAGGACTTTTTTGTGACGACTAAATAAAGCTACAAGAACTAGACAGAGACAGGTATAAAAACCGACAATCGCCAGCCATTTTTATAAAAAAAAATTATCAATTCACAAAAAAAAGTATATCAAAAGATCGCATAAATTCGAAAGAAAGAACAGGAATAACTGCAGACATACATAATTAAAGTATCCCGTGGTTGTCATTGCATGCTCCACAGATATAACATCTGCGAAAGCAGAAATTGTGCTTTATTTACAGCCAGCACCGAGCAACACATAATAACGTTTCCGCCCCGATAGTTTTCATAAATATTTCCCGTTAATAGTTCCGTGCCAGGATCCCGTTACGGGAATTCCCCCCTCCCCCCAAACTCGCGCGCGCCTTACATCCCTACCATTCTGAGGGGATGAAGTAAAACAAACGCGACCGCCGATTACACCCACCGATCGGCCCGAGAGTGTATTGCGAATTGTGAATTTCACCCTCTAATCATTCGCACTCGGCGCACCGTAAATATTTTAATTAAATAACGTTGATGGAATTATCGCCGGCGACGTTTGAGAGGAATTTAAATATCCGGGAAGATTTCGTGGGGGAAAAAAAGGGGGGTGTAATTAGAGTTAATGTAATTACCGGGAGCGCGCGCGGGCGGATTCTTTTTCCTGGGTGGGATTAAGCCGGGGAGGGTGGTTCGTAAATGGCGCATGAAAATGCGGCGTTTGTGCGAATGTAAATCAAATTAAGTAAAAATGGGCTTTTAATTATTCTGAAAGCATTCGAATTAGAATCCAATTCATTTGATCAGTTCTTAATTGCCATAAGTACGTTTAAAATAAAATGAAAAATACATTTAAGGAAAGCGCAATTTAATTATGTTTACATAAAAATAAAAATGAGAAAAAGATAAAATCAATTTGAGATGCAATGTCAAATATACAATCATCTTTATTGTGGTATTTACATATACATATATTATACAATATATTTGATGTAAACTTATAAATGGCTGTCGACCTTAGGTCTTTCAGCCAATGTCAAATATTTATTGTGTAATTTAATGTCCGGCATGGGTATTTGCCCAGGAAGTAGTTATTTCAGTAAATATTTGTATACTTACTTTGTAAGTACTTAATTGCAGAATAAATCTAAAGAAAGTGATTAAGTAATTAATTATTTTCTTTTTCATTCTTTCAATTGCATTAAATTATATCATTTAAACGCAAAAGTGCAGAAAAAAAGCTTCAAATTATTCCAGAATATAACTAATATACTTTCTATTATCATAAGGAATCTTTGAAAAAACAGACAATTTTTTTGTAGAGAATATAATTTTTAACGAAAATTGCAAAAAAAAAAAAATAATAACGAAGAGTACGAAGAGTGGAATTTCTATATATTAAATAAAAATTATTTGAAAATAATTAATAAATTATTTCCATATTTCTGCCAATAATCCGACAATCTCTAAATGACTACAAATTATTCCAAAATATGGCTAATATTCTTTCTATTATTATAAGGGATGTTTGAAAAAAATAATCAGAATTTTTAGAGAGAACAAATTTTTTACGAAAATTGAAAAAAAAAAAAAAAACGATAAATCTGGAATTTCGACCAAAAATCTAAAAATCCTCAAATAACTTTAAATTACACCAAAATGTTGCTAAAGCATGTGTGCATAACTTGTGTGAATTAGAACTACCTAGTGGTATCAGTTTTTTGTCAGCATGCTCTCAAAGTTGCCCTTCAGAAATTGAGCAAAAATTTTACTAAAACTCGCGATTTTTTCCTGACGGTCACGGATGAAATAAAAAGATGATCTTTGTGGGGAACATGTCTACATCCTTTAAGAATCGAATGCTGAAAACCCCGTCTTTTAATATTGTCTGTGAGCTTAGTAATTTTGGTGAAACTGCAGCCACGTCCAAATAGGCTAATCAACGGGTCTTGATTAAACCGTTCTCATAAAGCCCCGTGTTAATTTCGCAGAGTTATTTATATCGTTAAAAATTGATTGAAAATGATTATTTCTCTGGAAAATGTATGGCTTACGTTCTTTCTACCATCATTAAGAATTTAGGAGATTTTTTTCAGATTTTTTTGAAAAGAACAAATTTTTTTACCGAAAATTGTTTTTTTTTTTATAGTTTATTGTTTATTGTTTATTAACGGTAAGTCCATTTAAATACATATTGCTTTATACTAACTATACATTAAAAGATAAAGGAGGGTTACAATATAAGTATAATTATAAAAATTGACAAAATCGTATGAAAAATTAAAAATGGAATTTTCATGGAAAATCAATAATTCTCTAAATTACTTCAAATTATACCAAAATGTAGATAATAAGTGGAGGATTAATTTGTGAGAAATTAAGCATTGTAAATTAATTAGTTTTCGAACAATCCGCTCGCAAAGTCGACCTTCGCAAACTGAGCAATAATTTTATTTGGGTTTGCGATTATTTCCTGGCAGTCTCAGCCGACTTAATGCTATGATATTGGATGAGAATACAGCCGTATTCCTTAAAAATCGAATAATGAAAATCCTGTTTTTCTAAATTATTTGCGAGTTTTTTAATTTTTGTTTAAATTTTTATCCTTATATGTCCGGAATTGTAAATTGTGAACTTCCATTACTTGAAACACTGTATTGATTGTATAATACGTGCAACAATTATTCATAATTTTACATATAAAATAAAATTATTCATAAAATAAATACGGAAACATCCAGAACGATCAATCGACGGGTTTTAGCTAATTTTGAAGAAGTCGAAAAAATGGCTCGTCGAATGGTTTGCCTCGAAAGAGAAAAAGTTTTTTTTTGGATGGTATCCATAATTTGCCTGAGAGATGGGCAAAATGTGTAGAAACCGATGGTTAATACTTTGAATAAAACATTTTTGAGATTCCTCTGAAAATTAAGTATTTTCTTTATCGAAAAAAAAAAACGGCAAATTTCAACTAACACCCCTGGTAAATCGTGTTAATTTCGCGGAGCTATGTTCATCACCTAAAATTGATAGAAAATAATTACTTTTTTAGGAAAATAAATAGTTTACGTTCTTTCTGTTATCATCAAGTGTCTTTGAGAATTTTTTCAGATTTTTTAGTGAAAAAAAAAAAAAAAAATGTCACCGAAATTTAGAAAAAAAAAGTGGAATCGAAAATCCAAATATCTTCAAATTACTTCAAATTACACCAAATTGTAGCTAAATAATGGAGGCATACGCTGTGTAAATTGGAACTATACTGAGGAATTAGTTTTCGGTCAGCTCGCTCGCAAAGTTCGCCCTCAGAAATTGAGTTAAAATTTAGCTAAAACTTACGATTAGTTATAAACTATAAATCTAAAAAAAAACTTACGATTTTTTTCTGACGGCCACAAGTGAAATAGAAACATGATTAAATAAAAATGACTTGAAAATAATTAATAAATTATTTTCACATTTAGCATTTATTTAACATTTAGCATTTCACATTTGTTGCATTATGCAATATTTTATAGATGTGCAACAGCAGGTGTACATTATGTAATTCAATGTCCGGCGTGGGTATTTGCCCGGAAAGTAGTTGTTTTAATGTGCATTTGTTTAACGTACTTACGTAACGTAAGTCATACAGCTAAATGTGAAAAAATTATTTTATTAATTATTTTAAAATCATTTTTATTTAATATATTTAAATAGCTGTGACCAAGTGAATGAATAATACTCTTTTCTATTTAGAAACATGATATTGAATAACTCTAAAGTTGGCTGTGAACAATAATAAACAACTCCCTATATAAAAACAAGATAAATCCCTTTAAATTCCCGAGTAATTAATCCGCAATGCAAACGTTAATTGGATGCACAATGCCGCATTATCATCCGAGCGATAAACGGACTTGAACTTCAGCACTCGATGATATTCGATTATGGGGGAGGGGGGAGAGACAAATTGAGAGTGAAATCCGGTCCTTTGAGTTCCTGTTAAGTAATTTTATCAATGGCCTTTGCAATAACACCGAATTAACTTTGCTAATGAATGAATGACCCGTTTTCAATCTGCGCAAAACGCAACCTGTAAAGCGCCGAGTGTTTGATGATAATAGGGCGGAAATTCGAGATGGATTTTGTGAAATTTGTTGTTATTTGAAAGGGTATTTAATGTGTATACATTTTGAAACAATATAATTTTCTTGAATTTAATAAATTTATTATTTAATAAATATTTAATTAATTAATTTATATATACAAGGTGTACAGAAAATGAGTGAAAAGCTTTAGGTAGCGTGACTTTTTGACTAATTTTTAGATAAAAATATTAACGAAAATAAGTCACACAGTCCTTCCTTAAGCTTCACGGGCCACTTAAAAGAACTATACATTTGGCAACGCTGGATCAAACAAGTGTGCATTTATCCTGTTTATAACTGCTACATCATTCGCTGGAGGTCTTGCATACACCTTTTCTTTTACAAACGAGCGTGCGTCGTTGCTAGATCTATTTTCATTAAAAGAATGCTTCTGATGAAGTTATAAAATTGTAAAAATATCCGATTTATTAATCATTTACATCAATGGAATTATACACGTGTCTAATTGATTGTTAATGCTATTGATTTTTTACAAAATATTTAAAAAACAATACTAATTTATAGTCACATATTTAAAATTCCGAAGACCTCGTCAGCCTCAATGAATAACCATACAACATTTTTTTATTTGGATTTTCTATTAAAAATTAATTAATGAATTGAGTTACCTGAAGGTTTTCACTCATTTTCTGTACACCTTGTATATCATTATTTCTGCAGACAATTTTATATACAATAAATTAAATACAAATTATTTAAAAATAATTAATAAATTATTTCCACATTAAGCTCAATAATATTTATGACTTACATTACGTAAGAAATTTGCTTATCGGACAAATATCCCGCCGGACATTGAATTACATAATGTACACTTGCTGTAGTAAATCAATAAAATATTGCATCATGCAACAAATTTTTGATTCAAGAAGAATTCAATGCAAAAAAACAGAAAAGAACGTTTCTTAATATAAGGCCATCTGCAGACACGTGTTTCGGGATTTATCCCTCGTCAGTACAGCTCTGCCTTACATAACTAAATAATAAAGTTGATTATTCGGGTGTCCAATTTTAGTAAGAGCTCTAAGGGTTGCGCGTTCTCCGATTTAATACATTTGGAAGCGGATTGTGGAATAATTTTGTAAATATGTACTGCTGTTTCGGTAGAAATTCCTTTATTTTTATACGTGAGCGCTCTAAAATGTCGAGCCATGCACCTTATTTTTGCTTTAAGGTTTAAAAATATTTCATTGAATTGCATAAATACAAAATATTCATTATTATTGTTTAATAACAATATTAAAATAAAGTAATTTAAATTTTTAACAAAACAATCTAAACAATTATATTGTAATAAATGAAACACTTTTTTACTTTGTTTGTAAAAACTCGGATAATCCGAGTTATATAAACAAAGTAAAAAAGTGTTTCATTTATTACGATTGAATTACAATGTATAACAAAGTAGAAGCCTCAACAATTAACAAGTTAAACAATTATAATTTCTCGTTTAAAAAAAATCATTATTATTGAACATATTTTTGATAAAATATTATTAATTTAATAAATATCACTCAAACACAGGCTAAAACTTGAATTACAACATAGCTGCGTGTGTGTGTGTGTGTGTATGCGTGTCGTCGAAATTAATTACAGATAATTGCAAATCAAATTTTCATTAACCGGGATTCCCAAAATAATATTCCGGGCGCGCGACAATCGATAAACCGGAGCTTAAATCTAATGGCCTGCATTGTGGACGGAAATTATTAATTACGATACATCAACGGTGAACGAAATTTCATGATGTTTCAGGCCGCCGATAATTAGATGGCCGGCGTAAGCACGCAAAACGGACACAATGATAGTTTACGGTCATCAAATTATTGATTATGTTTAATGTTCATTACATTAATCGATTGCGAATTTAGTTCGCAATTCAATTAAATTATTATTATTTTCGGGTTTATTTATTTATTTATAGTTTAATATTGTTGTGATGTAAACTCGCCTTAATTAAATTATATTCTCGTTAGCGTTTTATACGTTAATGAAATTTATTAAATATATGGCTTGATAATAATAATGGGAAATATTTTTATTTACTTGGAGAAATGAAAGAAATTTGTAATTAATTATTAAACTAAATTGCTATTCCCTTTTAAATTATTTTTAGTGAGACTCGAATTTGAAACACTCTGTAAATTTAATAATAATAATTTTAATATTAATATTAATAATTGATTGATAAGGCTGATAAATGTTGAAAGTTCATTTTCACTTTTATATAAAGAAAACAATTTATAACTTTCAAATATATATTAAATTGTTTTATTTATATAAAAGTTAATATTAATAATTTTAAAAATAAAAGATATATATTTTTTATTAAGTTAAAAAACATTCAATGTATAATGAATTCTTCGAAATTTTCTTTTTGTTATGGATTACAAAAGTACACTGTAATGAATAAAATATGTGTATATAAAAATGGGCATATTTTTTTTAAAGACATTTTTAAGGATTTGATTGATTGTAGCTATAACAACATCCATTATAAAAAGAAACCCTACAAAAAAAGTCTTACCTCTAGACGAAATATATATATATATATATTCAAGTCCGCAAGCTCAACACCTTAAAAACCAATTATCAACAAAAAAGCCGTTCGAGCCTTTTTTAAACCTCCTCCCAATTCACTCAACAAAAAAAAAATCATATTAATTTCATCCCTTGTACAACTAAAAAAAAAATAAACCGTCACATTTTTTACCCGCAGTTATCGATCTTGATTCCTCTCGTTATTATTTTTTTTTTGTTAATTCGAAACCGTACATTCACGGTTTGATTGATACTGACGGGCGGTGTGGGGGTGCTAGGGAAGAGCTTGATTTTTAAATGTCGGTGACGTGGAAATGTTATCTACACTCGCGCCGGACTTAATGAAAACCAAACACGTCGTTCGTTATTTATTCCCCCATCAATGTTTATTCCTCTTGGTTCGGCTCGCTTTATTTTTCTTTCGTGGTAAATAACGCGGCGAGCAAACGGCGCACGGTTGTTTACGGCCGTAATAAAATTCAAGGAAACAATTGCCGGCCGTGTAAATGTATGAAGGATAAATGGTAATGTAGTTCCTTAGTTCGAGTATTTTTTTGATTGTTGTTGTTGCGATGAAGAAGTTAGAAATTAATAATTGAATAAAAAAAATATTCAAATGGCACACTTATTTAAAATAAATTAAATTAGAAGAATTTTAAAATAATTAATAAATTGCCAATTCCTACAAGAATATTTGTTTACAGTTAAATATATTGTTAAAAAGTGGCAGAAAGGCTGTTGGCCGATAGCCGATTGTCGGTCAATAAAATAATAATATCTATTGTTAATTTATTTCACATTTATATGTATATTGTACTGACAATAAAGATTCTTTATATATCTGCAGACACGTGTTTCGGGATTTATCCCTCGTCAGTACAGCTCTGCCTTACATAACTAAATACTGACAATAAAGATTCTTTATATATATATATATATATATTGTTAAAAATGTTAAAAATATAAAATATTGACAGAAAGACCGACGGTCGATAGCCATTTTCTGAGGTCTAACAATTAATAAATAATTGTATTTATATGTATTATAAAATTACATAATTTAATACTCAGAAATAAAGATTTTCAATATATATAAAATATTTACTTTCAAAGAATAAAGATATAAATATATATAGGGTGATTCAGTTTGGTGTTCCACCTCCTTGCAACTTTTTTATTTTGACAGTGAACTGTAACAAATCATCTATATGAGAACAGGAAATGCAAAAGATGGCGCTTGCGTCGTCTTTCATTTATTATTTTTCAAATTTTAATCAATGAAAATTCATATGATTGTTCATCGTTTCATCAATATATATAAAATATTTATTAAACCATTTATTTATTTTCAAAGAATAAAGATATAAATATATATAGGGTGATTCAGTTTGGTGTTCCACCCCCTTGCAACTTTTTTATTTTGACAGTGAACTGTAACAAACCATCTATATGAGAACAGGAAATGCAAAAGATGGCGCTTGCGTCGTCTTTCATTTATTATATTTCAAATTTTAATGAATGAAAATTCATATGATTATTCATCGTTGCGTTTTCCACCTTTCCATTTAATTTCTTTCGATTACATTCCCGAGCAGTATAGCAAGTTAATTAATGCGAAACGTGCATTAATGTAATTTTTTTGTAATAAATTATTCTCACGTCCTTCTTTCTACTTCTTTTTTTTTCGGCCAAATTTCATCGCCTGACAAGAACTTTTCGGCGTGCGTTATTCAGAAAAGGCCTCCCCCGAATTGAATAATTCCCCCGGCGGAAAGTTTCCCCGGGTCCCATAAGGGCCCACCTAGGGAGGGAACGATCGCACGCTTAATGCGTATTTTATGTAATTATATGCACATAAAGAAGACGCCGCGTAATTTATGGTCGGCCCGGGGAGGCGCTCAAATGCCAGACTTTTTTTTTTCGGCGAAAGCCCGCGGAACTCGTACACCTATATGGGAATTCGATGGATTTACCTGACGCGAAAATATAATAAGGCTGATGTAATTCTTTATGGTTATTCTATTCTCGGAGTTATTCCGGCTTTCGATCCTCTGGAGTTTTAAATATCAGGGAAATGTCCGCATCGATAATAAATTTCACGAAGGCTGACGTTTCTTTTTTTTTTTTCTTTCACCTTAACTTCTCTTTAGGAGCAAAGCCAGGTTATTCTTTCATTGCAATTAAATAAATTAAAAAAAAAATGACATAAAAATATCTAGTTATTGAATATTTATTTGCTCAAATATTCAATAACTAGATATTTTTATGTCATTTTTTTTGGGACCGAAATTATTTTGCCTGCCCCACAATTAAATTAAAATAAAAATTAAAAAAATCAATATATCCATTAATGTAAATATCCATAGAAATTTTAATAAAAGAAATTTTAAATTCTCTTGAAAATGGGCTAATAACCCGAAACTAGTCGAGAATTTAAAGTTATTCAATTTAATCTGTGTTTTATTGGTTGATTTTTAATAATTTATTCATATTTATTTCATACAATATGAACTACCAATGTCTAAATATTAAAACCATTAATTATAGAATAATTTATTATTTAATTGTATTATTAATGCATATTTCTATGTCATTCTACGCAGAATTAAAAAAATAAATCCCCTTAAAGTGAGAATAAATATCTGCTACTACTTCACACCCGAACAAGGGGTTCCGCAAGGTTCTCCTCTATCCCCACTTCTTTGATGTTCATACCCTCAAAGGCCTTGGAGAAGAGTCCCGGCCAGTATGGTTCGACATCAACGTTGGCAGCTTTCAAGATCGTTTGGATCTTTTCACTGGTAACGGCGACGTCGTCTTCGGCCAAGATGAGAGCGGAATAAACGCAGGCTAATTCGGCGTTGGTGGTCATTTTGTACTTGTGTGTTTTAAATTAGAACTTTTTTCTCTACAACATCTTCTTACGATTACGGTTTTGTTGGAGGTGCGCCCTTAACACAGGCATAAAATAGGCCCCAATGGGCCCCTAATGCTTCCTCCATTTAGGGTATCTGAACCATGTGTCAGCACAGCCAGCCTACCTTATCAAGATAGGCTAGCAGTGCTGAGGCAGGTAGATCCCTGATTTTCTCCATTTCTGGCCATTTATCACCCAGAATGGCTTTTCTGCTAGACTTTAGCGCTGGGCAATATCCAAGGATATGCTCCGCGGTTTCGTCCTCCAAACAGCACCCTCTGCAGTCTGGTGATACAACATCTTCTGCTCCGATATATATAATCCCGACCCTACCAAACATGCCTCACAATTTGCTGATGATACCTTCGTAATATCACATGTTCCTTCCCTACACAAAGCTTTACAAACCCTACTCATTGGCACAGAATGTTGGTTTGCAAAGTGGAGAATCAAAATTAATTTGTTAATATGGGCCAAAATCACTCAAGTTTATGGCTTTTCGTTGAGCTCGGTTTTCTAAAAATGTACACAACAACATTAATAAAAAGATCACTGGTCGATGGCCAATTGGCAAACTCTTACAGCATGTATTGTAAAATTTTGTGTTATATGTAGGTGTTGTAGTACGTTTGTCAATAAAGATTATGTATATGTATATATATATATATATATATATATATATATATACAGAGAGGTTTTTTTAACAGTATACATTTCCCTGCAAAAAAAAAAACGCGAGTCAAACACATTGAACCGATTAATGTGTGTATGTTTAGTTGACTATTTGGCATATGTGTGTTCAGTTGCGTGTTATAGGCAACTAAACACACATACACTAATGCATATGACTCGCGTATTTCACAGGTATACATAGGGGGAATGTATACTGTTAAAAAAACTTCTCTGTATATAAATACAAAGCTTTAAGTTGTATTTATTAATGTTTACATGATGGTTTGCAATCATATATCTGATATATAAGTGAAGTAAGGATTTATATTCAAGTCATCGAATTGCATAACACGTCGCATTACTCAAACCAATCATTTTTGTGATTAA
Organism: Philonthus spinipes; assembly: GCA_963082785.1. Lineage (NCBI taxonomy): Eukaryota > Metazoa > Arthropoda > Insecta > Coleoptera > Staphylinidae > Philonthus > Philonthus spinipes. The sequence goes on along the minus strand of OY720310.1, from coordinate 4,018,151 downwards.
TCTGATTATTTCATTTAATTCATTTGTAGATTTGTAGATTTTCCATAACAGTCGGAATAATTTCGTATTCATTAAGTGCAAATAAATAAGACAACAATATCCGTCCGGATATTTCCTGTTTGGCGTCGGTTCGATCCGTTTCGTTGGCGGCAACTGTTGCGGATATATATTGTGGGAAACCGATAAATTTATTAGCCATAAATTTGTTTGCGTCCGGCGAGACCACCGGCGCTTAGCTAGGCGTCGCAACTTCGGCCCCATCGCCGCCCCCGCAGGACGCCAATTATTTAAGGGCCCGGCCGGGCCCGAGACCGTGCCGGTAATTACCCGCCCCCCATTCCCCATTCTTATTTATTACGCTGACCCCGCACACGCCGGCCGGAACACAAAAGCGAACAAAACGCCAACTAAATGCGCTTAATACACACGCTTCGGGTAATAAAAAGTTTTTAATTTAATACGGTTCGGTCTTTTTTTTTCCTCGTGCGCTAATATTAAACTTTCTTATATATACATTCGGAATAATGTTATTAAAACTTTTCCGATAACTAAAATATAAGAACGAAATTGCTTACATTCTTTTATTATCTCTAACATAAACTTTCTATAATTTTTCTAATTAATAAAATTACTATTCTTTTATACCAAAAACTATTTTAATAATACTACGCATTTAGATTTTATTAAACAAAACGAACGACGAATCTCAGTAGGCCTGAGCATTCTTTGGTGATAGTCTCAATATGACGATTAAATTTCAGCTGATCGTCAAACAATATGCCAAGATCCCTGAAGAAAAACAAACAAAACATATTTAATTATACGCACTAATTAAATAATAACATCATTAAGTAATGTATACAAATACCATTATACAGACAAATATATAAATTTTAATTAATTATAACACATGGGTTAAAAAGTCTCGGGACTAACCAATCAAAATACATTTTTTTTGCAAAATTATAACACAATCACTTCAACGCTTCTCTAAAATTTCTGTCTTTATTGTAGAACAATTTGTCTTTGGCCTTAAAATAGGCGTTAGTTTCAGCAATAACCTTTTCATTCGAGCCAAATCTCTTTCTTTGGGGCATCTTTTTCAAATCAGCGAAAAGCCAGTGATCGCTGGATGCCAGATCTGGAGAATAGGGTATATATGTACATATTTTATTTTGTTTCAATATATAGTTGTTAGGGTTCGTTCACAATGACTCTTATAATAAATACATTACAGATAGAAACATCCATCAAATATTATAAAAAAACGAATTTTATTAGTTCAATTTTAAATTATTTTGATTAATAATACTTTGACAATCCAAGAGTATCCCATTCTAAATCCAGAAAGCGTAAGCAAATCACAAAAACGTGCACGGAAGCGTTAAGAAAGTCCTTACGAAGAAGAAAGCGAAAAAAAAAAAGAAGGGGGCTCGTAACGGCCCCCAATAAATTCCCTGCGTGCGCGGAATTCCGTGCACTCGTCGCCCCCCTCGAATGCACTCGAGACCGTTCCCGACCCCCTTGAACTCATCCATCGCGAAACTATCGCTCCCTACTTTTATACTTATGCAAAACACATCCGGATATTCGCCCCATTTGCATAAAGCCGCAGTTTACTTTTTGACACTTATATTCGAGAGACGCGCCCCGTCTACATTTCGGATTATTGCATTTGCATAAATAACGAGGGCGGGAGAGGGAGCCCGTGTAATTCGCCGTGTTTTCCATGTGCTCGCGTGCGGACTTCTTTTGTTTCGCCATTAGGGCGAAGTGGGCCGGCAACTTCGAGGAAATGCATTTCCTGTGAATAAAAAAAAAGGGGGGAAAGAAAGGGGAAGCGAAGAAACAAAAGAGGGTAGACTGGTGGAGAGTATTCTAAAGGTTTCATCCCCCGGCGGATCCGCAAAATTTTTATGGGAATACGCTCGCATTCTGATGAATATTTACGCGGATGCTCTTGGGTTAAATGGATGTTTGCTTTTACACGAATGGGTTGGGTATTAAAGTTCGGGTTCTTAAAACTATTTGGCAAGTTCAAAACAACTACAAAAAAACTCCTTGATTGTTATTTTTTCCGCTTTTCTGATTAGAACGAAATATATTTCAATTGTAACGAAAGTGAAAGAAGAAACTGGAGAGTTCTAGAATGTTCTACAGAGCGCGCGACGGTCATCGAAAGTTCCGGAAAGTTCAAGAAAGAAGCACGCTATATAAGCGAGCGCTAGTGGCGCTGCAGTCAGTCTATCTCGAACGTCTGAGTGCTCAACATCGATGTTATAAATAAAAAGTGACAACATGATTTCGTAACAATATATTTAAAAATTCTATTGTAATCAATGTGTTAAGTGTATTCTAAATAAAGAAATATACATTGTGTTACTTATTTCTAAGTCTGATTAAACCCGATTTCGTAACAATATATTTAAAAATTTCTCTTATTAAACCCGATTTCGTAACAATATATTTAAAAATTCTAATGGTTGAGGCTGTTACTTGATGAATTTCTGTAAAAATTAGTTATAGTGGTATAACTAATTTTACAAATAACACACCGTACTATTTTTAAGTTTCTGAGATTTATTGGAGAAAACACTGCTACAATTGTTTCGTTACACAGTATCATCATCAGGCAGCTGTATCGAAAAATTGTAGAAGTGTTTTCTACAATAAATCTCTGATTGGAGATTAAGGCTTACATATTAATGTAAGAGTGAATAAAATTATGTCTTTGTTCAGATTAGGTAGAAAATAATTAATTAATTATTTTCAAATCATTTTTATTTAATATATTTAAATAACTGTGACCAAGTGAATGAATAATACTCTTTTCTATTTATAAAAATAGAATTAAATAATTTCAAATGGATTAATCTTAGATTACATTCTGCTCTTAATATAATCATCGTGAATTAATCATAATCCATTAAAATTGAATTTAAAACATCTACTTTCCTGTGCATTTTTAATAATATATATTTTAATTTCCGGCTGATAGCCAATTCCTACAAGAACATTTGTTTAAAGTTTAAATAAATTGTTGAAAATATAAAAAAAATGTTAAACCACACTTGTAAGGAATAAAGATGATGAATAATTTATGATGATTAAATACTTTCAGTTTGATAACAAGAACATTTTGTATACTTAGTTGTAATTACTCTGTTAATGGAAAACATAAATTATATAAGAAAGGTATTTACTTTAAAAAAATAATCACAATAATTTTCGTGAAATATAACACAATCAAGTCGCGTGTTTTGTGCCCGCCGCGATATAAGATATGAAAGTGATTCATTACGAAACACAAACAGCGAGAAGCAGTTTTCCTCAAAGGACGTGCACTCGGCAACAAAAGACGGATTCGTTAATTAAGTAAAGCCTCGCAATTATAATAAAACCCGAATTCGCTCGCCCCCATTTCACTCCGGCTTCCACTTCGAAGACAATCACGAACTTACTTTCGACTGAAATTACCTTTCAATTTTACACGAGTTACGGGCGACGTTCCACGAAAGTTGCCCCCTTACACAACTTACACGCTGTTTCCGCTTTCTTTTGCGAGGAGGAAAAAAATTAGGAGAGGAAAGTTTAATTTGAATTTCATCTGCTCGCTCTAATTGCTTTTTTCTTAACTTTTACATGTATGATACGGTTTTTTTTTTATAAAAATTTAAATTATTAATTTATGAACTTTTAATATACAGAGAGCTTTTTTTATCAGTATACATTTCCCCTATGTATACCTGCAAAATACGCGAGTCAAACGCATTAATATATGTGTATTTAGTTGCCTATAACACGCAACTAAACACACATATGCCAAATAATCAACTAAACATACACATATTAATCGGTTCATAGCGTTTGACTTGCGTTTTTTGCAGGTATACACTTCCCTTAATGAATACTGATAAAAAACCTCTCTGTATATGTAATTAAAAAGTTGATTTTTGAAGTTCTTATGTGGTAGATTTTCATTTTAAATATAAATAATAAAACACTGCTACAACACATATAAAGTATTGTAGCAGTGTTTTATTATTATTATTCAATTCAAAATAATAACATCAACAACCTGAGGATGATACTGTATATTAAAACAATTGTAGTAAATAAAAATGATTTTTTTTTTCTTCAAAAAAATCTAAAAAAAATCGAAGATACTTAATTAAAATAATAAATTAAAGTAAAAAATATATATAAAATCCACTTTCCCCGTTCGTCCCTTTCACCCACATTCGCCTCCGAATCGATATTATCGCCGCTGCGAGAGAGTGTGAGAGGAAAATTTGTCCTCATCCCTTAATCCACCCCCGCTGTTCGGAGATTACGCGGTCATTCTTCGCCTTGACATGCACACCGGATGTGATGGTATCACGGTATCGACCCGGGCAGGGTTTTTACACCTAGGGCTGAAGGGCTGGCGGGTGCATGTATCGAGTGGGCCGAGGGCGGCGCTGGAGAGGTGTGGGGGGCTTAATGGTGAATTGATTATGCATGAAGGTTTTAGTAGGTTGAGCTCGACGGCGTTTCTGCTCGGGCTTCGGGTTATTTCAACTGAAAATCATAACGATAACTCTGTAAGCGACGTTCAACGGAAAATATATTGGATTTTTCCCGTTCATACTTCATTAATTATAAAACAATGCATGCTGTGGAGCGAATTGACACACTTTAGCCATTATGTAAATGAATAATAATTAACTTATATATTTTTTTAAATAAAATTTTAATACCATTAATTAAAACATTGAAAAATTATATTAATTATATATATATATATATATAATCTACCATCAATATTAATTATATAAAAGAATAAATAAATAAATTAAATTAAATACTCTTTTCTATTGATAAGAATAAATATTCTTGCAAGTAAAAAAATAAGAATAATCCTTTAATTAGTTAGATCATAAAAAATGTCTTCATTGCATTGAAATATTGCTTCAAATAACGAAAATATAATTAAAAAATAAAATCGCATTGTTCAGTTTTTTCAGGATGATTTAATTAAAATTAAAACACTGAAGATGGATGACTAATGATCGAAACTATTTGGAGAAAATATAAATAAGTGAAACAAACTCTTTTAATTCCAATTAAATCATCCTGAATTGATTCAAAAATGTTTCATCACGGGTTAAGTGAGAGATTAATTAAATATATTTTTTTTTAATTTTTCTTAAAAATAAAAAAAACTTCGGCCAGTTTTCTTAACGAAATATTAATCAGCATGAAATTCTGAAAAAGTGCGATTTTAAACTTACCCTCTATCTCTTATAATTTGAGCAAATATTTGAATATAATTCGGTTTTAAATAAATTGCGAGACATCGACCGACCTCAACAAATCCACCGCAAGCAACTGTTTCCGCGCTGAATCAAAATGTGGCCGGAGTGTTTTACCCTCGGGGTATCTCGACCCTCGGACGGGACGTGCCGCCCTTTACGTCCCTCTCACCTGATTGACGTGGAGGAGCATGGGGGTGGCACGTAGGCCCGCCGTAGATCACGGTTATACGAGGTCCGCCCCCGTTCAATCCATCATGCACCTAAGGACGTGATCGATTGACGTGGGCCGAGTTCGCCTATCACGTTTCCAGGACTTATATAAACTCGCAATGAATCCCCGCGGAAAACAGCCATAAACATAAAAAGAGGGCTCCTCCGGGCTGAAGGGGGAACGACGCGGTGCCACCGGCAGCCTCTTCCAACGAGACATGAAAAATGAATTGTCAAATGGTTAAAGTGGCGTAAAAAGTCGAGATGGAATGAGTTATGTGTAATTGGAAATAATAAACACATTTTTTTATTAATCGTAACAAATGAAAGGCAACCATTTTTCGCCTAAATTCATATGACATCGGTAATTCTTCTTCTTTACCTTCATGACTTTAATGCTTACATTTTGATTTCTTTTTCTTCTTCTTACATTTTCTCTTCCTTGCCCTCTCTTCATCTTCAGAAGATGTATCAATATCACCATTAGATTTACAATTTTTCTTCTTCAGTTTCTTTTTCTTTAACTTCCTTACTCTTTCCTCCGATGACGGGGAATCTCCATCCGTTTCAGAATATTTCTTCTTTGAATCTGTGACGGCTTTCTTCTTTTTGTTTTTGTTTTTTGAAGTAGAATCGCAACCCTGTTTAAACTCATCTTATCTTCGGAATACCTTAAGTGTTTTCGGCTTCCAATTTTCTTATAAGTTTCCTCGTCGGAAGTGGAATCATTTTCGGATTTGTATTTCTTGTGAGCCCTCCTTTTAATCTCATCTACATCCCATTTACGTTTTTTGCACTTTCGTTTTTTTTCATTTCCCCACCTGAAAAAAAAACCACATGGACACTCCCATGTGGTTTTTTTGTTGTCGGTATCCGATTTCCTTTTTTTGCTCATCCTTTCTGAGCTAGAAGAATCACTATCCTGTTTTTGGTTTTTACTTTGCGTACTCTTATGTCCACCATCAATATGCAATTTATCCTTTTGGTTTACTATTTTTTTTTAATTCATTTCTATTAGGGGACGATTTACAAGAACGATTCCTTCTTTTTTTTGCTTTTCATCTTCATAAGATGACGGTGAAGAACTCTCAGAGGAACTCATTGCTTTTTTCTGTATTAATAAGATTCTCCCAATTATCCTTCAAGATTCTTGACAGATGACCCCCAGAGGCAGATGTTAGTTGCCATGTGACGAGCAGCATTCTGCCACCACTCAAATTATTCTTCATCTTCTTCGAAATTAATAGCCCTGGCTTTGAAGCCCTGTCGACAATCCCGGTAAGCAAATTAGTAGAAGTCAAGTACATATCCTACTCTTTTATTTTTTACACTATATATATACGACACTTTAGTTCAGTTAAAACTGCATTTAATAAGAAAATTAACGAAATTAATGTCCTCAAAAACATAGCATTTATAGAGCAACATGTGAGTGCTTGGATAATGAGACCATTATGGATGTTGAAGCAACTGCAAAGAATATCATCCATAATTTACTGCCAAGTGAAATCCCAGGAAAAAAAAAACTAAAACGTTTTAATTTAAATAACAACAACTAATGAATATTTGCTCATAATTTTGCTAATAATGCCTAATTATATAATACGTCTAAAAAAAGTATAGTATTCAACTCGTGAAAAAGGCGCACAGATGAATTACACCACTTTTCTGTCGACTCGTGATGTAATATTTATCTTCTTGAATAATAGACACACTTTATAAACCCCAAACGTATATTGCCCAGCATAACTCTTCATTGATTCACTTCATCACATTAATGGTAGTTAAATTACGAACACAACCAACAATGACTTATGACATAGGCAGTTTGTTATCATTATACTTTTTTTCACAAGGACATTAACACGAAATACCAGGCGGAAAGACCACAGGTCGATAGCCAATTAACAGATATTAGTTATATTTTATTAATTTTGTAACTTTCATTATTTTGTATATTTTATACAGTAAAATATACAAATATTTTTATACAGTAAAATATACTTTTACTAGGCAAAAAGACCTCTGGTCGATAGCCATTTAACAATTAATTAATTTTTGTGTGATATACATAATCAATGTTTGTTACCTTATTGTAAACTTAATTGTTAATAAAGATTGTTATATATATATATACTTTTACTATACATTTTTACTATATAACTTTCATTATTTTGTAAATTTTACTATATATATATATATATAGCCAACTTTCTCACTTGTTAAACAATATACTTTTTATAAAAATAATATTATTAATAATAATACATTTATTTCCAAACAGATTTATCCACTTATCAGGTACACTTATAATTAAACAATGGTTCAAATTTATTCAATTCAAAATAGATTTACATATAATCACAATTTTAAATCATATTTATTGTTATTTTTGGTCTCTTATTTGCTAAATTGTTGTGTCCAATGGTCAACATTTTAAGTACAAGTTGTATAGCAGACTCATAAATCTAGTTGATAATTATATTTCGTGATAATTAATATAATTGTAACTTCGATTTGGTTCTCATGAAATATTTTAACTAATTTCGAATTCAATATTAATATAATTGTATTAGGAAGAAAGACAGATGGTCGATAGCTATCTATATGCAAATATCTTTATTCAAGGGACTTTTACATTATATTAAGTACAGTATTGTATAGTATAATACGGTATATAATTTGAGGTTGTCCTTTTATAGGCTATCGACCCGAGGTCTTTCTGCCTGTCGATAGCTATTTTCTAAGGCTTAACTAGATGTTTATAATTTTAATATTGTAATGTAATTTAATGTATCTCTCAGAAATAAAGATTTTCTATATATATATAATTGTATTTACAGTTGAAAAAATTTATATATATTTGTTATTTATGAATCATTACCACTGAAAGTATTCCGAAATCGGTTTCTTCCGAATCACCGGGCAGGAACGATACGCGAACAAATCGAAAATAATCCATCTCCCCTCGGATGTAAATTACACTCGCAACCAATGGGAAATCTGAAAAATTAGACCATTAATAACAATCGGCATAAACGTCCCAAGCCCCATGAATATGTACGAGTGTCCCGTTCCATAAATTTTAAAATTCGCCCGAGGGGGAAACGGGAAAAAAAGGAGCAACAACGAGGAATCGTAATCGCCTGATTTGCATACAACACACATACACATCATCCCGCCCGGGGAGGGTGTGCTTTTCTGGTGCCTTTTTGTCAGAATTTCCACTCGATTAATTAAACACGGCGCTTAGGATGTCGCTCACTGAAATATTCATGGCCGTCTCCTCTCCGCGCTGTTTTCACTACGGCGACCCCCACTAATTACTTAATTAATTATTAACCGGCCTTAACCCGCCGCCAGTGATATTTCGCCGGGGATCTGAAGGTTCGCAATCGCCCACGTGTGTTTACAAAGTAGGAAATTTCGATTGTGTGATCAAGTTAATTAACTTGGCTCGGTTGTTTTGAGAGTCGATACAAATAATTTCGCGGTTTGTCGATTCAGATATGCGTATATGTTTTCGTTCATTTCAATTGAAACAAACAAAAATAAATTAATTATTATTCCAACTATAAATTAATGACAATATTATTAACTTTACATAATATAACTAGCAGCCGGTAAACGTTTTCCAAACGAAATTTCGATTTTTTTTAAATACTTATCGTTGTCAAATCGCGTCCGAATGCAAGGCTTCCCTAGTACTCAAAAACACTCTAGCAGTTAGAAAAATGAAACAAATTGTAACCCGTTGATATCTATAAAAATAGACAGAAACAGTCAAAAAATATATTCGGTTGATGTTAAAGGAAAAACTACACAAATATCATGTGTTCTTATATTTTATGCATTTTAATAAAACTCGTTAAAAACTACGAATTTCACAAAAGGTCAAAGCACATTGAGGTGCGCCATTTCTTTATTCGAGAGTTGTACCAACGAGGGTGGAATTCGTGCGCTCAGAGGATCAACTTGGAGATATGTTTACGAAGCCTTTGAGTTCTGTAAAATTCAATAACTTATGCTCCAGGATTGGTCTTCATACCTGAATAAACGGTTTTCTTTGTTCCGTTTACGGGGAAGTGTTAAAGTATAAACTACACAAATATCATGTGTTCTTATATTTTATTCATTTATCTCAGCCGTTACCATGTTAACTGTTTTTATAATATAATAGAAGTTCAGTTTTTATTAAAAGCTTCAGTCCTTCGTTCGTGCTGCTGTTTTCATTCCGTGTCTATCTCAACTTAAACCATCACAGTTGAGATCAAGGCTGGACCATTGCATCATCCAATTGTCCAGCCTTGAAATAAAAACAGAATTTTTCAGTCAAAAAATATATTTGGTTGAGATCAAGGCTAAACCATTGCATCATCCAATTGTCCAGCCTTGAAAAAAAGACAGAATTTTTCAGTCAAAAAATATATTCGGTTGATATCAAGGCTAAACCATTGCATCATCCACTTCACCGTTATTCAATTTATTTAACTTACCCCCAATATTGTAAACACAACCCCACACTGTATATATAGAGTTTTAAGACTGTATTTTAATTATCATTCTTCGCCTGAAGAAGCCGCAAAAGCGTGCGAAACAATTGTCGCGAATAAAGGACAAATTTATGTTTTGAAAGTGTGTTTTATTTAAAACAAAACTTAAAATGTTAATAAATATGGACTTTCAAAAATTAACAGCCTCAACAATTAAATTATTAAAATATGAGAAATTATTTTAAATATATTATTTCAATAAAATATATTTTGCTGTTCATATTTTTTTTTTTCAGTGATATTTATTATCATTCCCAATACGGGGGGAGGGATGAATTTAAACGCTGCGCCGGTGAAATTTATCGAAACAATCAGACCGGACCGCAAAAATATATAAACATCATTTGAGCGTCGCGTCCCCCGTCGCATTTGCATTTCGCGCTCGCATGCGGCCGAATGCAAATTATTGCGCAACATTTAATTCAAGCATTTATTATCAATTCCGAATTGTAATAATCCGCCCACGGAATAAATGAATGTATACAACAAAAACAACAAAAAAATGACAGAGAGAGAGGGAGAATAAACGCAAAAGCGGAAAACTCAATTCCCGGCGCGCGGTGATTTTTTATGATAAATTCAGGACAGCGCGCTAAATAAATAAACGCAAAAATGTTTATGTTTTGTTGTTGTTATTTTTGTATATCAAAAAATGTTTTAATATCATTGTTTATTTTATTCTGCGCCCGAGGCTTCAAAAGTGTATGCGTGTTTAAAATAACGAATTTAATTTTTGTCTCTATGGTTCTTGCTTTAACATTATTGTATGTATTATAAAATAACAAAAAAAAAATATTTAAAATGTTTAAAAAAATAAATATAAATATGCGGGGTATTTTTTTAAACTAGGTTTCATTAAAAATCCTTACCACATGTTAATAATTTCGTGGATGAGGTTGTTACTTGGTAAAATTGACCATAATACAGAAATATTTTTTTTTTGTTGGTTAAAAATTCCATTTTATTCATCAGCATCAAAAAATGATTAATTAATTCCAACGTTTCTCACTTTTTTTACGATGCCCTTTATATAAAATGATTTGCTTTAAAAATAAGCTTAAATTTCGGCACTCACTTCATCACTTTCTTTCCCTAGAGAATCTTGTTCATATCTGCAAAAAGCTTTTCGTCAAATCTTGAGAACACGAACGAAGAAGCAATTCAAAGTGTTCTAGCTTACACATTTACGAGGTTGTTACTTGGTTTAAATATCAACAATATAAAACACAAGTATGGTTGATATATAAAATGAAGTGGCAGAAAGACCGATGGTCGATAGCCATTTACTGAGGCTTAACTAGAGGTTTATGATTGTAATGTAAATATTGTAATGTAATTTAATGTATTTCTCAGAAATAAAGATTTTCTATATATATATATATAATGAAGTTTTGCGATGTAACAACCTCAACTATAGAGAATTATTACTATAGAGTGAAATTCAATTGAAAAATCCTATACATAAATTATTCTCTGTCTGACGAAACACTTTTTTTTTCTAACCAGTATTACTTACTTTTAATCCTCGCTAAATGATAAAACTTCTCAGACATTAATAAAATATTCACCGCTACTTTATTAAAAACGAATTTCTTTAAAAAAAAACACGTCTATAAAGTTATTACTGTAATTACCTAAGAGATGATAAACATATTTTACGACTGGAATTAGTCACAAAAGCGTCGCGGTTTTTCCAATTAAATTCACCTCCGAAATGTTATTAGTCTGCTGGAATTTTTGTATTCGTCATTATTATAATATATTTCGTTATTTTTTACGCGGTAATAATGTGGAATAACAGGAATAACGGACGCTGAGTTAATATTAATAAAAGGTTTTCGAATAGTCAGGGTGTTTGTATTGTGTGTTGTTGATGAGTAATGAAAGAGAAAATTGTTCGTAATGCGTTATTGATGGTTATAAGTTGGCACACGATTTTAATTTAGTGAAATTAATGAAAGTTGACGATAATTTATTGTAATTTGTTTATATGTTAATGGAAAATAAAAATATGTCACACACACAAGTTGATTAATATCCAAGAAACTATATATATATATATATATATATATATATATGTGTGTGTGTGTATGTGTGTGTGTGTGTGTGTGTATAATTTTGTTTATGTTTATTTATTTGTCAATTTAATATAAAAAAAAAAACTATTGATAAGGTACACATTGTGTTCGATATGTACATAGAGTAATTTTAAATATAAATAAGTGAAGAAATCAATATAAATATTACTAATTAAATAATTGATCGATTCGATTCAATTTTTAATAATAACAATCTTTATTAACAGATATATACAGCAAAAAATACTAAATCAATATTAAAAAATTATAATCGCATAAAATTTCACGTTTTCTAATTTATAATAATTATTTAATTATTTAATAATTTATTATTATTGCTGCGATGTTAAAATCACGAACAAAAAAATCAAAGCTCAGGCTTTTTTTAATATCAAATGAATATTTTATATCTGTTAATTGGCTATCGAGCAATGGTTTTTCCGCCTGCAATTTTTACTTTAAAATATTTTCTACAATCACTGTGCATAATAATAAAGTTGTCATAAATTTTATAGAAATGCAAGTTTGCGTGTATAATTTTTTTTTTTATATATATATAAATAAATGGTATTAAAGGTCCAAGCTGCTGACGGGCATTGTACCGGAACCCGTTCCTCGCCCCTTTTTGTCAACACGAACAAATCACTAACAGGAAATGCAAGACAGCGGCGGAAAGTTCCCTCCCTGGCAAAAGCGCCGACACAAAAGCCGCCCCGCGCGGAATTGACTCAACCGGCCGATTGTTCCCAACCGGAGAAAGAAAGCAAATGTTGACATCCCATTTGGAATTCATTGCAAAAAAATATACAAACGGGGTTTAATTAAAGGATAATGCATTTGAATTCTTAATCGCTGTTCGAATGTAGATCGTTCGGTACGTTCGGTGGGGGATGGGGTAAGTGCAGCGCGCCCGCAATTTATTGAAATGTCTGCCTCATTAAGGGTGCGCCTTAAACTATTTTCATTACTGCGTTTACCACCTGCTCGGGAATAACGGGGCGCTTTTATTAGCCCAGTTTCTCTCTGCGGCGCTCCTCGCTGAATTATTTAAGTCCATTTTCGAAAGGAATCTTACGCGGGGGTTGAAAGAAGTGGGTTATGAAAATTTTACCAGACAAATATTAAACATACAAGAAGAGTTTGTTTTTCTTAGCAAAATATTTGTATGTATAATAAATTCAGTAGTGTATACACTACAAAATTCATTCTTTCTCGGAAAAGGGGTATGACACTGAAACTTTAAAAAGGCACGAATTAAAAATACGAAAATTAATAAAAAGAGTATATAATAAAAAAAGTTGTATATAATAAGAATACACTTCAATGAAATTTTTATTGTATTTAAGTGACTAGTTTCAATTACACGGTAATAATTATCAAACTAAGTAGTTAAAAAAAGGGTATATAAATATTAGCCGCGCTGGTCTGAGGAAATTACTTCGTCAGGGCAGTCAACATCTAAATGTTAATGATTGTTAGTGCTTTTTATGTAAATTATGTTGCGTTTTTTTTATATATATAAATATCTTTATTTATGAATTTTGTACAATGAGGTGTGTGTTTACATTTTAACATATGTTATAATACTGTCTGTTATAATAAATCAAAATTCACAAACTGGCTATCGACCAGAGGTCTTTCAGCCTACGTTTTTTTTTATTTATTATATGTAATTTACTTTCAGTTTAGTTTTAGATTAACTAGCCATAAGTCGAATCTGTATTATATTATTGTAAATGGACTTCCGTAAATAAATAAATAAATAAATAAATCAAATTTTAAGTGATCCATTTACAGATACTACAAATATATAACAAAATTGTTTTTTTATTTATTTTTCAATTAAAGATGTAAATTAAAGTTAGACACTCGAAGTTATATTCTTAATTATTTTGAACTTCAATACTTACAAAAATTTTATCGATCAAAAATCTTTTTTTCTACAATTATCACCACAACAATAACTCATCAAAAAATAATAGCAAACTTTAAAACCCCCGCCACTAAAAATTCCATTAATTTCTTTCCTGCCCCTTTATCTCCCGCGTGTCCAATTATTGCGGTCTTTTCGACCCCTTTTCCGCGCGACGCATAATTTCCCTTCCTCCTTTAATGACCGCGGGAACTTCCATTTGTTCCCACCCGTCCTCCCTCCACCCCGTCCGTTTAGTTTACCATTAAAATTGTTTTGTGCGAATTCCAATCGCCGCCGCCCTTAGAGAGACAGTTCCGCATTAATTGCGATTTTGATTTAATTAAAATTAATTTCGACCGTAAACTCGTTCCGTTTATCCGCACTCCGATTATAAATTCTGGATAATTTGCGTTCCGACGAAGTTGCCGGCTGTGCTTGGGATCCCGAAACCGGGCTGATTGAGAGGAAATTACTTTCGCGCCGGAAGCGAAAGTAGTGATTTTTAATTGAATATTGAGCGATTGTTTAATTCATAATGGATATTGTAGAAAATGATTTGCTATTATTATTTTCAACCCTTAATAAAAAAGACCTTTAATATAAATACAATATAATTTTTTATTTGTTTTCTTTTAATAATAACCCAACAGGCAGAAAAATCAATTACAGAGCAATAAGTACAAACTTAAAATAATATGTTATTAATTTATGTGAAATAATAAATCATTGATCAAACAGGATTTTATTTCCTTTCTTCGCTTATTTATTTTCACTGTTACATGCACATGGTGATCGAAATGTAAATGTACATTTCGATCACCATGTGCATCATCATGTTTTTTCAATATAATTTCTAAACGGTTAGAGATAGAATAAAAATTCAAATTAGAGAGTTGTAGAGCATTCAAAAAGCTAGAACTTTGCCGTTTACAGTTTTGTTCTATCTCAAATAATAATTTTTTTATGACCGAAAAACCCCCAAAAATAGCTCAGAAATTAAATTAAAGGAAATAAAATCGTTATTGAATTGAAAATAATTTTGATCGATACATAATTTAAAAGAAGAAAGTAATTCTTCTTTAATAATTGGATTAATATTATTTTTATCTAAAATATTTTTAATAATTTTAACACATTCACTTGAAGGAATACTAGGAAACATATTTGTTACATTTTGTTACATGAAAAGAAACTATTTTTGAATTTAAAGGTGTTTTATAATCTTTTAATTTATTTGTTAAATCTATATTATTTTTAATACTATATTTTGATTTATAATTTGTAATGTTCCTAAAATATTTACTAGCATAGATAGCTAAGTTTCTGCGAGGTGAATTTATATATGAAACAACAGGTCTGATTGGTAGGTTTGTTTTATGAGTTTTAATTAAACCGTAAAGTTTTGGAGCAATATATATATATATATATATATATATATATCTTTATTCAGACTATATAGATAATTTTAACAATATAAATAATAACAATACATGTAGGTGTTAGTCTGTCTGGGCTATCGACCAGAGGTCTTTCTGCCCTATCGTGAATTTATGAAGTTAAAGAAAAATCCATGCTAGCTAGCTGAACTGTCCTGATGATTTGCGCAAATGAATTGATGAATGGTGATTGTAGGATGTTTGTATTTAGGAAGGATATTAGGGTTACGGGGATAAGAAAAATATTTTTGTAAAAATGTAATTTTATATAAAATATGTGCTAGGAAGGATATTATGGTAACGGGGAATACAGAATTTTGTAATTTTTTGTTATTATATTAAATTTATCATTTTTATTAAAAATTGAATTTTTTGATAGAAATTGTTTAATTTCTTTTTGATATTTAATTGTTGGATCTTTTTTTTAAATTAATTATATTTTCTTGATTAATGAAATTATTCACTTTTTGAATATATAATTCTTTTGTTAATATCACAGTTGTGTTTGAATTCTAGATTGGCAATGGGATCTCCTTTAAGTCCAAATAAAATCGTGTTTAATTAATGAATTAATACAGTTGTTTATGCATTTTGGGATTTTTCGTTTAAGCTGTAGCTTCTTCTTCAGGTGAAGAAAGCGCTATCTAATAACATTCAGTCCTTTAACATCAAGATCTTCAACCACGTTACCATTATCAGAGCTTTGCAAGAGTGTTATTATAATTTGTATTACTAAATCCGTTAATGAAGCTAGAAAGCACATTTAGAGCGGCGAAACAAGAAATATTTGTGTTTCTTTAAGTACGAGTATTGAATTATTCTTACTAATAATATGTAGGCGCAATTCATTCACGTAAACTTAACGTTGTAGTCGTCAGTCAGCGCTTTCGAGCCTTAATTAATTATATTAAATAAAAAAAATATTTAATATATTTAAATAACTGTGACCAAGTGAATGAATACTCTTTTCTATTTACTTTAATTAATTATTTTTCAGAGAGGCCCACGAAATGTAGTTAGGCTTTTGACTTCAGGTCTAAGCTTTTTATAAAATCCCAATACAAACTGTAATATGCGGGTGTCGTCCAGTTGTTTATTAAAATTATAAAAATTTAATGAATGAGAAAAAAATCCTTCTTCGAATGAATAATTAAAGTAAAGGATGAATATTGACCAGTTAAAATATATTGGATTGATTTCCTACGCGTCCGCCGAGTGAACACCTGGTATAAATAATATTCTTACATTAATATTATTTCGACACCCTAAAGGGTACAAGAAGAAAGTTTATTATAATACATCGGGAATTTATAATGGATATTGTAGAATAATTAATGGTTTTAATATTTAGACATTGGTAGTTCATATTGTATGAAATAAATATGAATAGATTATTAAAAATCAACCAATAAAACACAGATTAGATTGAATAACTTTAAATTCTCGACTAGTTTCGGGTTATTAGTCCATTTTCAAGAGAATTTACAATAATATTAATTTTCTACAATGGATAAATTCCTTATGTTTGTTTTTTTATAATTAATAGAAGCATTCGATATGTTGTATTAAATCGCCATTGGTAATACAAAAACAGTGTATTGCTTTTTTTATATAATTTTGGAAAATATTAAAATTTAAAAAAATAAAATATAAAAATTGGCTATCGATAGAAAATTTCTACAAGAACATTGTTTAAAGTTTAAATAAATTAAATTAAAGTATCCACAACCAACAACCAACATAAAGAAAATTTAAATAAATTGTCAAAATGTAAAAAAATATGTTAAACTACACTTTTAAGGAATATAGATAATGAATATATATATATATATATATATATATATATATATAATTATTTGCTTTGCGCATTAACTATTTCAAACGTCGGCGCATTATGAAATATTAACACCCATGAATAACACATCCGTTTTTGTACAGCGTAATCCTTTTAAATGAAACGCTTCCGCGCTAAAATTTTAAACACCCCGACAGCCGAAACGAAACGAAAAAAAAAATTGAGCGCACAAAAAATATCGGACGCCCGATTGAAAGTAGTCCACTTAAATGTAATTCGGGCCGGCAGTTTCCGAGTGCCGCAAAATCGCGTTTTAATTGTCAACGCGAAAATCCGGGGGCTCCCGGTGTTACGTAAACGTGTTAATAATTCAGGAGGCCGCTCCGGAGGGGTCATCGATTGTGGGTTAATTCAGTGCCGGGCGCATGCACCATAACTCAAAATTACGCGTCACGCGAAAAGCATGGCCGACTCGTGAACCCGCCGTAAATACACGCCGCGGACGTCGCCTTTCTTGTTTATAGATTGGGAATTTGCATATTCGCTCTGGGCCGTTTTGTGTGGAAATTCGGGGCGCGGGTGCAATTTTGTCTAGACAACGGACACGTTCGGCGGTTTAATTAAAAACCCCGGCGCATTCACCATGCTTTTAATCTAAACATCACTTTTGCGCTCTTGCTGAATATGACGTTTTTCATTAAATATAATAAGTTCGTATACGTGATATACGATATATTAACAAAGATATATATCTATTGTTACTTAAAAATTAATAACCTTATATTATAAATCGGCAAGCCCAGATAAAAAAAACCTGAATATGTATGCTTTTTTTAATTATGAATTAACCTAATTTGTATTTTTGTTTTAGTCTAAGTTTAGTTTTATCATTAGCTAGTTGATTTTGTATATTTGTCCCTGTAATAGGAAAATGTAAATTTCTGTTTGGAATAAAATCTATTATTATTATTATAAACATATCCATAGAAATTTAAATAAACTAAATTTTATTTTTATTCTCTTTATAATGAGCTAATAATCCGAAACTAGTTCTAGCCACTTCTTTTACAATTATATTTAATTGATTTAAATTATTGTTGTACACTAAAATTTTTTCAATTTCATAGATATATTTAATAAATAAATAAATGGCTTTCGGAAATCAATCTTTCAGCCATTTTAAATTATATTTATATAATATTAAATAAATAAATAAATAAATAAATGGCCTTCGAAAATCAATCTTTCAGCCATTTTAAATTATATTTATATCTATGAAATATACCATTTTTACAAATATAAGACATACATGTAAAATGCAATAAATGTATATGTATTACTAATTAATTTTAAATACAATAGTAAACATTTTGAACGCAAATATAAACGCAGAATAGAATATTATATAAAATGTATTGTATATTATACCTAATATAAATTCTACAGTAAAGTTATATATAATTACTTAATAGTAAGTTCTAAAACGGCTCAAACACATTTCTAAT
This sequence comes from Philonthus spinipes, assembly GCA_963082785.1. NCBI lineage: Eukaryota > Metazoa > Arthropoda > Insecta > Coleoptera > Staphylinidae > Philonthus > Philonthus spinipes. The sequence goes on along the minus strand of OY720310.1, from coordinate 3,999,362 downwards.
AATGTATTTAACCTCTGAGTAAACTTTCTTCTTGTGATTAATAGTCTTCATTATACGCTTTTTGAATTATATACTATTACTATTAGAGAAATAAACTTATCATAAATTAAATAAAGATTTTGAAAATAATTAATAAATTGTATGAAATAAAGATGAATAAATTATTAAAAATCAATCAATAAAACACAGATTAGATTGAATAACTTTAAATTCTCTTGAAAATGGGCTGATAACCCGAAACTAGTCGAGAATTTAAAGTTATTCAATCTAATCTGTGTTTTATTGGTTGATTTTTAATAATTTATTCATATTTATTTCATACAATATGAACTACCAATGTATAAATATTAAAACCATTAATTAATAAATTATTTCATCTTTAGCTAATAATTTATTTAAATTACTGTGACCAAGTGAATAAATCCCGTTTTTCTATTATTAAACTTATTATTATTTATATAAACATTTTGAATATTGTTATTATTCTATATAAAGGTGATTTACCGTAAATAAATGAATTGAGAATTGAATTGAATTGAATTGAATTGAATTGAATTGAATTGCATAATAAAAACACTTTTTAACATTGTGTTTAGGTAAAAATATAAACACGTGGTTTGCTTCGCAATATTTATTGTGAAGCGAACCACATGTTTAAATTTTTACCTAATTATTTAAGTAATAAAAAAAATATATTTTGAAAGCAAAATGTAAACATTTATTATTTTAGAACGCTTAACATTTTACATTATTTCTCCATATACCATAGTACTGGCCTCTTAATACTTGGTGAAGTTAACAGGCCAGTGGTATATGGAGAAATAATGTAGAATGTTAAGCGCTCTAAAATAATATTATTTCGACACCCTAAAGGGTACAAGAAGAAAGTTTATTATAATACATCGGGAATTTATAATGGATATTGTAGAAAATTAATATTATTCTAATATCAAATAAAAAAAAAATGAGCGCACAAAAAATATCGGACGCCCGATTGAAAGTATGATTTGAAAATAATTAATAAATTATTTCCACATTTAGCTCTGTGACTATTGACTTACTTACATAAGTACGTTAAACAAATGTACATTAAAACAACTACTTCCCGGGTAAATACCCACGCCGGACATTGAATTACATAATGTACACCTGCTGTTGCATATCTATAAAATATTGCATAATGCAACAAAATTTTGATCCGAGAAAAATGTTTATGTAAAAACAACAAAAATTAACGTTACTTAATATAAGGCCATCTGCAGACACGTGTTTCGGGATCTATCCCTCGTCAGTACAGCTATCATTTACAATAACATTAATTTTCCACAATGGATAAATTCCTTATGTTTATTTTTTTATAATTAATAGAAACATTCGATATGTTGTATTAAATCGTTATTGGTAATACAAAAACAATGTATTGCTTTTTTTTATATAATTTTGGAAAATAATATCTTAAACCTTGGTGAAGTTAACAGGCCAGTGGTATATGGAGAAATAATGTAAAATTTTAAGCGCTTTAAAATAATGAATGTTTATATTTTGCTTTCAAAAAAAAAATATTTTCTTTATTACTTACAATGTCATGTACTATTTTATCTAATTTTTATATCAATAAAACAAAAATTTTGTTTTCATTGTCCAGATTTTTTTAAAAAATATCTACGTAAATTCCACTGTCCTAATTTCATATTTTTATTTATTTTCTATTTCATAAATGGACTATCAAAAACATATTTAATACACCGCATACTTAAAGGACTAATAAATAAGAACACAAATTTTATTTTCTTTACGTCACGTTTTAGCTCTTTTAGAATGCTTAGAAATATTACTATTTATAGCACTTATTACTGACGTATAAAAGTCAGATATTATTTTAAAAAAAGCTCATTTATTTTTATCCACAACATTTTAATTATTTTGCAACAGGGATCATGGATACAGGCAAGAATATAACATAATATTTATATTTTCAATTCAAATTTAACTGATATTTTTTTTTAAAAAGTGCATACAAAAATTGTATTACTCGACTTAAAAACTGTACATAAATTGTTTTCTTAATGTAGATGAACTGTACACAAATGCATTTTCTTAATGTATACAAAATGTACCCACTATTATATACAGTTTAACTATACTAAGAAAACAAATTTTAGTATAGTTGAACTGTACAGGATTTACACTATTTGAGATGTTTGAATTTAAATAAAGTTTTTTTTTTTATTAACACAAAATCAAAATTAAGTTTAATTCATTACTTCACTTTAAATAAAGTGAAGCATTGAATGCAGATTGTGTTAATGTGCATTATTTGTTCTATTTAAAAATGTTCTACCAAAATGGGTTTTCACCACGGAAATTTTTCATTTATTTTATTTCGTGTGATAATACACACGTCGCATCTTCGCTTTATCGCCACGTGATTGACGAATATGTTATGAATATCTCACGATTTATTTCGGTCCGATACGCACAGGACTCTTAAGTGAATAATTAATTCAAGAGATGTTCTTTTTTACAATTAAATGATATAAAAAAGCATGTTTTTCAGTTACTCGATTTTTTTTTATAATTATCGCTTTCAGCTTAAAAAAAATCGAATTAACAGCGTATTTATAGTTGAAAAGTCGCTCGCCGATATTTCAACCCTTCATCCCACTCCGCGCCCTCTTAGAGCTCGTTTTATTATTAGAAATTAATTCAAGAGTTGTTCTTTTTTACAATGAAATGATATAAAAAAAAATCATGCTTTTCAGTTACTCCATTTTTTTATAATTATCACTTTCAGCTTAAAAAATCGAATTAACGGCGTATTTATAGTTGAAAAGTCGCTCGCCGATATTTCAACCCTTCATCCCACTCCCAACCCTCTTGGAGCTCGTTTTATTATTAGAAACGGTCCAATTAATTTCACCCATTGATCGCGATCTCGGCGGCACGATATCCTCGGATTCAATTAGCAATAAATCTGTGCCATTTCAGAATTATCCTTGCACCACTGACGTGCACACGTGCCGTCCCGCAGTCATCACACGTGCCCAAAGGAAAATTCAATTATTCGCAGGCGGAACTCTCGGATGCACTGCATTTTGTACAACGTGCTTATCATCTCGTCATTGTGATTTGTTATTGAATTACATCATTAGAAGAATGGATGGTGTGGAGAGTGGGGCTCGCGTGTGTTGTTTTTACTCGTTTTCGCTTTTAATTTGATTAGTTTCGAAAATAATTAGCACGATGAAAAATTTGATTATATATACAAACAAAATTATCCAGACAACATTACATAATACATTTATATTTACTTAACAAGAATAAATATTGTCTTTTAAATTGAATAAAACAACTGTTTAACTTTCAAAATATTATATTGAAACGCTACACGTGTTTCGCCACACTGTGGCTTATCAGGCGAATAAATAGTGATAATACATCTTGTTATTACAGTTATATATATATATACAGAATTTAAGAGGGGGAGGGTGAGGCGGGGATTTGTTTGTTTATTGGATTAATGTTTAGTAGCGTGTAGCGTTTCAATATAATATTTTGAAAGTTAAACAGTTGTTTTATTCAATTTAAAAGTGAATATGAACTTTGAACAATTAATTAAATAAATATTGTGTTAGTCTGTCCGGGCTATCGGCCTGGAGTCTTTCTGCCTCTAAATTTGATTATTATACTAAACACCAATTTATTAATTAGATTGGTATTAAATTGCATGCAAAGTTTTTTAACAATATTTTTCACAATCATTAAATTAAAACGTGGTTTATTCCTTCCTTTTATTATTTATTATTTTTACTCATTTGAAAGCATATATCTATACATTTTGAATATTGTTATTAGTGTTTTATTCATCGAATTGAATATTGTTATTATTCTGTATAAAGGTGATTTACCGTAAATAAATGAATTGAAATGAATTGATGAGCTTGAACCGCAGATTTCTTCATATTGAAGCAAAACATTAAAACCTCCCGCAAATGAGGATAATTCGTCTCGTTTTGATTTATTTATATAGTAATAATATTAATATAAGTTTTATTGTTCAACAGGAAACCCAATTACAGAACAATACGAGATATCAATAGAAAAATATACATAAATATAAATGAAATAAGAGTAAAAAAGGACGTTATATTTTGAGTGACGGTGAATATATATATTTAGCCTTTAAATGAAAATGTCTTCGTATAAATCACTTCACGTAAACTCAAATCAATTTATAGCGTACATTCATTATGTCTCAAATGTATTTCCCATGGTCAAAAATCAATCAAGTGATTTCCATATATTTCAAATGAATTTCGTTGTACGTGAAATATTTTTCCCTCAAAATTATTAAAAGTTTCTAATAAAAATTGAAGACTATACAAAATTGAACGTATATCATAAACGTTCAATATTGTACGGTCTTAATAGAAAAGAGTGTGGAAATAATTTATTAATTATTTTCAAATAATTTTTATGTAATTTGTACAGTTTGTTTAAATATTACAAAAGCGACAATTTTTTTTAAGTACTCAAGAAAAACGAAAGAAAATGCTAGCTAGTCCAAAACTGTAATATCATTTTCAGCAAGGCATACTTTTCTTTACCTTCTCGAATGCAACGACTCAGTAGATCTTGCAGAAATATCAATTCAGGTTTCTCCCTCAACCAGATAAATTTTCTAGCGGCGCTTATGGAAGCGACGAAGTCTCAGTTCGAGGAACAGCCACAAAAGTAAAACAAATTTTCATTCCAGAAAATTTAAAGTTTAAAAGTATTCACCCGGTATATACTTAATACCGAAAATTTATAAGTAAAACAGATTTTCATTCGAGAAAGTTAAAAGGATTAATTATATACCGGGTGAATACTTTTAAACTTAAAATTTTCTGAAATGAGAATTTGTTTTACTTACAAATTCCCCATGTTTTGTTTGAAATTATTCACCTGGCGTATTATTATATACAAAGTTTAAATATAAGAAGAGTTTCTTGATAGATTATGAGCCATAAATAAATGAATATCCCCTTACGTATGCAAAAGAGATATGCGAGAGACGTTTCAAGCGACTTCCTGTATAAATAAACATTTTCGCAGGCGAGCAGCCCCATCGGAATTTTTCAAGCATTCCATAAATAAGCAACCCCGACGTGTACACGAACCGGCGCGCACATATGCACCCGAGCACAAAGCGACACCCCTTCTCCCTCCCCTCCCCCCGCGACTTTCTAATAACGTCCCTGACAAATTCACCCGTTTTCGAATTTATTATTAACACGCGCCCGCGGATATTTATAACCTTTTGCGCGAGAAACCCCGAAATTACGGCATGATTTAGTGGAGCCGATGCCCCAGATACACTTTTCCACTTGTCGCTCGTTCCTTTTTTTTGTGTTCGTATAAGAGTGGAAAGCGCGGAGGGATGGTGCGGGTGTAGCGGCGGATGTCACGGTGGTGAAACAAGGGCGGATGATGGATGGCGTTTAATCTAAAAAATACACCTGATGCAGAAACAAGGGTTTGATCAAATTAAGGGAGTCCTGTTACTCGCAAAGGTGATATATTTACAGACAATGTTCGTTTCAGTTGTGTTTTCTTTATTCGTATTTTAAAATGCGACCTACGAAAAAAACGTATAAATTTATATAAAATGAAAGGTGAAGAAAAAAAATACAGTTTGGCGTGGGATATAAATAAAAAAATAATCACTTCAGTTAAAAAATAAAATATATTCAACTGTTTTGTAATTTTCAAGGCAATTGATCGAACGATTTTGGGAACTAAAACCTCCTTAAAACTGAAAAATATTTGATACAAATACTTTCTAGCTTATGTGTTTCCAATAAATCACAATAAGAAATCCTCTCTCTTGTGATTAAATTACTGTAATTATTCATTTATTTAATTTTATTAAAGAAACATTTTTTTTTTCCTAAAACAGTTACAGTTTCTGAACGTATAAATATTAATACGGCTAAACGAAAAACTGGGGAAAAGCCGGAAGACGCGTGTAATAAGTAGTAAATTATCCGGAAGGGGAGGGATTAAAGAGGTGAAGATTAAATTTTATGGCGCGGAGAGAGGAGGAAAAAAAGAGGTGCACAAAAAAAAACAGAAGGAAGACGGACGAATTTTTGTTGTAATTCAAGGACGGCCCGAGTGGGGGATGAAAACGTAATGGGACGGTTTTATCGTTCGTATGAGCGAATTTGTGATGTGGGTCGGACGAGATGTGTATTTAAAAATGTACTTCCTTTTGCCAAGCGTTTCCTTTCCGGCTAAATCTTAAATAACTGTTTGCGAAAATTATTCGATTTTTTTTAAATCAAATTAAATATACGGGAGATTTTGTATTAAATGTACAAAATGTTAAATACTTGTTCTCGAAATTCTTTTCATTTATTTTAAAGAAATTACATTCAGTTGAGAGTAATTAAATCACCAAAGAGAGGATTTTCCTATGGTACCGTAAACAAATAAGTAAATATTTTCTGATTAAATAATCGGAGCTATTCCGTATGAGAAATGTTAAGGGTGCGGTTTAGTAGAAAGATATGGCCATATAAATATTGGTAGTTACTTATTCGAGTTACATTGTTGTTGTACTCAATGAACAATATTGTATTGGACGTTAACGTAAGTCTAAATCATTCATCAGATAAATTAAATTGCATTGTTATAGTTAAACCTAACCAACCCCAACACCCGCATAGACACGAAAGAATACTTGTTGTCCCGAAATAAACCGCATCCAATACGACCTACGTACAGCCGTACAAAAATATTTAACTAATTACTTTTCTCCCGGAAGTTGCATTCAAGAAAATAATTATGAAAAAAATATTAAAATCGCCAAGTTTTATGACAATTTTTAACGTATATTTTTAGTAACAAAAATGTGTGCGATAAGAATTTCAAAGATGTAATTAAATTCTACATTAAAATAGTTTTAGATTCATTATCAGTTCATTTCATAATATCATACTTTTTTTCTATTCTAACTTGAACTACTGAATTGGAGAAATATGTAATAATTAACTATTTTTATTCAATTCAGGTCGATATTTTTCTACTTGACAAATCAAAAATCCCTTTGTTACTAATTCTGGAGTATGACTCTTTTTTTATCAATTATTATTTTAATTTAACTGTATAGCTAAATTTTTTAATCTTAAGTTTAACGTTTACATTATATATATATATATATATATATATATATATAGAATGTGAATTAATTTTATAAATATGTATATATATATATATAATATAAATATATTAAAAATGCTGCTTAGGCTGGGATGATAGAAAATAACGTACACGTTCAACTTAAAATTTCCCTTGCAGAATAATCCAGGTTTTTAGTTTTGTATTAAATATTCAATAGTATATTAGATAACAAGTTTCGTAAGTAGCGTTTTACACACGAGTGAATTTTATTATCGAAAACGAAATTTGTGAATCTTTATTGACTCAAACTCTAAGTGTTTTAATAATAAAACGCTGGCAGTTATAAGAAATAATTCATGCCAATTTCGAGATTCGATTTGTTGTGATTTTTTTATAGCATCTGAGAACGCAAAGTTAATAACACACACAAAAAAAAGTAATTCCAGCGTACCACTTCTCGTCAATTACATACCTTAAAGCAACGTTAGTTTCTATTATTATGCCAGACCTATAATAATGTAGGCAGTGCTTCACACGAAAGGGCGCCTTTATTTTTTTTTATTATTTTATTTCACGTTTCCCTTTTTTCAGGGCGGAAAATGTGGGGTAACGGCACGCACTCACAAAACACCCCCCTTTTCTCTTCCCCCCGCCCCGCGACCGACACGCGTTCCCGTGAAATGAATCGCTCGTTGCTCCTTTGACGGGAGGGCACAATGGCTGAAATAATGGCGGCCGAGGCGCCGGCTTTCTCTAATATAATGCGCCGCGAATCAAACGTGCCAGTCCCTTCAAGTATATTGAATTTAAAACACTATTTTCCTTCTATAAATAAAAGGCGATGACTCGGCTTTCAATCGCGGAACGAAAGCGCGATCTTTTATTTAGCGGGTGTTTACATTGTTGCGAGGAAAAAATTTCTTATATTAATTATCTGGAATAAATATATGCTATAGAAAAAAAATATTTATTGACTTGGACACAGTTATTTAAATAAATTTAGCTATGTGACATAATTTATTAATTATTTTCAAATCCACATTTGGACGAAACAATGTTTCTCGATCGTCTACCTTGTAGACCCAAATCGTTGACGATGCCACTTGGAATTAGGCAAAAGGTGGCGCTTGCGTCGTCTTTAATTTATTATGATTATTTTCAAATCATTTATTTATATTTAAATATACATAGGGTGAGATTAATTGCGTGCTAAAGATGGCAGTTTTTTTTTTGAGTAAAAAAGTGAAACTAAATGAATTTCAAATATTTTACTTTAGAAAACGAACTGTTTTAACTTTCATGATATGTATTTAAGTTCAGTAAAATTCGGAACAGAAATGTTCTCGGTTGATTTATAATTGATAAGTATAGAAAATATAAATTGGGCAAAATTATTTAATTATACCCTTAAAAACATCGAAGTGGCGGAAAGAACTTGCTTACGCATCCTAGCAAAACTCCGACACTCGCAAAAGTCCCTACACAATCCTTCAAACGAACAACTCGCTGAAAAAAATAGACAAAAGTCGAAGATGTGAACGGATTTGAATGAAAAGTTGCGTATAGGCTGTATTTGGGGAGACTAATGAAAAATCACAAAAAACAATCTTTTTTTTCGCGACGGTCAGCCGTTTTCTAAAGAGAGCGTATACTATAGTATAAAAATTCTATTGTTAATTTACTGCATATATAATTGCTTACAGGAATAAAACGACCGTTTTATATCATTACAAGCGTGACTCAATACGGAATAATTTTTATAACTTAATAGATAATATTCAACAACAAAAATCATTACATTTTAAATAAATTAAAGAAATTAAATTGAACTAATTAATAAAATTAAATAATTTTTAGAAAAATCTTTCCCTGGACGGAACCACATTCTTAAAGGCTGCAGTAATATTAGAAACATAATAAATATACCTCAACATTGCTTGTTCATTATAATGTGTGCTTAATTGCAAATATTAAAAGAAACAACCCGGCGCATGCACCAATTTTATTAATTGTAATTATGTCAATATTAAAAATAATGGTAACCCGGCGCATGCACCATTTTTATCCATTGAAATTATGCAGATATTGAAATAGTGACCCGGCGCAAGCATCAATTATATTCATTGTGATTATGCTAATTCTAAAAAATAATAATAACCCGGCGCATGCACCAATTTTATTCATTGTGATTATGTCAATATTAAAAAATAATAGTAACCCGACGCATGCACCATTTTTATCCATTGAAATTATGCAGATATTGAAATAGTGACCCGGCGCAAGCATCAATTATATTCATTGTGATTATGCTAATTCTAAAAAATAATAATAACCCGGCGCATGCACCAATTTTATTCATTGTGATTATGTCAATATTAAAAAATAATAGTAACCCGACGCATGCACCATTTTTATCCATTGAAATTATGCAAGTATTGAAATATAATTTTTGGGGTTTCTTCATGAAACTTACTAGGGATGTAAAGGAAAGCTTGCTCTTTTAGAATATGCTAAAAACAAAAAATACCCCATCCACGGCTTTTGAGATATTTTCAATTAAATGCGAAATATGCGAATTTTATTGCAATTTTCTGCATATTTTTAATTAAAAAAATCACAAAAATTATATTTTTTGGGATATCTTCATAAAACTTACTAGGGATGTAAAGGAAAGCTTGCTCTTTCAGAATATGCTAAAAACAAGAAATACCCCATCCACGGTTTTTGAGATATTTTCAATTAAATGCGAAATATGCCAATTTTATTGCGATTTTCTGCATATTTTTAATTAAAAAAATCACAAAAATTATATTTTTTTGGATATCTTCATGAAACTTACTAAGGATGTAAAGGAAAGCTTGCTCTTTCAGAATATGCTAAAAACAAAAAATACCCCATCCACGGTTTTTGAGATATTTTCAATTAAATGCGAAATATGCCAATTTTATTGCGATTTTCTGCATATTTTTAATTAAAAAAATCACAAAAATTATATTTTTTTGGATATCTTCATGAAACTTACTAAGGATGTAAAGGAAAGCTTGCTCTTTCAGAATATGCTAAAAACAAAAAATACCCCATCCACGGTTTTTGAGATATTTTCAATTAAATGCGAAATATGCCAATTTTATTGCGATTTTCTGCATATTTTTAATTAAAAAAATCACAAAAATTATATTTTTTGGGATATCTTCATGAAACTTACCAGGGATGTAAAGGAAAGCTTGCTCTTTCAGAATATGTTAAAAACACGGTTTTTGAGATATTAAAAATAATGGTAACCCGGCGCATGCACCATTTTTATTCATTGATATTATGCAAATATTGAAATAGTAACCCGGCGCATGCACCATTTATATTTATTGAAATCATATAGAGGCCTGCATCTTAGCTCCCGTCTTAGTTTGCTCAGTTACTAATTAAGTTAGGCCTTTGAAATGTTAAAGGCTTGACTTCGATCCCTGGAGGTTATAAAATTTTAGGGGTATATAGTTATCATAAAAATTCACCTAAATAAAAGATAAAATGTATATCAAGCAACTAAAAAAAAAAACATATCATGCTGTAACGCTTGTATGATCAAAAATATTTTCCTTAAATACGTCCTAGGATCCAAGTAAAGTCTGCAAAATTTCAAAGCGCTATCTTAATTACTAACTGAGCTATTGAAGACGAGAGCTGGGATACAGGACCTTGTTTAATTTCAATGAATAAAAATGGTGCGTGCGCCTGGTTACGATTATTTTTTTAGTATTGGCATAATCTCAATGAATAGAGCGTCACACTTTTCTTATAAAATTTTTAATATGTAATTATAATTGTAATTTGGAAATGGAGATTCCGTTAATAAAGTAAATTGAAATTGAATATTATTGGTGCATGCGCCGGGTTACTAATTAAATATTTGCATAATTTCAATTAATAAAAATGGTGCATGCGCTGGGTTACTATTACTTTAGCATAATCACAATGAATATAATTGGTGCATGCGCCGGGTTACTATTTCAATATTTGCATAATATCAATGAATAAAAATGGTGCATGCGCCGGGTTACTGTTTCAATATTTGCACAATGTCAATGAATAAAAAATGGTGCATGCGCCGGGTTACTATTTTAAATATTTGCAATTAAAAAGAGACGCATGTAACATAAGTCAAAATGTCACAGAGCTCAAAGTGGAAATAATTTATAAATTATTTTCAAATCATTTTTATTTAATTTAAATGTTGGATTAAAAACATTATTTCATGCAAAAAAATTGGTATTACAACAAGAAAAAAAAAAACATAAGATTAAGCAATGAAGTAATTTCAGGAAATTTAAAAAGCTAAAAAAATTTGATAAACGCGCAAAGACTTTTATACATCTTTGCGCGCTCATTACGTACTTTCTAAGTGCCTCCCTTAATGCGCCCCTCTCTACAGTAGGTATTCCATCACGTTTATTTTTGTGAAAGTGTACTCGTACATAACGGCCCCGGCGTATCCACTCCGGGGACGTAATATTCTATTTAAATACAAATGAAGTTAAAATTTCCTCCTTTAATAACAATTAGTACTTCCAAAGCAAATACGCTAATGCATCCCTCGGCGGCGACTCGCCCCTAATAACCATCCCCGAACGTAATTGCAGCCCATCTCTGTTTGCTCCAGTTTTAATTTGATGGCCCTTTCGCTGCACCGGAAATATTTACGCACGAAAAATACCGCATCTGCGGGATTTTTGGGTTAGGAGAAATTCAATGCGGCTTAATTGGAAGGGGTGAAGATAACGCGCCGTGTTTAGTTCTAGGGTTGGATCGTTTCGTTGTTTACTAGGATCGGTTAATTGTTATCGTTTTCGGGCCGAGGTTGTTATGGTAAATGGTTTTTATGGATGTCTGTGTTTGTTTTAATTTAAATAATTACACCAAAGAGCCTATTACTCGCATGATTAAATATTTCGTCCTTACGATTGTGATTATGAAACATAATTTCATAATGAATGAGTTTGATTATATTAAATAAAAGACGACGCAAGCGCCATCTTTCGTCTAATTTCATATGACATCGTTATTAAATGAATAAGTTTGTTTACGTATTATAAACATTTACTAGCGAAAAAAAAAAACATATTTTTTTTCATAAAAACATAGACTTCTAACAACTTTTATTTTAACTTTTATTGAGTTAAAATAAAAGTTGTTAGAGTTTCACCGAATGACAGATTCTACTATTCAGGATGAGTCACTGAAGTCCCTTGTCGTTAAAAATTCAGAATTAATTTATTTGCTTGACTACTGAAGACGCATAATGCAAAATTATTTTCATACATACATTTTCCCAGAAATGATATAAACTTTGCAATTTTAAATAGATCACCCTTTATGTTTTATTTTTATTCGATTCCTCTTTTAATTATCTTCATATCAATTTAACATAATTAGTATTTTTGATTAGTAGTTACTGCAGAAAAAAATATTTTCTAAAAATGTTGACAGTTTCAGTGGTGCACTAAAAGGATCAGTACTTTTTTGTTTCTTGACACGGGGAAATTAAGTTTTGTATGCATACCAAGATAACCCCATTCTATTCAATGATAAATTTAAATGTGAAATATTTTTATGCGTGTTTTTTAGTGGGTCAATAATAATTATGGTAAATATATTTAAATCTTGATACACAAAATATAATTAGATTAAACATATCGAGATTAAATTCCCCTAGCTATTAAATCTTTTATAATTTTATTGCAATCCCCCGCTGGAAATAAACGATCAGGAAACATGCGAATAATTACAGCCCGTCCTATAAATACAATCGCACTAAAATAGACGCGTGCCCATATGTACTGTCTTAACTCCACACTTATTTCCTATTAATTACCATTCACCGCCCCCGTTCATACCCTCCCCGGCGGCGTCGGCGAGTTATCGCAGGAAATCCCTCCGTCTCTATGCAACGGCTTGTTTTCCTTTAATTTATAATGAACACCCCCCGCGGCGCGCTTGCATTAAGCAACCCCCGGCGGCGCCGCCCACTTTCCTCTTTACTGCATGATGAGTGCGTTAATAAAACGGAATTATTGCATCTCGTGTGCCGGAGAAGGGGGTGGACGGAATTAAAACGGGGGCTATTCTAGCGCGCTTAGCGGTATTTATGGGGGTAATAAAATTAAGAAAACGCGCCACTGTGATAATACTAAAAATATTCCCCCGGCGCCTCCGCCATAAATGCATTAAGCGGGATTTATGGGGGATCATATATTGTCCTTAAATTACATTATTATCATCGCAACTATTATTATCCAGTTTTCAACTGTTATTAGCCATTACTGATGGTTATCAAACTGGCGTTAACGGGAAGAGGAAAGCGTATTAAATTATGAATCAAAATAGAAATAATAATCGTCATAAAAGAAAATTTCAGATTAATATTAAACAACCTTTTAAACATTAGCTACTTAAAATTGGTTATTCAGAAATACTCGATTACTAAAATCACTCGATTTTGCCCAACACTAAACCTAAGTATAGAAATAGAGATAATATTTATTTACAGAAATCAAAACAAGTAATAATTCTAAGCATATTATACCTTCGTAATTTATGTTTTTTTATCAGATCCAAGAATTATAAATGTATCCAATTCAAGTAGATAAATAGCACCCTGGCACAGATTCACCCAGTTGCGTCGACAAATTAAGGTCCATATTTTCCCTTCGCCGCGCAAATACGACTCGGCGGTTTTTATACCCCACGTCGCCATAAATCAGAAAATTATTAGGTAAATAAGAGCCCGGGGGTATTTATCATCGTTATTAACTTATTAAAAAACATTTTTTCCGCGCTGCCTCGACGCCCGCCCGCCGAGGGGGGGTTAGATAAATACGGGCGCAAATTGGAAGGCATGTTAATAAGGTCCCGGGTTTAATATCGCGCCCATAAAGAACATATTGCGTTATTTTGTAGCGGTTGCATCGTAAATTTGATTTATCGCGTCCATAAATTAATTATCGATTACGATTACGGAGGGGCGACCTTAAACGTGAAATGCCAGGCCGGTTTTAAGGGCGGACACCGAGGCATTTGCGCCGCGGGTGGGCGGTTTCGCGTAGAGGGTTAATGGCTGGATTCCGAAGACTGCGCTTTAATTATGCCGGTAATTATCTATCTGGGATATGGATTTAGCATTTAAATGTTAATTTTCTTTTACGGTGGCCGAATTTACGGGCGGCGCGCGAATTTCGGAGTGGTATAAATGTTGAATTCGAGTTTACTTTTCGACGTGCAGGCCGTTAAACGTAGTTTATCACCCCGTGAAATTGCCACCTGAAGAAGTTGGAATAGATAACGGAATGAATATTTTACAACTCAAGTATTTTACTCATTTTTGTAACAACATTTCTCGATAAACATTTTAATATTAATAACAGAAAATATTTTTTTTTCGTTGCATAAATACTTCTAAAACAAATATTATTCAACAATATAACAAATTCTATATATCTCTAATAAAAAAACAATTATTTAACATTCTTCAAAGTCTATTCGTTTCCAGATAATGGGTATTGTTTAACAATGTAACAAATTCTATACATCTCTCATAAAAACCAATTATTTAACATCCTTCAAAGTCTATTCGTTTCCGAAAATGGGTCTATATAACCGTCGGAGCGGGGAAGATTTTCATACAGATTTTTCTACATAAATCCCGGTCTTTTTTTTTTTTTTTGCCGGAGCCCTCCAATCGGAATCACGGCCATCAATTTCCACAGATGAATTGGAAACAATGTAATTTTTATCCAGATTAATCCTTAAGGTCGCCCCATTTTCCGACGTAATCCCCCATAAATTACAATCTCCTGTCGGAAATTTGCATCTAAATCCTGCAGGAGTGACTCTACTATCCTGTAATTTTTCAGTTTTCTCCCCGATTCGTCTTCAATTCATGAAATATGGTTCTATAAAAATACAATAGATCGTTATAACGAGAGAGGATATATTTTAGAGGGAGCGGAAAAAGGGTGAAGCCTTTTAAGAGCGAGGCGCAGTTTTCAGGGCTTGTTTTCCTCAACGATGTTTTTAGAAAGGTAATATTATACGTTAAGGAAAATAATTAAATAGTATTTGAAAAATTTAATATGGTTCAATTTTGGTAGGAATAAATATAATATTTAGAGAAACACAACAAGTGTTTTTATTTATGATTACTATATTTAATATGAAGGTAGAGAAATTAATAAAACGCTTTGCTTCAATTTAAAAAAAATCACAAAAAATATAACTTTTGGGGTATCTTCATGAAACTAACTTGGGATATAAAGAAAAGCTTGCTCTTTCAGAATATGCTAAAAAAATACCCCATCCCCAATTTTTGAGATATTTTCAATTTAATGCAAAATTACGAATTTTATTGCGATTTTCTGCATTGTTTCAATTTTAAAAAATCACAAAAATTATAATTTTTGGGGTATCTTCATGAAACTTACAAGGGATATAAAGAAAAGCCTGTTCTTTCAGAATATGCTAAAAACAAAAAAATACCCCATCCACGGTTTTTGAGATATTTTCAATTTAATGCGAAAAATACGAATTTTGTTGCGATTTTCTGCATATTTTCAATTAAAAAAAATCACAAAAAATATAATTTTTGGGGTATCTTCATGAAACTTTCTTGGGATATTAAGGAAAGCCTGTTCTTTCAGAATATGCTAAAAACAAAAAAATACCCCATCCACGGTTTTTGAGATATTTTCAATTTAATGCGAAAAATACGAATTTTGTTGCGATTTTCTGCATATTTTCAATTAAAAAAAATCACAAAAAATATAATTTTTGGGGTATCTTCATGAAACTTTCTTGAGATATTAAGGAAAGCTTGCTCTTTCAGAATATACTAAAAACCAAAAATACCCCATCCATAGTTTTTGAGATATTTTCAATTTAATGCGAAAAATACGAATTTTGTTGTGATTTTCTGCGTATTTTCAATTTAAAAAATCACAAAAAATATAATTTTTGGGGTATCTTCCTGAAACTTACTTGGAATATAAAGGAAAGCTTGCTCTTTTAGAATATGCTAAAAACAAAAAATACCCCACCTACAGTTTTTGAGATATTTTCAATTTAATGCGAAATTACGAATTTTATTGCGATTTTCTGCATATTTTCAATTTAAAAAACCACAAAAAATATAATTTTTGGGGTATCTTCATGAAACTTACTAGGGATATAAAGGAAAGCCTGCTCTTTCAGAATATGCTAAAAACAAAAAATACCCCATCCACGGTTTTTGAGATATTTTCAATTTAATGCGAAAAATACGAATTTTGTTGCGATTTTCTGCATATTTTCAATTTAAAAAAATCACAAAAATTTAATTTTTGGGGTATCTTCCTGAAACTTACTTGGAATATAAAGGAAAGCTTGCTCTTTCAGAATATGTTAAAAACAAAAAATACCCCATCCACAGTTTTTGAGATATTTTCAATTTAATGCGAAATTACGAATTTTATTGCGATTTTCTGCATTGTTTCAATTTTAAAAAATTACAAAAAATATAATTTTTGGGGTATCTTCTTGAAACTAACTTGGGATATAAAGGAAAGCTTGCTCTTTCAGAATATGCTAAAAACAAAAAATACCCCATCCGCGGTTTTTGAGATATTTTCAATTTAGTGCGAAAAATACGAATTTTGTTGCGATTTTCTGCATATTTTCAATTTAAAAAATCACAAAAAATATAATTTTTGGGGTATCTTCATGAAACTTACTAGGGATATAAAGGAAAGCCTGCTCTTTCAGAATATGCTAAAAACAAAAAATACCCCATCCACGGTTTTTGAGATATTTTCAATTTAATGCGAAATTGCGAATTTTATTGCGATTTTCTGCATATTTTCAATTTTAAAAAAATCACAAAAATTATAATTTTTGGGGTATCTTCATAAAACTTTCTTGGGATATTAAAAAAAGCCTACTCTTTCAGAATATGCTAAAAACAAAAAATACCCCATCCACGGTTTTTGAGATATTTTCAATTTAATGCGAAATTACGAATTTTATTGCGGTTTTCTACATATTTTCAATTAAAAAAATCACAAAAATTATAATTTTTGGGGTATCTTCATGAAACTTACTTGAGAAATTAAGGAAAACTTGCTCTTTCAGAATATGTTAAAAACAAGAAATACCCCATCCACGGTTTTTCAGATATTTTCAATTTAATGCAAAAAATACGAATTTTGTTGCGATTTTCTGCGTATTTTCAATTTCAAAAATCACAAAAAATATAATTTTTGGGGTATCTTCATGAAACTTTCTTGGGGTATTAAGAAAAGCTTGCTCTTTCAGAATGTGTTAAAAACAAGAAATACCCCATCCACGGTTTTTGAGTTATTTTCAATTGATTGTTGAACCAATTACTTTGTGATACTTGTTTATTATTATTATACAATATTTAATGCTCATTTTGCAGCATTTTGAATTGTTCCTTGCAAAACATCAGGCTCCAAATTGATTTCTTCTTACTATTAGCTTTTAAATTTGCAAGGTTCGTGGTTTGTAATGGTAAACGGGAGATGTTAAAAAGCCCGAAAGGAAAAAGGCTGGTGCTGTTAGATCTGGCGATCTGGACGACCAGTTCAAATTGCCAAAATGGAGATCACTCGATCCGGAAATTGGTGTCTCAAAATCTCCATACTTACTCGAGCTGTGTTGTATTTATTCTTAATCCACTTTAACTCCATCGGGTGTTGGGTGTATTCTCCTTTCAGAATATTTTATTTACGACTGTAATGCCGTATACAGTGTTTCTTATGATTGGAATAAAGTTTTCAGTTTATATATATATACATATATAATAAATTAAAATTAATATATATATTAATAAATTAATATAAATAAACAACCCGACACCAATTGGTAAAAGGGGACATCGATATATAATCACAGATTATATATATATATATAATCGATGTCCCCTTTTACCAATTGGTGTCGGGTTGTTTATTTATATTAATTTATTAATTAGCATATAAAACAAAAGGAAATTCCGTTTCAATCTGTTTTTTTGGTTTATATTCTGGTATCACAAGTGGAGCATCAAAAAAATTTAATGTCAGGATACAATTCGAAATAAACATTAATAGAATCTGAAGTACATTTAGGCATACGCTCAAAGGGAGCATTCTCCCCGATAATTCGGTTAGTCTCCCTTTCATCCCTCGCAGGAAAAAAAAAGAGGGAGAGAGAGAGAACGGGAGAAGGAAAAAAAATACGTGGGGGAGGGAATCGGAAGCGGGGTTTTTCCTTCCTCCCACCCTCCATGCACGATCACGGGCGCGTGCACGCGGAATCTAAATAATTCACGGGGTCCCCATAAATCAGGCGCGATTTTACATACATATACAAATTAGGCCGTTTTACGTGTATCGAGGGCGCCGAAATATATGTGCAGGGAAAAAAAGGAACGCGAAAAAAAAAAGCAGAAAAATATGAGTAAAAGGGCGTGCTGAGTGAGGGTTTTTGAGTTATGGGGATGACGAGCGGTGAAAGCGGGGCTTTTATTGCGGTCACACCCCAATTTCTGCAATTGATGACGTTTAGTGGAAACGACGCGAATTTCTGTTTTATAGGTATTAAGGGAATGTGTGGTGTTCTTTGATTTTTTTTATTTGTTGAAATACTATTTCAAATATTATATAATTAAAATCTAAAATTAAATAACTGTGACTAAATGAATAAATACTCTTTTCTATTTAAATTAAAAAATGATTCAAAATTGTTGTATTATATCAAGCGTATAACAATAACATCTAAGAAACCGAAACTAGTCGGAATAATTCTAATTTGTGAAACAATACCAAAGTCTTTTCTTTAAATTACTTTACATATATACACATAAACATATATCGAGTGTATAACAAAAATCGACGACGAAGTGGGTGTTAAAAGTCTCGAGTCATGTCTGTGCTAAGATCACACGCGTGGAATGCTGGTTGCGGTTAAACAGTGACGTACTTTACGCGTGCGCGTATGATTTTAGTTCAGACATGACTTTAGATTTCCAATGCAAACTTCATCGTCGATTTTTGTTGTACTCTCGATATAATATATTATTATACAACGGCAAATGTCATAAATAGGCATTATTTTACTTATTTCCGAGTCTTATTAAACTCAAATTCATAAGATTATTATAGAAAACTTCACATTACTCAACCTAAGTTATTCAGTGACTTTCCTGTCCCCCTAATGGAAGAGTAAAACTCGACATCGTTGTTTTTATTATGTTTATTTTTTTTTAATATGACGGGAGCTAAAAGCGTTGTTTATTTATGAATAAAATATAAAAAATAATAAATAAAAAAATAAAATCTTTCTTTAAAGTGATCATTAATTATTAATTCATTTCTTTTTATTCAATTTATTTTAAATAACAAGTAAATAAAATTGTATTTTATTATTAAAATTTGTTAATTAAAAACCGTTATTTTTTTTTATTCTAAATGATATAATGTAAATGAATACCAATTATGCACCGACTTGTTTGAAAAAACAAAACAAAAAAAGTAATTAACATTTACTCACGGACAAGCACCC
Source organism: Philonthus spinipes (assembly GCA_963082785.1). Classification (NCBI taxonomy): domain Eukaryota; kingdom Metazoa; phylum Arthropoda; class Insecta; order Coleoptera; family Staphylinidae; genus Philonthus; species Philonthus spinipes. Next base: position 3,979,610 of record OY720310.1, on the reverse strand, counting down.
GACTCTCCCCTACTAAACGAAAACATTGTTTCCCCAATTCCCCAAAACTTTAAACCACCCAGAGCAGCATCTTAAACAGCTCACAAAAAACCGCTCTCGGAAGAATAAAAAATGAATATTCAACCCTTTCTATCTATACATTTATTTTTTTATTCCTTCTTTCTATTCCATTCGCGAGTTTACCCAAGTACATTTTTTCCCTCTTCTTCTCTCCTCCCCACGAAATAAGTTCGCGCCGCCATTCATCAAACCGGCGGGGAGTAGGGGGCGCAGAAGACAACAATTAAATTCACTTTTCACAGGCAGACACACGGCGCGCTGGCGGACCGCAGCCCTCCAGAATTAATTTCTCGAAAGTTCGGAACTTAAATTAATTACACCATTCCGATTTTAAATTGGATTTTAATAATTGCGTTTTTTGGAGGTGGAGCGGGGAGGAGAGTCTGGTGATTTTTTTGTTGATATTTTATTAATTTATTTTTTTTGAACGTGAATCGAGTCGTGAATTAAACTCGTTATAATATTTTAAAAATCGAAACTAATCTATACTCTGTTTTTTTCTTAAGATTATAATAACCAGAACAATCTTTTAAAACATTAAAATAGGTGAATTATTGGCGAGAATTTCAAATCTAAATTCCAATAATTTTTCCATGCGGATTTTCAGAAATATCGAAAATCAGTTATAAATTAAATTTAAAACTGATTTTCAACATTTCACTTTGTACATACAAGGAATTAAATCAAATTTATTACATTTGGATTTAAATTACTCGATAATTAATGTCCAGACGACGTAAAAGATAAATCAAATCCCTTGCCGCAATGGAGCTTAATTATTCGAGATTACGCATGTTGAACGGCCGCATTAGCGGGAACTCTGCATTGTGGTCACGTGCCCAGGTGAAGCCCTCTAGTTGCCCATCAAAGGGTTACCTAGGGGCTTTATCTGTATCGCATATCTGGTGTAATGGCATCCCCAGCAACATTACACACACACACACACAGACACACACTCGAGCACGTGCACATGAATGCCCCGTATAAATTCCGCCGCTTTCGGCTCGCATCAATGCCGTGAATTCGGAACGACGAGGGGAAATAAAGGGGACTCGCACACATGCACGGGGAGAGAATGGATGAAAAAAAAAAAATAACAACAAATCGTGACGTCGAGGATGTGTCAGTCCATCAGGCGCGTCACGCACGACCGACGAGTGGGACTCGATGGGTGACATGCCGCCACTTCAAGTGACCACGCTAAATTCGACCTGGATATCCTTATCTATACTACATCTGACATGTTTCGTAGGTTTTTATATATAAAAAACATATATAATAGTACGAGAAGGGTGTAAAATAATTTAATTTCTTTTTTTTCTCTGGATATGTGTGTAATTTTTCTCTGTTAAGCACGCATTTGTTCGTGTTTGTACATTCATTAAGCAATTAACGACAAAAATGCTATTAAGGGCTAATAAAATTACTCCGTTTTTTTAAGTTAAGTTATAAATAACTTTTAATAGACTACGTGAGTATTTTAACACAAATTCTGGCAGAATTTTTATATTTTAATTGATTTAATAATCAAATTTAATAGACTAAGTGTGTATTTTAACACAAATTCTAGCAGTATTTTTATATTTTAATTGATTTAATAATCATATTTAATAGACTACGTGTGTATTTTAACACAAATTCTGGCAGTATTTTTACACTTTAATTGATTTAATAATCATAATACAGTAAAGATAATTTTGGGGAATAAAAGTCGAGTACTCCGTCCAAGCCTGGTGTTCCAAGTGGAGCATCAAAATAAATCCCTCAAAATCTCAACTCTTCACCCCATACCACAAAATCACACCTCAATCCCCCACAATCACTTATTTTCCTTACTCGAATCAAAATCAGCCATCCGGCTATGTTTGATTTGCTTGGGGCGGATCCAGTATTGTATTTTTGTTGCTTCTTCCTGATGATTCCATATTTAGCCAAAGGCGTATTTATGGTGGAGCTTCTTTCCCCATTCTCTGAGTGAAAACTTTTATTTTCAAACTCAGAAGGATACATTTCTGAGTTTGAAAATAAAAGATTTCTACTACGGGAAATCAGCCCTGTGCCGAGATAGATAGAAATGAGTTCCTTGATGACGACGAAGAAAATCTTCGTTCAATTCTGTCGACGTGTGATCGCAGATGTTCTTTTTGATGTTCGTCGGACGGTTCTTCTGAGGGTCACGGCAGCCTCCCATCATCCCCCGAACTGGGACCCCACAGGGTCAGCAACCTGATCTGATCTGTCGTTCGACGGTCGGTAGTGGACTACCCAGTATTGTAATGGGAAATCCTGGATTTATTTCCGTCCATCACTATTAACAATATCTTCCGTAATAAATGAAAGACAATGCAAGCGCCATTTTTGGCCTAATGTCATGTGGCCTAGTCAACGATTTGGGTCTGAAAAGTAGACGAGCGAGAATCATTGTTTCGTCCAATAAAGGAAGGCGGGAACTTGTCCTGTTTATGAGAACAGGAAACGAAATTTATTTAGATGAATGGTGGCTGAATATTTCATTACCAGGGCTGTTAGTTGAAGTTTGCCGGTTTTACTAGTAGATGTATAAATTTCTATGATTTGGCATGTATGTCATTTTTGTCTATTGACATTAACCTACAAAAATACGCAAGTCACATTCCGCCAAAATAATGGCGTCCTCAATGAATATGTCGAGTTTCGTTCCAAGTAAATCGCATTTGCGGCATTCGTTGCTTTTCTTATTTCATCAAAAGAAAAAAGCAGCTGGAGCTCACCAGTTGCTGGTAGAAACTTATGGTGAACATACTCCAGTGATTAGAACATGTGAGACATGGTTTCGTCAATTTAAAAGTGGAGATTTCGATTTGACAGACAATGAACATCCTGGTGCAGCGAAAAAGTTCGAAGACGAGGAATTGCAAGCGCTATTGGATGTTGATCCAACCCAATCGCAACAAAAATTGGCAGAAACACTAAATGTGACTCAAGGAGCAATTTGCCATGGGAAAGATCCAGAAGTATGGAAAATGGGTGCCACACCAGCTGAACGATAGACAAATGGAAAATCGAAAAACCGTTTGTGAAATGCTGCTTCAACGATTCGAAAGGAAATCTTTTCTGCATCGAATTGTCACGGGGGACAAAAAATTGATTTATTTTGAGAACCCGAAGCGAAAAAAATCATGGCTTTCACCTGGTGAAGCCGACTGCAAGGCCAAATCGCTTTGGCTGTAAGACAATGCTCTGTGTTTGGTGGGACCAGTGTGGTGTGGTGTACTACGAGTTGTTAAAACCTGGTGAAACGGTGAACACAGATCGCTACCGACAACAAATGATCAATTTGAATCATGCGTTGATCGAAAAATGGCCGGAATGGGCCCGAAGACATGGCAAAGTTATCTTGCAACATGACATCGCGCCGTCTCATACCGCTAAACTGCTGAAAGATACATTAAAAACACTTAATTGGGAAATATTATCGCACCCGCCGTACTCTCCAGACCTCGCCCCGTACGACTATCACCTTTTCGCATCGATGGGACACTCCCTTGCAGAGCAGTGCTTCGCTTATTTTGAAGAAGTCGAAAAATGGCTCGTCGAATGGTTTGCCTCGAAAGAGAAAAAGTTTCTTTGGGATGGTATCCATAATTTGCCTGAGATATGGGCGAAATGTGTAGAAACCAATGGTCAATACTTTGAATAACAAAATTTTGAGATTCCTCTGAAAATTAAGTGTTTTCTTTATCGAAAAAAACGGCAAATTATAACTAACACCCCTGGTAAATACTTCCCGTACTTATAAATAGCTATACATTATGTTGGATCCCAAATTTTTCTTCAAACCTGACATCCACTTCATTGCTTGAAGGTACTTCCTGTTTGAAGGTAAGCGACCTGAAATAGCAGGTTTGCTTTGATTTTATATTTTATTGATAATCGAAGGAAGTACCTTAAAGCAATGAAGTGCTTATTCTGGGGCTGTCTTGCTTCGGGGAGCGACGGATGGCTGCCGTGATCCTGAAAAGAATCGACGGGAAAAGAAGTCCAACAACATCGACCATTAACAACAAGCCCCTGGAACCGTTGCAGTGAAGAAAGAAAAGATGCAATCCTCACCATCACCATTACCAAAACCCTCATCGCCATCACACCAAGCATCTACAACATTGATGAAACACATTTCGATGCGGCAGAAGGCCATCTTCCCTAGAGAGAAATCTTTCATCGCCAAAGAAGATAAATCACCCTCACGTGATGAACACCAAGTCTACGCACATTCGTAGGCTCGGCAGATAGTTAACTCGTCATACCAGGAATTGGCAAAACATTTTAATTAGAAGGAAAAAAAAAAACAATAATTAATATTTATTTTTTTCTATAAAAAAAAAAATAAGATACTATAGATTAAACATACAATTATTAATAAATTGTTCAACCACCATTATCCAACGTTTTGATGAGAGATGGAATTATTAAAAAAAATAATTTTATATATTAATTCAGATAATTACATTTTTACAAATTTTGGATATACAAGGTGTACAGAAAATGAGTGAAAACCTTCAGGTAACTCGATTCATTAATTAATTTTTAATAGAAAATCCAAATAAAAAAATGTTGTGTGGTTCTTCATTGAGGCTCACGAGGTCTTCGGAATTTTTAATATGTGACTATAAATTAGTATTGTTTTTTAAATATTTTGTAAAAAATCAATAGCATTAACAATCAATTAGACACGTGTATAATTCCATTGATGTAAATGATTAATAAATCGGATATTTTTACAATTTTATAACTTCATCAGAAGCATTCTTTTAATGAAAATAGATCTGGCAACGACGCACGCTCGTTTGTATAAGAAAAGGTGTATGCAACACCTCCAGCGGATGATGTAGCAGTTATAAACAGGATAAATGCACACTTTTTTGATCCAGCGTTGCCAAATGTATAGTTCTTTTAAGTGGCCCGTGAGGCTTAAGGAAGGACCGTGTGACTTATTTTCGGTAATATTTTTATTTAAAAAATAGTCAAAGAGTCACGCTACCTAAAGCTTTTCACTCATTTTCTGTACACCTTGTATACACTAAAATAAAGGTTATTTTGTCCTGGGCTATCGACCGCAGGTCTTTCTGCCTTGTCTTGAATTGATTTTGATGTGCAATAAAAATCTCTGCAAAAATAAATATAATATACCTTAAAATGGATCTAACTTACTCCATTTCACTTTAGATAAAAACAACGACCGTTGAAGCAAACTCAAAAAAGAGAACAGACAGACACAAATGTCCGTGTTCGCTAAGCCGCGGGACAGTCCGTGAGCGTTCAGATAACGGAATTCGCCGGGGCGGCGTTATCTCAATGCGGTATAAGTAAATAAAAGTGTAATTCGAGCTTATCTGCTTTCCCCCCAATTTTATTCTTTGTCCCACTTGTGTGTGACTGGCGTCGGTGCACTTTCAATCCTTAACGGGCCATTAGTCCGAAATCGATCGCCGGCTTAAAACTAAGAGCGCATTCCGAATACTTTACCGTCCCCGGGTAATGTGATCGAGAGTTTTACTCGCGGAGTTACTGCCAAACATAAAATAACATGGATGATGAAATAACAAAATAAAAAATAAAACATAAATGATTGAATAAGGATTTTAAGACAAAATAATCTTTTGAAATTTTAATGAATCTATGTGGGAATAACAAACAAACAAAAAACTTCACAAAAAATAAGATAAATGTAAAATAAAACATAGCAGGGCAGAAAGACCTCCGGTCGGTAGCCCATGACAGACTACCAACCCATCAATATGTATTGTAAATACAAATATTTGTAAAGAATTGTATTTTTTCTGTCTGAATTAAGATGTTTGTATATATAAAACATAGCACGTCCCATTCTCTAATTCACAGACGTATACACGTAGAATGTGTATACGTCTGTATACATAATATATATATATATATATATATATATATATATACATATATATATATATATATATATATATAATATATAATGAATATAATTTTCATACAAAATTAAACACAATAAAATCAATAGTTAATTATAATAAATTAAATAAAAGAATTTGAAAATAATTAATTAATAAATTATTGTCTCTTTTGCTACTGTGACATTATGTCTTATGTTGCATAAGTACTTTAACAAATGTCTAATAATAGACATTTGCTGTTGTATAACAATTTTATAATGCAACAATTTTTGAAAAGAGAAAATAATTTATTAAATAATTATTTTCAAATTCTTTTTATTTAATGTATTTAAATAACTGTGATCAAGTGAATAAATCTTTTTTCTTTGTTCTTTTTGAACAATTAATAGATAAACTGGTAAACAAAAAAGAAACTAAAACAACTGAAAAAATATTTTTATGTACAAAATAAAACTGAAAACAAAAATTGACGTAGGTTGGATTTTTTGCGTGATTTCTCAGCAAAAATAAATTAAAGTCTGAAAGGGTATGATTTTAATGTCATAGCCCATAAATTTACAATAACTTTTAATGAATAACAAATCAACAATTAATAAACCGGGCAAGGGTGGGATTTGTGAAATTAAGTGCGGGGATTGTGAATGTATATATATTGCACAAACCAAAAGAAGTTTTAGAACATAGAAAATCAATAACAAACAAAAAAATATACATCTAAATTTTCGCAACACTGCATAGAAGAAACTCAGTTTTTTAATACTTCTGATTTTAAAATATGAACTCAGGTAATTTAAACCTTCGCGAGGGACAATTAGCAAGGCGCTAAAACGCGGCAAATCCATCGTTAACAACATGGAACTGATTTGAAATGTATGGGACTTGTCCTGTTCGTATTCCTTTTGTATCTAGATTAATAAATATTGACCGCCTTTATTACATAATCATTCATTATTTATATTTGTATATAAATTTGAGTTTTGTAAATTTTTGTGCATGTCTCTTTGAAAATGACTAAAGGTCGAACAAAAAGGTGAATCAAACCAAGTGTTTTAATTCTTTAACACCACCCACCCCACCCATCTTGAAAGTTATTTTTATCTACGCGCCTGTTTGTAGACACGTGTTCCGGGATATATCCCTCGTCAGTACAGTATTCATTATGTAATTTAATGTTTGACAGGGAAGTAGTTGTTTTGATGTATTTTCGAAACGTAAGCCAAATTAGTACAATAGCTAAAGTGAAAATAATTAATTAATTTAATATTAGGTAAATTAAGACACTTGTTTTGTTCCATATTTTTATTTTTAGTTTCCTGACACGTGTTTCGATCCTTGCAGATCATTATCAGTTTAACTTTGATAATGATCTGCGATAGCCCAGGACAGAATAACCTTTATTTTAGTGTATTCGCAGATCATTATCAATCATAATTAATTAAAGACGACGCAAGCGCCACCTTTTGCCTAATTTCAAGTGGCATCGTCAACGATTTGGGTCTACAAGGTAGACGACCGAGAATCATTGTTTCGTCCACTAAAGGAAGGCGAACTTGTCCTGTTTAAGCAAACAAGGAAAATCATTAAATGTGAAGATCATTATCAGTTTAACTTTGATAATGTTCTGCGAAGATCGAAACACGTGTCAGGAAAATGAAAAAAAAATATATATGGAACAAAACAAGTGTCTTAATTTACTTAATTTTAAATTACGGTTCCATCAAGAATGTAGCGCCACAAGCATTAATTAAATTAATTAACTATTTTCAAATTCTTCTTATTTAATTAATTTAATTATTGCTTCATATAAAGCATTTTATTTTCACCACAATTATCCCCACTAATTATTTCCCCACCCGCGCAAAAATACTTTAGCCTACTTTTCAAAATCCATACTTGCTCACATTACACGAATACACACTTTCCATCTTAACATTAACTTTCCAGCGTGAAAAAAGGTTTTGAAAGGGTTAATGTGCAAAATACATTAACCGTGTGCGCGGCGCTTACCGGGCGATAGGAAATTTTTATAAGCAACCACACACACACAAACACGAATGCGAGGCGTAACAAACATCAATAATAATACTTGCCGGAGAGAAAAGTAAAGTAAAATCAGATTCCGTGTCCCATTTACAAGGTAGCGCGTTTAACGTCGAAACTATTGAAAAATAAAACTTTCCGCGCGCATGCAATGCGATCGTTAAATTGAATTATTAATACGCTCCTTGGTAATTGCCGGATTGATAAAGTTTTAAATGTGCGGGCATTGACTCGGGGATTAATTCGCCGGTGATTTGTCATTGAAAAATTGTTTTGTTTGCGTTAATCTGAAATAAAGCGTATTTATTTTATATCGTTAATTGTCTTTAAGCCATAAAAAAATTCCTCATTAAAATCTTGTATTCCACATAATTAAAATCTAGAATCCCAGGTTATTGAAGCGATTAGATAAATAACAACCCCGAAATTGATTCGTAAAGTTGAACAATTTTAAATGAGTAAAATACGGCGAAAAAATACGCTACACAAAAAAATATATATTACTCAGGCTGAAAGACCACTGGTCGATAGCCAGTTTCAGAGTTGGAAATATATTGTGAACGTTAGTATATTGTTAGATATTGTATTGTAATTGTATATTCCAATCTCAGAAATAAAGATGTTTATGTATGTATATATTACAATAAATAGAATAGAGTATTCATTCTCTTGGTTACAGTTATTTAAATAAATTATATAAAAATGATTTGAAAATAATTAATAAATTATTTCCACATTTAGCTCTGTGACTTTTGTTTAACGTACTTACGTAACGTAAGTCAAAAATCGCAGAGCTAAATGTGGAAATAATTTATTAATTATTTTCAAATTATGTTTATTTAATTTATATATATTACAGTTATTATAAGAGGTAATGATCTGATTTTTTTTATTTGAATAAGCATTTAAAAATAATGTGATAGCAACATTAATTTTTCTGTATTTCTCGATTTTATAAATGATTTTTCGACTTTGCAAAGGTTTAAATCTGTTTAGGGGGAATGGCTCAAAATTTAATTGACGCTATGATAATCTGTAGACATTTTTCTATAAGACCACGACAAATTTATGTTAAGATCGATCCAATTAAGGGAGATATGATTTTTTTAATTGCGAGAACCTGTAGTTTTTTTTATTCAAACATTAATTTTTCTGTAATTCTCGATTTTATAAATGATTTTTCGACTTTGCAAAGGTTTAAATCTTTTTAGGGCGAATGGCTCAAAATTTAATTGACGCTATGAAAATCTGCAGACATTTTTCTATAAGACCACGACAAATTTATGTTAAGATCGATCCAATTAAGGGAGATATGATTTTTTTAATTGCGAGCACCCGTATTTTTTATGGTGTTTTGCAAATTAAAAATGTTAGCTAGCTGAACTGTCATGTATGCATGAGTTAATGAATTGCTGGATAGTAACCGAATGGTTATTATTTTTTGGGACGAATATTGGGGTTGCGAGGAATGCAATATTTTGTAAGAAGGAAGAAAATATTATTTATGGCAGAAAGACCTACGGTCAATAGCCTATAAAAGGACAACCTCAAATTATATACCGTATTATACTATATAATACTGTACTTAATATAATGTAAAAGTCCCTTGAATAAAGATATTATTTATTTCAATTAATATTCATACTTACTTTATAGGAATATTTACTCATTCTATGTCTGTATGTAAATAAATAAATAAATTATTAATATAAATATAAACATGTGTCTGCAGACAGCCTTATATTACGTAACTTTTATTTATTTTTATTTTGTTTTTTGCGTTAAATATTTTCGATTGAAAAATTGTTGCATTATTCAACATTTTATTATTATGCAATAGCAAATGTCCATTATTAAACATTTGTTAAAGTACTTATGTAACTTAATTCATAATGTCACAGTAGCTAAAGGGATAATAATTTATTAATTAATTAATTATTTTCAAATTCTTTTTATTTAATTTATTAATATAAATATTAATAATTTTAACAAATAATATTTTTTGTAGAAGTATTACGATTTCTATAAACACACACATCCAAAAAAACGTCAACCCTTTTCTTTTGTCCTTCACATCAAACTAAAAAAAAACCGTGCATGTGAGCATCTCTCTGGTAGATAGTCGATTAGCAGGCAACAATGGGGTCCTAACCGTGATATGGAAAAGGCGAGGAAGACGGAGGCGCGTCCCGGGATCGTAAAGGGCGGGCGGGATTTTTAACCGGGTATAGTGTCGGTGATGGCTCCCGATCGAAACCCTTGTCTGCAATAACAATGACCTCAAGTTATCTCCACGGCGCCATTGTGCTGAAGAATGTATGAAAATAGTGGATTATCCGTCGACAGTTTTACAATACTTTCCCGAATAAAATTGCAGTTTAAATCGAGATAAATTGACGCCCGCCGTTTATCCCGTAATGGATATCCGACGTCGAAAACATAAAGTTTGATCACTCGCAAAGAATATCTTACTTTGCGAGTTGCGTATTTTTCACCGGAATTGTGAAATATTTAATATTTTAAAAGAATTATTTATGGCAAAAACTAATCAAGAATGACATTTACCAAATATAAGGAATTATTTTATTCATCAAAGTATGCACCCATATTATCAATATACTTTTGCAAAAAAACGAGAATAATTGTAAAATTTAATTATTTTGCAATCTATAGCCAAATAACACAAGATTATGCATAAAAAATCGCATGTCATTATCTCGATTAATAAACTCTGCAGAGAAGTGGACAGTTGTTAAAAATTTCCATAAGAAAGCTTCAAGGCCAATTCGCGACGAACACTCTTAATAAAATAATATATAATTTAATTAATAATTTAATCCCGAATAATTGGCCTTCCAGGAATTCATTCATTCGCTACAGTTTTATACCACTGGTCTAAAATTTAATACATTTAATACAAAGAAAACGTTAAATAATCTTTATATACGTGGGAATTACAATTATTATATTAATTTACTTGTTATAAAAAACAAGTAAATTAAAATTAAGAATTTTCTGCAAACAATCCGTCTTTTCGTCAAAAATTAATAGGACAGACAAACTTTTATTTTATTGTGTAAGTATACATTTTTAAGAACATTAAAATGTATACTAACACAAAATATGAAAGTTTGTCTGTCCTTTAATTATTAATTTTTGACGGAAAGGCGGATTGTTGATGGGGAGTTTGCAGAAATTTCTTAATTTTAATTTACTTGTTTTTTTATAAATATTATGTATATACAGAGTGGCGCAAGATTACGATGAAGTCCAATATCTCAGTTATAAAGAAATATACAAAAAATGTTACTTACATTATTAGTAGCTACTGTCAAAATTCACATTTTAAAATTAGTTTCATATATACAACGTGTCCAATAATCACGTAACGTATCAAACATATGTTTTTTTAAATGGAATGATATATTTTTTATGAAGATTTTCGATTCTACGTTTAAAAATAATCATTTTTTATATAAGATTTAATTGGTCAATTTTTCATAGTTTAAAAGTTATAAACAAATGAATGTTGAAATCGATAGATGTTTAGAGCCTAATATTTCAATAATGAAAAATGAAATAAACATTCTGTCAACGCCATACAAATGCAAAAATACTTAATAATAAAAGAAATACTCTTTTTTTTCTCTTAAACAAATTTTTATATACAAGGTGAAGCAATACGCAAAATGATTTTTTTTCTCTTTTTACTTAAATGGGACACCCTATATTTTTTATACTATTTTAATAGAAAATTAATCACTCTTCATTTTTTATTTAACATATTAAATAGCTACTATTTACCGTTTTTGAGATATTTAATCTCAAATACAAATTTCGTATAGAATTTTTAATCAAAGTAGGCCGTGCCAGAACAACTAATTTATTTAGTTGTGAAAGTTACGCGAACACAAATATAAAATAATTTAGTGAAACGAATAGTCAAGTGTATTAATTAAAATACATCATAATTCATACATATTTTTTTACCACGTGATAAATGAGAATTTAATAAAAAAAAGTAAATAAATATTAAGCTGTAATTATTTTAATACGCGATAATATTGAAAATACAACAATTTAAATAGGTATGTTCTTGGCTTTGCGCCAGGATCCAGGTACAACGAATCTTCTTATCTCAGGAATGCGTTCTCGGAGTGAGTCGTCGATCGTTTTTTTCTTCTTGCTTTGCGATAATTGCGCTCTTGTATTTCGATTCAGTCGTCCGAAAACGCGCAGTGTTAACTATTCCGGTTTAATTTTTAACGTTAGAAATTATTAATAATTAAAAACGCGATTTATTTTTGTTTATGAACAAGTGGTAATTAGTGAGTGATGGAGATGAGTTGGTTTTCGATTCACCAGGAATGGGTTGGAAGTTATTTTTTCTATTAAGGTATGTTAATATTAATAATTTATTTTTAAACAGATTTTACGATTCCTATTATTATCATCAATTTATTCTCCAAAATTGCATTTGATTAAATAATTTGGTATAGAATTTTTAACCAAAGTAAGCCGCGCCAGAACAACTAATTTATTTAGTAACTTTCAACGCTTAATATTATAATTAGCAAGTAAAGTACATTTTACGTTATATTTTGTAACACTGGCGCAGTTAAACATACTTCTTCAATAAATGATTAATTTAATTGTTAAAAACAAACAACATCTATATTTTTTGGTTATTATTCGAAAAATATTTAAAATATTCCTATATGCTTCTTAAATTGATTTATTTAAACAATTCATGTTGACTGAAAAACCGAAAATAGATACTAAGTGAAATAATAAAATATTTATATCATTATATTTTGTTAACATTTTTATGTATTTATTTCACACATTCACATTTTTTTTAATACAATAGCATTCAAACATTTTACAATTTTTTTCTTAAAAAATATGTCCCAATAACCTAAATAATCGTTGAGCAACTATTTTCTTTATATTTTGCATGCGCCTTTAAATATCGATTGTCATTTGAATATCCTTTTAGGTTAGAGAGTAAGTATGTTATTGAATACCAGAAAACGATTATGAATTGTATTTGTTTTAATTATAGCCTACTTAAATTATAGATTATAAGCGAAACTTATAATTTTGTACTTTGAATTGAAATTGTGAAAAAATGATAACAGATAGGGGTATAGTTTATTATACAAAAATTAAAGAACAATCAATTTTCTATCGAAATAGTGTAAAAAATATAGGGTGTTCCATTTAAATGAAAACAAGAAAAAAATCATTTTGCATATTGTATCACCCTGTACACAACATTTGCTTTATGTTAACAAACGATTATTCCTTATATTATTAAGCATTTTTTCAATTAAATTGCGTTATAAAAATTACAGACCAAAACAATAAAAAATGGGAGATGATTCATACATTTACAGCTAGATAGCAAAATAAGAATAAAAAAAATAATAATAACGTCGAATTCTTAAGATTGCGTGTTGTTTCTGATGTTTATATAAAAAACGCACTTAAACCCGTTTCTTTTTTTTTGCTTGTTAAACTACGCTTTTAACGTTCATTTCTGGTAAATCGAAGCACCCTTATTTGGGTTAATTGCGCACAACTTAAACCAAACAACACGGGAAAAGGAAAAGTAATATGCGCCGCATCGATTTCCGAGAACTTTTCCCCAAATTACTCACGACATATAAAAGCAAAGAAAGTGACCCAAATAAACATGCGGCGGAATATGTTTGAAACAAAACAAAAAAAAAGGGGGGAGATTCTCGCTCTCTTTCTGTGGGAAAGGGGGGAACGCGCCGCGGAAAACAGGACCATAAATAATTTTCGGGGGCATCGGCTTTAATCCGGGGGAGCAAACACGCCGATCTAAGGGGAAAAATGGCGCGCGGTCGCGTTATTAATTTATGGGGGGTAAACAGCGGGCGGCGGGATTCCGCGAGAAGTGAGTCCGATAATTTGTGAACGCCCGTGGAATAAGGGGTGAATGGAATTATGCGCCTTTTTGCGGTTTCGAAACAGTTGCTTTAATCAGTTGTATCAAAAAATAAAATTTATAAAAAAAAATGTATATACGAGGTGTACAGAAAATGAGTGAATAGCTTTAGGTAGCGTGACTCTTTGACTAATTTTTAGATAAAAATATTAACGAAAATAAGTCACACGGTCCTTGCTTAAGCCTCACGGGCCACTTCAAAGAACTATACATTTGGCAACGCTAGATCAAACAAGTGTTATTAAAAATAATCATACATTTCACATGTCAAATTTGAAGTTTAAGATCAAAATTATAGAAACTGTTCAAACTGGTATCCATCAGTTTCTAAACAAATCTGGAGCCTCCGAGGAATAGAATTTATTACCCGGAGCAACATATCTTCTGTAATTAATTCAACTACAGCATTTATCCTATTTATAACTGTATTTAATCATTAAATTTAACTACACGAAAAACAAAAAAATTAATAGGATTATTTATTGCTGTTTATTTCTGTCAGAAGCCTTTATATTCGATGCTGCGTAAGGTTTTGTTTATGCACAAAGCGTCGAATCTAGATGCACAAAAGAAAAACAATAGAATAATTAAAGTAATTAATAAATTTTGAATTGACTTACCGCATTAATGCCACGATTTATTATTATATAAAACAAAACCACACAGCCAACGAAAATAAAACATAATCCATGTTCCGTTGGTGCGAATTGCTCAATGCATCAATAAATCCACACTAATCCTCAAGAAGGAGAACTCATATATCCATTTCTGGTCAAATGTACAAAATATACGCAAACACCTGTATATTTTGTATATTTGACTGTACTTTCTGACTATATATTTTGTCAATAATTCTCCATATTAAAAAACAACTTTAGAACACTTAATTTCTTGGATTAATTTCTCATCTGGCACTTGGTGAAACATATTACATTATGTAAAATAATTTAAAGAAAAGACACTTGGTATTGTTTCAAGTTGTTTGAAACAATACCAAGTGTCTTTTCTTTAAATTAGAACACTTAGTTTATATACCGTACAACAATTTATTCACGCAACATAGCAAAATCCATAGGTTAATACAGTACAATAGGATTTTCTGAAGTGAGAGAAAGATAAAATATATAGCAGACGAATCGTAATAGTTGTTTTTACGTATTCGAAAATAAATATTATCCTGTTTATGAAATTTTGCTTCAAATTTGGAATTGTCAAGTGCCGCGATGTCTTATACTCTGGAAGAGAGAATACAAATTATTAAATGGGTATACGGTGGCAATTCGATGAGGGATACCGTTCATTTATTTGTGGCAAATTTTGAGAACCGTCCCGCTTCCTCCTATTGTTTGTGTAAGTAATACTCTCCAACACATAAAAGCTATGTTGCGAGAATTTATTGTAGATCGGTATATATAACATCTTTATTTCTGCAGACAATTTTATATACAATAAATTAACAATATAATTCTTATATGTTATACGTTGTCCTTAGAAAACGGCTATCGACCATCGGTCTTTCTGCCTCAGTTAGTTTATTTAATTTATTTAATACAAATTCGAAAAAAAAAATAAACAATTATATTTGCTTGAAATTTTCATGATTCTGAGTCTGAATAAAAAAAGGGCTATCCATTTAAATTTGTAACGACAATGTGTTTTGCGAAGCAACGATGTCATATAAAAAAAGGATAAGCCCTCCCCCTTGTAATATTTAATGGGGTTCGAATTGAGCGTTACTTCCTGCAGGTAATCCATCCGGGCGATACGTAATAATATTTCTCCTCTGCTTAAAAATTCCATTTCTCCGGCCCTCCCTCGGAAAATGCAAATGCGCCATGAATAAAACTCCCGACGTGCACGTAAGTGGCTCTACGCAGAAATTTGAATCGAGTGCACACTATGAAAATTCCATCCCGGGTGTCATTACCGAGGGGTAGTAAATTCCGCCAGAAACGCCTGTAGTTTCGCAGTTTAATATATAAACAGGAAATAAATATAAAAAAATAATATTTATGAAAAAAAAAGGAAAGGAAAATGCAAAACGAAAGGAAAACTAAATATATTCATTGAATTTTCCTTTCGTTTTGCGTTAATTATCCATGGTAAAAAGATTTTGAATATATAAACATTAAATAAATATAAAAAAATAATATTTATGAAAAAAAGGAAAAGAAAATGCAAAACGAAAGGAAAATTAAATATATTCATTTAATTTTCCTTTCGTTTTGCGTTTCCTTTTACTTTTTTATTTTTCATTAATATAATTTTTTATATTTATTTCCTGTATATATATTCAAAATCTTTTTACCATGGATATTTACTTGTTTAAGAATACTAGACCATCAACTAAATTAATTGAGAAAAAAATAAACACATCTAAGAAGAGGAAGAATAATTACTTGCTTAAGAATACTAGATCATCAACTAAATAAATTGAGAAAAAAAAAATAAATACATCTAAGAAGAGGAAGAATAATTACTTGCTTAAGAATACTAGATCATCAAATAAATAAACTGAGAAAAAAATAAACGTTTCGCTTAACCGAATTACTGCCGTCCGAAAATTTTATTTTTATCTCAGTTTATTTAATACAAATTTAAAGAAAATATATATTTGCTTGAAATTTTCAGGATCCTGGGTATAGTATTCTTAAGCAAGTAATTATTCTTCCTCTTCTTAGATTCTTCTTTGATTCTTCTTAGATTCTTCTTTGATTCTTCTTCGATTCTTCTTCGATTCTTCTTCGATTGTTTCGCCTGAAGAAGCCGCAAATTCTTCAGCCGGCGAAACAATTGTCATGAATAAAAGATAAATTTATATTTCGAAAAATTGTTTCTTTTTTAAACCCGAAAATTTTAACAAATATGCACTTTTAAAAATTAGCAGCCTCAACAATTAAGTGACTAAACTAATTAAGGGTATAACTACATAATTGTTGTTTTCCATAATAGTTTTGGTTCGACAAGATTTTTTTGTTTACATTCAGGGGTACGGAGAATGTAAACAAAAAAAAAATTGTTTTGTTTACATTCTCCGTACCCCTGTCCAAGGGAAAGTATTGTGATCGTAAAAATTTTCGAATCGCCAATTTCAACGAATATGCACGTTTTGAGGTCCCCTGAGTACATTCCATCGAGTTGTCTATGTGTTTCCGCGATAGCACATAAACGGCTAAACGGATGGAGTCCAAACTTTACATCCAAGTTTTTTTAACAGTGGAATGATCTAATTTGAAATTGTTTGGTTAATTATAATTTTAGCATTTTATTTCAACAAATTTAAATAAAAATTATTTGAAAATCATAAATGAATTATTTCCACATTTAGTTCTCTGGCATTTTGACTTGCGTTACGTAAGTAAGTACTTTAAACATAAGCGAATTAAAACAACTACTTCCCGGGAAAATACCCCGCCAGGCATTGAATTACATTCACATACATTAAAGCTTCTCAGAAAAGTCTGACATAATAATAATAAATTAATCGAAAATAATTCATTCCCGTAGGTTTGAATAAAAATATGTTGTCGAGATTATTTTTTCCCGTCAAACGTGTTGACTTTTGTGCGGTCAATTGAATTAGTGGTGGCCCCCATTAGCACCGAAACGCCGTTTCTGCTGCTGCTGCGTCGCAGTCGTCGGAGACCCACGTAATGGTAATTGAATACAAGTTATTCAATTCGGACGGCAGTAATTCGGTTAAGTCGCCTTCTCACTTGTAAATTGCGTTTATTGTTCGCCGATTATAGGGACGATTTCAGACGTCACTCCGGACAAAACTCGGCGCGGCCCCCATTAATGCCGCCACTGTGTTCAGGAATAGCCTTCACGTCTCCGGCCCTTTATTATTGCCGATTTAACCAAATTACCGATTGTCCGTTTCTGTTATCCAACCGTGTATAAGCTATATTTAATTACTGATTCTCGCCAAAAGATTCACTTATGTTATACATGTAAAATTATATTATTCTGTTTATATGTGATTTACAGTCATGCTATCTATCTGAACATTTTGAATATTGTTATTATTCTGTATAAAGGTGATTTACCGTAAATAAATGAAATGAATTGAACTATTTTATATGACTTACAAATTAAATAAAAAAAACAGTTTTATTTTTAAATTTTGCAGTATTTATTGTAGAAGAAATGTATTGATAATTATATTTTTGTAATATAGCATGTAATTCTAAGAAAGGTTAATATGTTCTATAAATGTCATAGAGTTGTTTAATATTGCTTTAATATAATAATAATAATCTTTATTAACAGATATATATGCAGCAAAAAAATACTAAATAAATATTAAGAATGAAATAAATATGAATAAATTATTAAAAATCAACCAATAAAACACAGATTAGATTGAATAACTTAAATTTAAAATTATTTTAAAGATTAGATTAGATTAGATTGAATAACTTTAAATTCTCAACTAGTTTCGGGTTATTAGCCCATTTTCAAGAGAATTTAAAATTTGAAATAATCTGTGTTTTATTGATTGATTTTTAATAATTTATTCATATTTATTTCATACAATATGAATTACCAATGTCTAAATATTAAAACCATTAAATATTAAGAAATTACAAAATATGCGCAAACACCTGTATATTTTGTATATTTGACTGTATTTTTTGACTGTATATTTTGTCAATAATTCTCCATATTAAAAAAAAAACAACTTTATTTAATTTATTGAATACAAATTCGAAAAAAAAAACAATTATATTTGCTTGAAAATTTCATGTTTCTGAGTCTGAATAAAAAAAGGGCTATCCATTTAAATTTGTAACGACAATGTGTTTTGCGATTATTGGTTGATTTTTAATAATTTATTCATATTTATTTCATACAATATGAATTACCAATGCCTAGGATTAAGGATTTAGGGTTGGGAGGGCAGCTCGCACGCCGCGCCCACTTAGGCCACGAACTCTGACCCATTGTAGTGCCCAATGCCTAAATATTAAAACCATTAAATATTAAGAAATTACAAAATCAAATCTATATCCCATATCTGTTAATTAGCTATCGACCACCTTATAACCTTTAATTAAAACACATTCACTTGTTAATTGCTAAGCCTTCTACTTTGTTATACATTGTAATTCAATTTTAATAAATGAAACACTTTTTTACTTTATTTGTATAACTCGGATTGATTTTATTGTTGACTATCGTTTCGACAACCTCAACGTGTCATTATCAAAACAAAAGTTTTTGTTTTGATAATGATAATGACACGGTAAGGTTGTCGAAACTATAGTCAACAATAAAATCAATCCGAGTTATACAAACAAAGTAAAAAAATGTATCATTTATTAAAATAAACTACATTCAACATTTTTTCACAAATTTATTAGACTCAACTCGTTGTGTAATATGTATCTCGTCGAATAATAGCTAACTTTCTCACTCGTTGAACAATCCACCATTAATCTTAACCATTTCAAAGTCCTCTTACATTATATTTAAAAAAATATATATGATGTTTATTAATCCTGTGTATTTACACATTTTGTCATACGCAAGACAAGCCGTTGTTATTATTTATTTATACCCTTTACGCGAGAGGGTTTCTTAAAATATTCATGAAGCACAGGAGACGTATAAGTTAATAACTGCTCGGTATCCTCATATTTTTCATACGTAACACGTCTAGGAAAACACGACAGGGGTGATGCTTTCACATTTCGCAATAAAGGTGATAAATCTAAGGCTTTAAATTCCTTGTCACTTATCTGTGTTTCATATGAAATGCTTTATAGTGCATAACGTATATTGAAGTTATATTTTTAGGAGCCAAACTTTCTTTCGTTCTAATAATAGAAAAAAAAAAGTTGCTCTAATAATAGAAAAAATAGTATTTTCTATTATTAGAAAATTATAATAATAAAAAAAATATTTGATCTAATAATACAAACATATTATTTTTCTATTATTAGAGCAGCTATTTTTATCCAATAGTTGCTCTAATAATAGAAAAAATAGTATTTTCTATTATTAGAAAATTATAATAATAAAAGAAATATTTGCTCTAATAATACAAACATATTCTTTTTCTATTATTAGAGCAACTATTTTTATCCAATAGTTGCTCTAATAATACAAACATATTCTTTTTCTATTATTAGAGCAGCTATTTTTATCCAATAGTTGTTCTAATAATAAAAAGATAGTATTTTCTATTATTAGAAAATTATAATAATAAAAAAATATTTGCTCTAATAATACAAACATATTCTTTTTCTATTATTAGAGCAGCTATTTTTATCCAATAGTTGCTCTAATAATAGAAAAATAGTATTTTCTATTATTAGAAAATTATAATAATAAAAAAATATTTGCTCTAATAATAGAAAAATAGTATTTCCTATTATTTGAAAATTATAATAATAAAAAAATATTTTCTCTTATAATACAAACATATTCTTTTTCTATTATTAGAGCAACTATTTTTATTTATTATTATAATTTTCTAATAATAGAAAATACTATTTTTCTATTATTAGAGCAACTATTTTTATACATTATTAGAATTTTCAAATAATAGAAAATACTGTTTTTCTATTATTACAGCAACTATTTTTTTTTTTCTATTATTAGAACAAAAGAAAGTTAGGCTCGTAAAAATCCAACTTCAATATACGTTATGCACTATAAAGCATTTCATATGAAACACAGATAAGTGTAAGATACAAGTCTTAAATGAACGAAAGAATTAATGAAAAGTAACATAATTAATTTATTCAGTTTAAAGGGCTTCTTAAGGTACTGCACTTTCTCCACTGTACATTTTTCACGATCTCAAATAAATATAAAATAAATACAAGCAGAAAAACTTATGGTTGGCAACCTTTTTTTCATATACTTAATTAATTTTTGTTATTACAATAAAATTGAACAAGGAAAATTTCTGGCAATGTTCAATAAAATTCAATCAAACCATTTTTCCAATTGCAAAAATTGCATACACTGTAAGTTTTTGACAAACTAACAACTAAGGGCATACAGGGCTGAGCTATACTGATGAGAAATGAATTCCGAAATACGTGTCTATGAATAGCCTTGTAATTATTATTTATAGTTTTCTTTCATTAAATATTTTCGATTCAAACCGTTGCAATGCACAGTAGTATTGGTATGCAACAAACAAATATCTATTGTGTAATCCAACATCCGGCGGGGTATATGCTCGGGGAGTAGTTGTTTCAATAAATATTTGTCAAAAATTAACAGTGTAAGTATTTTTTTTTTCAGTTTGAAAAAAAGATTGCTCGAATTATATTGATTATGAGATTATTGGTGAATGCGCCGGGCAAATAGATCAAAATATAAATTAAATAAAAATGATTTGAATTAAAATTAATTAAAAAATTATATCCTCTTCAGCTACTGCGATATAGTAGCTGAAGAGGATATAATTTTTTTTGACCTATGTTACATAGGTACTTTAAACAAAAAGTTCAATAATGGACATTTGCTGTTGAATAACATCAAAAAATGCTTTATTAATTATTTTCAAATCATTTTTATTTAATATATTGGGTATTTAAATTTAATTATCCCTTTTTTTTAAGTATTTTAATTTAGAATAATAATAATTACTTATTACATGGTTATTTCTATTGTAAAATGTTGGGAGGTTTTCCTTCTCTTCTTTTTGACCGCGAGATAAGAGATTTGCGAGTGTATCCAGCTCGGGAGCTCGGGCTAATGGAATTCAGGAATGTTTGGGTTGGTTACTTTTTTTTATAAATTTTTTTCAGCATTATCAAAAGTGAAATTACATGGGAAATCGACAAGATTATGCAGTAAATAATTTTGTAAGTGTAAATATATTGCGCAATCTAGATTCGATTTACTTATAAATAGAAAACAGTATTCATTCACTTGGTCACAGTTATTTAAATATATTAAATAAAAATGATTTGAAAATAATTAATAATTAATATTTACTTAAATAACGATCCAGATTATTTCGCTGAATCGAATTTATATTTTTGATAATCTTGATTAAATTTAACGACTTCGTAAAGAAAATTATTATCAATGTTTCTTTATGAAGTTATTTTTACAGTACTTATCTTATCAAAGATAATTTTCATAATAAAAATGTTTTTAGTTAAAAAAAAAAACGTCGTAAATGAAGCTTTGCAAACAAATGCTATTAAGTAACTGAATCAAGCATCACGTAATAAAATTTAATTCAAAATATGATAAACAGTAACAATGAAACGTTTGAATTGAATAAGAAGCCGGGGCGAAGCCGTCGCGATAAACGAAATGCAAATGAACGCAATCCCCGTCCGATTGTTTCACTTTCAGATCGATCTTGTTGAAAGAGCCCTAATTATCGCGCACGGTACAAAACGTATTTCCGGCCGATATTAATTAAATCGCGACGGGCCGGGAAATATACGCGGGGATTAATCATCCCGGCACACATTTATTTAATTTTTTTTGCGAGGCAGTTGATGAATGCGGACGGGCGGCCGATTGCCCGGGGGCTTCTTATTAATTTTTATTTCGCGTTCAGCGCGGCGAAGACGAATGCCCGCAGTCGACTTAATAAAATGTAAAACACGGCGCGGAACAATGATAAGCCCCTTTAATCGTTCACCTCGGCCTTTATTTTCTTTTTAATGCGCCGTTTCCTCATCCCCGGCGCGATAAATCGTCCGTCGGCCGTAGTGTTTCATAAATTTCGCGCGCGAAGATTTCGAGCCTCGAGGAATAATTAAGGGGAAAATAGGGCGGGCGGTTGTTATCGCGAGTTTGTTGAAGGGGATGGGGAATGACATGCGTGTGCTGATTTAGGGATGTTAACACTTTGGTTTATTAAGTGGATGTGAAATTTATTCAAGTTTAATAAAGGACAGTAGAATTACAATAAAACATTTTTTTAACTTGTTTTATATAAAATTGTTTATTAAGTGGATGTGAAATTTATTCTAGTTTAATGTCCTTCCTTAAACTAGAATAAATAGATAGTAGAATTATAATAAAACTAGTTAAAGAAAAATGTTTTATTATAATTCTACTGTCCTTTCTTAAACTTGAATAAATTTTACATCCACTTAATAAACAATTTTATATAAAACAAGTTAAAAAACTGTTTTATTATAATTCTACTGTCCATTCTTAAACTTGAATAAATTTCACATCCACTTAATAAACATTTTTTTTTAATTTTCTTTGTATCACAGAATTTACAATAGACTTAATTAATAGCTAAAACCATTAAGAAAATATTTTTAATTACAATTACCAACTTTACTTTTATTAAATTATTCTTTGAATATAAACTACGTTTTAAGCATGATATTAATATTTTAAAATTGTTGCAAAAAAATCTTAAAAAGGATAGAAACAAAATATACAGTATTTATTTTATAACTCCGTAAATCCTTTCAGACAGAAAATATTGATGAAATATAATTAAGAGGGCAGAAAGACCTCCGGTCGATAGCCCATAACAGACTACTAACCCATCAATATGTATTGTAAATGTAAAATAATTTAAAGACAAGACACTTGGTATTGTTTCACAAATTAAATTATTTTACATATTGTAATATGTTTCACCAAGTACCAGATGAGAAATTAATCCAAGAAATGTATTGTAGATATAAATATTTGTAAAGAATTGTAATTCTGCTGTCTGAATAAAGATAAAGATGTTTGTATATAACTATGAATTTTTATAAATTAAATAAAAATGATTTGAAAATAATTAATGAATTATTCTCACGTTTAGTTCTGTGACTTTTGACTTACGTAAGTAAGTTAGACAAGTATTTTAATATTTTTTAAAAAAAGTTAAATACATCATTATTAATATGTAAATTACATTTCCTAACACAAATCTGACATCCTCCCCGATTAACTTCACATCATCATTTAACAATAAAATCCCGCACGAAACTCGTAATCCGCGTTGGCGTACCAGCGAGTCGATTATACAAATTTCCCAATTTCGGACGGATTCGCTCCAGCCGCCTATGAGGAACTTATAGAAATTAGGGGATTTGTTATGGTAAACAAACGGGTGTGGAGGACGGCGTGTAATCAAAGTCTTGGAATTAAATTATGCCGGAGTTGTCGAACAAGATTAAACTTTGCGAATTTGCGCCGGAGGTAAATGAGTTTCTTTTTCGGGGGGAGGAACGGGAGGAGGTCGCGCGTGTGTTTCGGCGGGAGTGCAACTTTGTTTAGAATGCATACCGGAAGTCATTAAGCAAATTCGGTAAAAAGTTTTGCACACCTAAATAGTTTAGTTAATTCAGTGGGAAATTTATACACAGCTAATTTCTAACCAGTTTTTTTTTATTTCTATAAACACAAATAAATATTGGGATGAATCGAATTTCAACATAATGTTACGAAATCGGGTTTAATCCGACTCGAAAATAAGTAAAACAATATCTATTTATTTATTTATAATAAATTAAAGACGACGCAAGCGCCACCTTTTGTCTGTGGCTGAACATTTCTTTAAATCTATTTATTTATTTACAGTATACTTAAAACATTTACTAACATCACACTGTCACTATTTAATTAAAACCAGATGTTGCGCACTCGGACGTTCGTGATAGACTCACTAGCGCGTGCCTGTTTCTCGAACTTTCCGAAACTTTCGATGAAGCCGCGTTTACCGTCGCGCGCTCGGTGGAACATTCCAGAATGTTCTTTCCAGTTGCTTCCTTCACTATCGTTACAATAACATCAACATTTCAGTCAATTTTAATCACACACACATCAGGAGACACACGCCTTGTCTCACGTAGTTCAAGAAATTTTGATTGTATAGCAATCCTTATCTTAGCTTAAAACAGGAGTTACTGTACACTAAAAAAAAAAAACACAAGCCGCTGCGTGTTTTTTCATCATTATTTTTTCTATTATTATTTAATTATTTAATATTTCAGTCAATTTGAAGCAATAAAAAAAATTAAACAGACACTATAAAATGTGCAAAAAATAATGGTTTCAAGGAATTCACATGAAACATATTTTATGCGTACTTAAGAACGATATTCTTTCATTCTAGACGAGAGCCTTAAATACACACATGCACTCATTCTTTATTTAGCAGTTGTAACTTTCACTTTGTGAAAAGTTTCTAAAGATACACTATGCAAAGTATATACAAACACACAGATAAAGAGAGAAATAAAAAAGTCTAGATTTTTAAAAGTGGCTATTTCCATGAAGATAATTAAAAACCATTAAGCAAGATGAAAAAATAACACGTTTGAGAATAAAATAAAAATACATTATTTACAATTATTACAAATTTAAAAGCGGTGAATTATTTACATCTGTTTGATCATTCAGAAGAATGTCGCGTTTATTAAATTTATTTATTTCTAATTGCTCAAGCGGATTCCCCGTTTTACCTTTATTGCATAAATACAAAATTTTAAAATTATCATTAAAGTCATAATAAATTAAAGACGGCGCAAGCGCCATCTTTTGCCGCATTCAAAATGCTATATGGATGGTGGTTGAACATTTTATTTAATAATTAAAGTTATGGTTATTTTTTATCAAATTATTGGCGTATGTGGACGCGGTTTTCCTATTTTCGTAGATTTTTTTATGTTCTGGTTCTGCAATCCTATTTGAATAACATACACTTTAGGGCAATTGCATAATAGTATGTTCTGGTTCTGCAATCCTGTTTGTCTAACATACACCTTAGGACAATTGCATAATAATAATAATAGTTATTTCCGGTATATGTACAGTAATAATTATTATACAATTATAGAGTTGGTACAGCTCAAACATGGAAACACGTCACATCATTTAGCATTAAGTTAGTTAGTTAGGCTATGGATTTATGTATATTGTCTTGTAATTGGGATGTATATTTCCTGTTGGGAAATAAAGACTTATTATTATTATTATTATTATTATCATTGGGTATACATTATTACAACTAAACGCCTGAATTACTATGCCTTTTTACTGTATCTTTATCATTGTTAAAACACTTATATTATTTACCATTTACTCAATATATTTTATTTATTTTCTGCAGTGAATTACTCGCTTTAAAACTAACTCTAATATTGTGCGTTTCTAAATTTTTTCCTATTGCTTCTGATGGTTGTCCAGTAGATGATATTTAAGTGTAAATACGGACTTATTTAGATTGAGTCTAAATAAGGCTAACATTCGTTTTTACGTTAAGACAAAATTAGATTTCCCCTTCCTCTGTTCTAAAAAAAAAAAATTGTCTCCATATTTTGAACATAAAAACAGAGACATAAAATCTCAAGATTAGAAATCGGATCTAAAAAAAGAAGACAATCGCTATAAAATTCGGCCCGTATCGGGCGTTTTTCATATCCGCGCGTCGGGCGGAAGGAGGATGGAAAAAAATATTAATACATTTATTTATATATGAAAGCCCTTCCGCCCTCGTGAACTTTGGAGACACGGACGCGCCTCGGAGAATTTATATCTAATACAGTTAACGTTGCGAGATTTTATCCGGCCCGTACATAAATATAAAGCCGTGACTTTATTACTGTCGCTGCTTTATCAAATAACAAGAAACTGGTCGTGGATGAAATATTGTGTCACGGCTTGTTAAGCGGAATGGATATAATTAAATATGGAGCGCTCGCTGTTGATGTTGGAATCAGCTCGTTGGTTTAATCAAGATTTGAATTTTTGTTGTTGTGAAAAGAAAATTTGTAGGTTTAATATTGTTTTTGGAGGTCTAATTCTCCAAAAAAATATAATACATGCTATGATATTCAATTAAATGAACTCCTCACCAATCAGCTCGTTGGTTTAATCAAGATTTGAATTTTTGTTGTTGTGAAAAGAAAATTTGTAGGTTTAATATTGTTTTTGGAGAATTAGACCTCCAAAAACTCAACAACTCAATCAAGATTTGAATTTTTGTTGTTGTGAAAAGAAAATTTGTAGGTTTAACATTGTTTTTGGAGGTCTAATTCTCCAAAAGCAATATTAAACCTACAAATTTTCTTTTCACAACAACAAAAATTCAAATCTTAATTAAACCAACGAGCTGATTGGTGAGGAGTTCATTTAATTGAATATCATAGCATGTATTATTTTAAATATGAAACAATAAGACAAAATTCAATATGGACGACAAAGTAAAGGGATTAAATGATTTGTTAGAATATAAGTACCCCTTGTATTTACATTATAATAAAAAAATCTCCTTAGAACGTCCGGCTACCGATTCCCTGTTTCACTACTATCCAGAGCTTATTCGACCTCCCTTCAATTCTAAAAAAAGAATGGCGAGGTCGATTATTTGTTCTTTAGTGAAAATATCAAGTCAGATTTCAGTGAGATTAAATACTTTGGAAAAGAATTGGAACATTAAGCTGGACAATAAAAGTGCTTTACCAACAGCAAAAGGCATGGACTACATTATATATAAACCAGCAAAAGTCACTTGGACGAGCTGATAAGATAAAAAAATGTCAACGATACGCTATTCATACCTGTTAAGATAGATATACTACCATGAAGTAGTGTTAGCCTTTGCAGCACGACAAGAAGAAATCCTGCGTACACAGAAAAATTGGTAACCGCTAACATCAATCTGCCAACACTACGATGACACCACTGGTTAAGCTATGATAGTCAACATCACCAAATTAAACGTCCTGTAGAGAAGTGTCACGAATCAGAGCGATGTACCTATACGACCGCTGCAACAAAAGTCTGTTCGAAGTAACTGATTTGCTAGCCAGAAGATGATGTTCCAGGACTAATTAATTTTACAGAAAAAAAGAAAGTAATATTTATATGAAAAAAGTAATTGAAATTATATTTTAAATTTATTTGTAAGATTTATATTTCAAAATATAAACATTTTCGAAGAACAATTGTCGATAAAATAAACGTACTGAATATTCAGAGGAAAGATTTGTAATTTAAACAAATAAAAATTTACATTTTCTATATTTAAAAAAAAAATATGTTCTAGAACAGAAATAGCCACAATTTATTAAGGATGTAATTATATAATACCTGATGAATATGATTTGGTAGGTGCACGTGAAATAGCCAGAGTACCTATTAAGATCCAACCTTACTAAGCTAGCTGCAGAAGGTGGCATTAGTAAGGGATAGGTGTGGGTCGGAGGAGAGAGGAAGGAAGGTATGGATGGGGGAAGAGTATGGTAGGTGTGTGTTGTGTAGGGAAGGAAGGGATACATGGACACATTTAGGAAGGGAATGTAAGGAAGTACGAAAAGAATGGACGGAAGGGAATTGAAAGGTAGGAGTATAGATGCGAGAGGTGTAAAAATTGTAATGAGGTTAGTGTGGAAGAGTGAGAAAAGAAGAAAAGTTTGTGTTCATTGAAATATGTGTATATATATGGAGGGTATGCCCAAAAAGGTCTTTTTTTATAATATTTATAGAAATTGTAATTACATAAAAGAAATATTTTTCAATGGTTTTAATATGTATACATTGGTAGTTCATATTGTATGAAATAAAATTTAAATGGGCTAATAACCCGAAACTAGTTGAAAATTTAAAGTTATTCAATCTAATCTGTGTTTTATTTGATTTTTAATAATTTATTCATATTTATTTCATGAAATATTTTTCCTTCTTTAAAAATAATTTTTAATTAATTTTTAATTAATGTGCGTAATTTCTATAAATCATCATTCCTCTTCCTTTGTTTTAATTATCGATTTTTACATTAACATCGGGCAATAAATAATTCCCGGCCGGTATCAATTTTCATAAGGCCCCAATTATGGCGTGCACCGTGCTCGCATGAATAATTTAATTCCATAATTACCAGTTCGCCTGCGTTTAATTGTTAATTCTATTAATTACGCGTATCTATATATTTTTTTACTGCTCTGCGGCGCCCGGGTAAATATATGATTATTTAAATTTTCAATTTGATCGCGATTAATATTTAAGCGCACGCCAACGGATCGCTCTGATTGTGGGCCCGGAAATTGAGCGACGCGTTTTCCT
This sequence comes from Philonthus spinipes, assembly GCA_963082785.1. NCBI lineage: Eukaryota > Metazoa > Arthropoda > Insecta > Coleoptera > Staphylinidae > Philonthus > Philonthus spinipes. The sequence goes on along the minus strand of OY720310.1, from coordinate 3,950,600 downwards.
GAATGCGAAATTGAATCGAAATACTCTGCGCACGCCGTTTTTTCGACAGACGTTGTGTAAATTGAGAGAGGGAAAAAAAAACGCCGTGCTTCGAAGTTTGAAAGCTCAAGAGGAATTTTTAAGTATTTACAAATAGGTACAAATACACACGAAGAAATTATTTATACAGGGTGTTCAATTTATAAATAGAAAAAAGTATTCATTCACTTGGTCACAGTTATTTAAATAAATTAAATAAATATAAATAGAAAACAGTATTCATTCACTTGGTCACAATTATTTAAATATATTAAATAAAAATGATTTGAAAATAATTAATAAATTATTTCCACATTTAGTTCAATTTAAGTGAAGACATTGAAATATCTCGAAAAGTACACATCGAATAAAAAAAATATAATTAAAATTTCTTCGCCTCGGAAGGGGTTATCTAATGATATGAAACTCGACTCACTACCCTCAACTCACTAGGGTATAGGAGGTAAGAAATAGAAAAGGTAAATAGGAACCCCCATTTTTTGAACCGATTTGAATACTCCGGAAAAAAATAAGAATGTTTTATCTGAAATATATGAATATTTATTTATGAAAAGTGATATAATAAAATACAGCAAGTATTTTATTAAATTAAATAAAGAAATTTGAAAATAATCAATAAATTATTTTCTCTTTAGCTACTGCGATATTATGACTAATGTTACATAAGTATTTTAAACAAATGTTCAATAATAGACATTTCCTGTTGCATAACAATAACATATTATATAATGGAACAATTTTTTAATAGAAAATATTTAATGTAAAAACCAACGATTTAATGTTTATTCAATTTTTATATATTCATATTTTATATGTAACCTACTGATACTACCGAATTAGATTTAAACAGCACAATTAAACCCTCTTCTCCGCGCCCGAAAGTACCCCTAGCCCCCGGATGATAAATGATACTCGCATAACGCGTTCATTACTTAATGCATAAAAACTGGGCCCCGGGAATCACGGGTCGGGAATGAAGCCCAACTCCCACCGCCCGGGGAAAACAATTTGTAAAATTACCGATCCTCCCCCGTGGCATCGAAACGGCGCACAGATTTTGGCTTGCGATTTGTTCACACGTCCACCATCCGGAATTTCAATTCCTTCCTGAGCCCCGTTTCCGTCCGTGATGGATTATACGTAATATAGGAGGTGTGTGTGTGTGAGTGTGCAGGGGGTAAACACGGCCATTGTTGTCGGGTTAATTTATTTTCGGAAATCAGGGCGCGATAAAAAAAAAGTTAGATGAAGGTAGAAAGGATCGTTGAAGTAAATACTTACCGGCACAAAAAAAAAGTTCATTCAGATATTAAATGAATTATATTAGGATTTTATAATAAAATTATTTAAATAATGTAAAATTGAAATCATTTGCTTTGTTGAATAAAAAAACGATTATCTTTTTGGTGGATGCGCCGGGTTGTTAATAGAAATTTTATATATATTTAACATCTTTATTGACAAATAACGTTACATTTTACAATATGTGTGTGTACAATATTTATAGAATTATTTCAATTTGTCATGTAACTATCATTGTCAAATGGCTATCGACCCGGGGTCTTTCTGCCTTAGAAATTTTATTCACCTGACATAAATTTATATATTTAGGTTAGACTTATTTGGATTTATAGAAAAACGAATTTAGAATTTATTTAATTCAGTCAAATATTTTTTTTTAATTTTTCCTTTTGTTGGTCTAAAGAATATTATTATTATTTTTTTTGTTACCCTACACCCATGTGGGTAGAAAGGGGTCATTGAATATATATATATTATTTTTTTTGTATTCTTTTTATTTTCAGGTTGACTTCCCATTTATGCATTACAGTTAAGCAAAACCAATCAATCGCTTTTTCTACACACACCCGAATTATACATTTTTTCCCTATCATAGTGCTTGGAGATAATTAACATTTAAAGTTGTGACTTTTCGGGACGAAGGGCCTGACCCGTAAAAATGGCAGTCTCGGCGCCGACGTCTAAATTAATATTGGCCGTGGGTTAAATTCATTTCGCCGCGTTTTCAGCTCGGTAAACTTTCCTCCTCCTCGGGAAAAATTCTATTTGACTGCGCCCTAATTGAAAACGTGCGATTCGCTACCAAGAAAAATTTTACGCTCGCACTGATTACAATTAGGAGAATTGGCATTAGCATTGTTGCCTTTAAGTTGTTTCAGCAGGAGTTGACTGGGAAATGCAATAATTCATTTTTAATTTTCACTAAATCTTAAGTCATATTATAACTCATAATAAATTAAAGACGACGCAAGCGCCCCCTATTGCCTAATTTCAAGTGACATCGTCAACGATTTGGGTCTACAAGGTAGACGACCGAGAATCTTTGTTTCGTCCACTAAAGGAAGGCGAATTTGTCCTGTTTAAGCAAACAAGGAAAACGTTTCATTAAATATGAATATTATCAGTGATTGCATAAAATATTTTTTTACCAGATCAGCCCAGACACCGTTGTGTGAACACCACGTGGTCGTGTATTATTGATCGATTTGCATAAAATATTCTTAATTCAATTAAATTTTGCATTATACAGTTTACTGACAAGTAATAGCGAATATCTATTGCATAGTTAATTATCCGGCTTTGCTGTTTGCATTGGAAGTTTTTTTCGTTTTTTTTTTTTTAATAGACATTTGATCAATTTTCTTAACACATACTGTATTAATCTTCTTTATGTTGGTTGTTGGTTGTGGAGACTTTAATTATTTAAATAAAAATACTTGTCCTTTCTCCTACTTACTTTATTTTATTCATAAACTAGTTTCAGTATTTAATCAATTTCTATTGTTTTATTTTATGAATATCGTTATAAATTTAAAACAATACACAAACTGCAACCTCCCTTTTTTTTCCCATTGAAACATTAATTGTTATCCTGGCGAACACGCCGCCAATTAAAATTTCCACCAAAGTTTCCTCGTTAAACATACCTGAAATTTTCGCAGACTGAAAAAAAGTATGGTCGTGCATTTGTAAAGAAGCCATATAAACCTTTTGTGTTTCGGAATTGAATGAACAGACGGGACTGTTTTAATAAGGCGGTTAACTAACCCCGGCGCAATAAAATCCCTGCATTCCCTTGATCGTTAGTGGAGACGTGCACAAAAGGAAACGGTGGAAAACGCACTAATTAAGGCGTAATTAACACCGAAAAGCGGGAAAACTGGCGCGAAAGCCAAGAGACGGGCAACGAGAGAATGTTTCGTGCATTTAATTAAAATATTTGAATAATTTTATTTTACATATACGGTTGTTAATAAACAAGTTAACAATAAAAGTTTATATTCTTTTGGTGAAATATCCCCAGTCAGTTTCATGAGGATTCCCCAAAGATTAAAATATTTGTGATTTTTTTAAATTGAAAATATGCAGAAAATTGCAATAAAATTCGTATTTTCGCATTAAATTGTAAATATCTCAAAAACGGTGGACGGGGTATTTTTTGTTTTTAGCATATTCTGAAAGAGGAATCTTTCCTTTATATCCTAAGTCAATTTCACGAAGATTCCCCAAAGATTATAATTTTTGTGATTTTTTTAATTGAAACATGCAGAAAATTTCAATAAAATTCGTATTTTTTGCATTAAATTTAAAATATCTCAAAAACTGTGGGTGGGGTATTTTTTGTTTGGAGCATATTCTGAAAGAGCAAGCTTTCCTTTATATCCCAAGTCAATTTCATGAAGATACCCCAAAAGTTATAATTTTTGTGATTTTTTTAAATTGAAAATATGCAGAAAATCGCAATAAAATTCGTATTTTTCGCATTCTACTGAAAATATCTCAAAAAATGCCGATGGGGTATTTTCTGTTTTTAGCATTTTCTGAAAGAGAAAGCTTTCCTTTATATCCCTCGTCAGTTTCATGAGGATTCCCCGAAGATTATATTTTTTGTGATTTTTTTAAATCGATAATATGCAGAAAATCGCAATAAAATTCGTATTTTCGCATTAAATTGTAAATATCTCAAAAACTATGGATGGGGTATTTTTTGATTTTTGCATATTCTGAAAGAGCAAGCTTTCCTTTATATCCCAAGTCAATTTCATGAAGATACCCTAAAAGTTATAATTTTTGTGATTTTTTGAAATTGAAAATATGAAGAAAATCGCAATAAAATTCGTATTTTTTCGCATTAAATTGTAAATATCTCAAAAACTGTCGATGGGGTATTTTTTGTTTTCACCATATTCTGAAAGAGCAAGTTTTCCTTTATATCCCTAGTCAGTTTCATGAGGATTCCTCGAAGATTATAATTTTTGTGATTTTTTTAAATCGATAATATGCAGAAAATCGCAATAAAATTCGTATTTTCGCATTAAATTGTAAATATCTCAAAAACTGTTCATGGGGTATTTTTTGATTTTAGCATATTCTGAAAGAGCAAGCTTTCTTTTATATCCCTAGTCAGTTTCATGAGAATTCCCCGAAGATTATAATTTTTGTGATTTTTTTAAATTGAAAATATGCAGAAAATTGCAATAAAATTCGTATTTTCGCATTAAATTGTAAATATCTCAAAAATGGTGGCTGAGGTATTTTTTGTTTTTAGCATATTCTAAAAGAGCAAGCTTTCCTTTATACCCCTAGTCAGTTTCATGAGGATTCTCTAAAGATTATAATTTTTATGATTTTTTTAAATCGAAAATTTGCAGAAAATCGCAATAAAATTCGCATTTTCGCATTAAATTGTAAATATCTCAAAAACTGTCGATAGGATATTTTTTGTTTTTAGCATATTCTGAAAGATCAAGCTTTCCTTTATATCTCTAATCAGTTTCATGAGGATTCCCCAAAGATTATAATTTTTGTGATTTTTTTAAATCGAAAATATGCAGAAAATCGCAATAAAAATCTTATTTTCGCATTAAATTGTAAATATCTCAAAAATGGTGGCTGAGGTATTTTTTGTTTTTAGCATATTCTGAAAGAGCAAGCTTTCCTTTATACCCCTAGTCAGTTTCATGAGGATTCTCTAAAGATTATAATTTTTATGATTTTTTTAAATCGAAAATTTGCAGAAAATCGCAATAAAATTCGCATTTTCGCATTAAATTGTAAATATCTCAAAAACGGTGGATGGGGTATTTTTTGTTTTTAGCATATTCTGAAAGAGCAAGCTTTCCTTTATATGCCTAGTCAGTTTTATGAGGATTCCCCAAAGATTATAATTTTTGTGATTTTTTTAAATTGAAAATATGCAAAAAGTCACAATAAAATTCGTATTTTCGCATTAAATTGTAAATATCTCAAAAACGGTGGATGGGGTAATTTTTGTTTTTAGCATATTCTGAAAGATCAAGCTTTCCTTTATATACCTAGTCAGTTTCATGAAGATTCCCTAAAGATTATAATTTTTGTGATTTTTTTAAATTGAAAATATGCAAAAAGTCACAATAAAATTCGTATTTTCGCATTAAATTGTAAATATCTCAAAAACGGTGGATGGGGTATTTTTTGTTTTTAGCATTTTCTGAAAGATCAAGCTTTCCTTTATATACCTAGTCAGTTTCATGAAGATTCCCTAAAGATTATAATTTTTGTGATTTTTTTAAATTGAAAATATGCAGAAAATCACAATAAAATTCGTATTTTCACATTAAATTGTAAATATCTCAAAAACAATTGATGGGGTATATTTTAATTTTTGCATATTCTGAAAGAGCAAGCTTTCCTTTATATCCTAAGTCAATTTCATGAAGATGCCCCAAAAGTTATAATTGTTGTGATTTTTTTAATTGAAAATATGCAGAAAATCGCAATAAAATTCGTATTTTCGCATTAAATTGTAAATATCTCAGAAACGGTGGATGGGGTATTTTTTGATTTTGGCATATTCTGAAAGATCAAGCTTTCCTTCATATCCCTAGTCAGTTTCCTGAGGATTCCCCAAAGATTATAATTTTTGTGATTTTTTTAATTGAAAATATGCAGAAAATTGAAATAAAATTCGATTTTTTTCTAATGTTGATGCAAGCAAAAAGCTTCCATTCCGAAGTGACGATTTTATTAACTTAGTCTAAGTTGTTAAATGAATAATTAAAATTTGTATAGTGCCATTTTAAAAATTATTAATTTAATATAATTTAATTCCGATTTGTGAATACTAAATGGGCCTCCGAATGAAATGCATGAGCGATTTAATCAGTGCCGCATTTTCCGGTGAAAATATGCAGGAAATGAGGGTCGTGCAGATTTAACTATATTTGGCGCATAACTTAAGATCCGTTATCAATGCATGGCTGGAAATTGGATTTCTTGCCCTGCAACGGCGTAAAATAATTGAATTCCGATTTTATGGCTGGAAATTTAATTGCGTTTTGCGCAATACACAAAATACGCGAGACGGTCTCGGATAAAAATGTGGAAATGCAAACCAAACTAATTGGCACTTGAAATAATTAATGCTTCTGCAACTCGAGTTTCTGTATTTATAGAGTTGTGTAAGTCTTCAGTTAGTTGATTAAGTTTGAATGAATTAATTTATCTGAAAAGATAAATTTTATTCTTTTATTATTATTTTTTCGTAATATCTCGCGAGAAACATAAAATATGAATTAAAAAAATCAAGAGTAACGTTAGTTGAGGTTTGTAAAATTGGGCCTTAATGGTTTTATTTTATAAGTAATGGATTAAATAAGAAATCGAAATTGATGAACAAATGAAGCTAGATGAATGGTGGCTGAACGTTTCATTAAATGAAGCAAATTTCATCCTTGTAAATATTCCCAAAAATCTAACCCCCCAACCGGAAACACGTACATCCATATAAGTGACACACACAGCGCGAAGACAAACTCGCGGAAAACAAAAAGACCTCCTTTGTCGTCGCCCTCCCTTCCCGTCCCTCACTCACCCTTCTCTTCGCCTGCCTTCCTTACCCAGGAGACGTGACATGAGTGATGCTTTTAAGCTGCCAAAAATGCTCGCCGAAACATTTAGATAAATGGCGTCGGCTCCTCCTGAAATTTCCCGAAAGTCGTCCCCCGGCAATCTACCCCCTTTACTTCTCTACTGAAAAAAGCACTCCGAATCGTCGTGCATGCGAAATTTACGACTGCGAATACGCCACGGCGTCAGGCCTTATCGCGAATGGATTTCACAAATAAAAATAAAACTGCGCAAGTGGGTTTGTGTCTGTGTATTTTGTCAAAAAAATTACTCAATTTCGCCCCACATTTCAGTTTCTTTTTTGGGGGGAAATTACTTTATCAGGAAAATTGCTGCAGATAAAGTTGTGATGAAGAAAGCGGGGGTATTAAAATATTTATCGCTGATCCTTTAAATGAAAATGTATGAAAAAGTAGAATCTTCGACTATTAAGAATTTAATACTGGAAGGCTGTTTTAACGAAAAGGCGGTTTATACCAAACACAAAAATACTTTATTTAAGTAAGTGTAAGTTTAGCCACACTCACAGCTGTATTGTTTTGGCCATGGCTATTTCTTGATAGCCTTTTTGGTTATTTTGGCACCTGTGCGCTTTCCATTTTTGCACCTCGCATGAAAGTATATTTTCTCTAATATGATGTTTTAATTCTAATAAATAGTTCGCGAACGTGGAATTGTTCTCTTTCAGATTATACGATCTAAGATGTTATTTTAGTGTTGAAAGTACGTCCAGATTTTTTTTATTTAATATATACATTACAAATCAGTATTCAAAAATCTTTCTTTATTTCAAAAAAAGTTTACATTTGAATCATAATGTCAATATTGTAAAGAAAGTGAAAGAAGCAACTGGAAAGAATACTCTAGAATGTTCCACCGAGCGTGCGACGTTAAATGTGGCGTCATGGAAAGTTCTAGAAAATTCGAGAAGCAAGCACGCTATATAAGCGCGCGCTAACAGCAAAACGGCGAGTCTATCATGAATGTCCGAGTGTTCGACATCTAATTATAAAAAGTGACAGTATGATTTTAGTAAATGTGTTAAGTGTGCCGTAAATAAATAAATAGTCATTGTTTTACTTATTACCGAGTATGATTAAACCCGATTTCGTAAGATTATATATTTAATACGAACATGAAAATCAATGATATTAAATATCTTTTTTTCTATCCGTATTTCTTTATGTTGTTTTAAGACCTTTGTGTCTATTTCTGCTTCTGCTAAAGTTTTTTTTTAAATTCGATGACTTTTTTAAATTTAATTTTCGAACTACTCGTTATAAATTTTAAGCAATACACAAAGTGCATTCGAACTTTTTTTTTCCTGGAAAAATTAATTGTTATCCTACCGAGCACACCGCCAATTAAAATTTCCAGCAAAGTTTCCTCGTTAAATTTACCTGCAATTTTCGCCGACTGTAAAAAGTATAGTTGTGCATTTATAAATAATCCGTATAAATCTTTTGTGTTTCGCAATTGAATCAACAGACTCTTAACCTAACTTTCTGAACTGATCACAATTAATATTCGTTGCATGAAGCAGATAAAACGAAGCGAAACAATTGTGTAATAAAATCGGAAATTATTCACAGTTTGCAGATATTTAAATTAACTAAAGAAAAATTAGAATCGGTAAAATTCGATCATTTTTGCCTGCGAAGCAGTTGTTGCAAAAACTTACAGAGTTAGTAATTTTTGATGTGTTGTAGAATGAGAATGATCGAATTTTAGCGATTATTTGTAGTAATTTTTTCCTTATTTAATTTCCAAACAATTGTAGTGAAAATATTTAAAAATCAGACGGTTTTTATAATTAAAAAAAAATGTACAAATAATCTTAGTTTTAGTTTTTGTTGCAAAAATGGATGATCCATTTAATAAATAAAAAATATATATATACTAAATCTGTGTAATTCCAAATTGTTAATATAATTTTTATTTTTTTTGCAGGTAAGAACGGCATTTTTTCAACTGTCTATGATCTCTTTTGTAATAATAAGGGATAAGAGGGTAAGCAATTAAATTATAAAAATTTAATACAATTATTTATGGGATTTAGTCAAAAGGCTAAATTAACTAAACATTAATATAAAAACGTTTTTTTTTGTTTAGTTCTCAGACAGAATTTTTACCGAATTTTGAAGTTTTACGCTATTTTTTTATATGTGGGTGACCATTATATTAAACTTACAAGTTGATCAATAATTAAAAATTAAATAATCATTGGCGTCTCATTGTTCGCTAAATGATTTTAAGACAGATTGAAATAAATCTAAAATCAATTCATGATGATGCATCAAGAGTCAAAAGGCAGCGTGAGATATCAAATTCCATGATGTCAAATGTCATTATGAAACGTCATGAAATCCATAATGATCGTATTCATTATGGATTTCTTGACGTTTAAAGAGTATTAACTTGTGTTAATCGCTCTGAGTATTTTTTTTTCTATTAATAGGCTTGTAGTTCGAATTCGAGTTTCCACAATTAAGACCACCTCGATTAAATCCAACTTATTTCTTTCTGAATCCAATCGACGTCCGTAAGGGTTGAAAAAAGACAAAAAAGAACGCGTTATAGAGGGGTCGATGGTGGCGAATGTGGGGGCGGCGAATCGATCGCGCGGGCGAATTCCCAATTTGTCCGGCGTTTAATGTGTACGGACGCCACTTTTGCCGGAACCGGGCCCATAATTGCCACAGATAATTGGAAAGGGCGCCGATCGAAGCAATTAATGCATTTTTAACGCGAACTCGGCCCGTCCGAATTTTAGATTTCAATCGGGAAATTGCTGTATCAGCACACGCAGCAACGGCACAAAAAAAAACGAGTGAAGAACGCAAGGCATTACAGTTATTCCGGAATGTTCAATAAAACTAATCTCACTTCATACATCACGTGTAATTGCTGGGTTTTTTTTTGTGGAGGATTTTTACAGAATTGCTGCATTTATTTCAGGTGTAGTAGCTTTAATATACATAAAAAATATATATTAAAAAAATGATTTGAAAATAATTAATAAATTATATCCACATTTAGCTCTGCGACTTTTGACTTACGTCACCAAGTCAATGAATACTCTTTTCTATTTATAAAAAATATAAATTATTTTAATGGTATGTCTGAAATGGTGATACGCGGATAAAATGAAAAAAAAAAAGCTTCCGAAAAGCAAATCCAGTTGAATATCCAATATGAGATAGAAAATGGATATATCTTGAAAACTATTAGGTTTAGGTAAAAAATTCTTTTATAGTTTTTGAAAGACAATAAAATTTCCTACAAGATAGGGCTATTAGATATAGGGTGTGCTATTTGAAATAAGCATGAAATTTGACCTTGAATGTGTTTCTGGAATTACGTTAAATTATCAAAATATCTTAAGATTTTAAATTTCAAATAAAGTTAACTAACCAACTTTACTTGAAGACTATCAGAGAGTTTAGTAGAGAATTTAAGTGAGAAGAACAGATTTCACAAGAAAACATTCAGGAAATACCGAAAATGATGATGCTTTTGTTCACCCATTAACAAAACATCCTTATAAGGAACTTTTTCGGAGTTGGATTTACTGTAGATTTAAAACTTCAAATTCGGGATTATTTTCAAATTTATTTAGTAGAAATGCCTTAATTTTAACACACTCCATTTGCTTTTATAGTATGTTAAGATATTTTTTTTTTACAAATTAATCACAGCTTGCTTTTATAAATTTTAAAAATTCCATAATTAGAAATATACATGAATTACACGTTTAAAAAAAAATGTTACAACAAAACAGGTAAACCACAAAAGAAAAACTTCATAAATAACAAGCGTATCAATGTTTGTCCACGAGTAACCGCTAACGTGAAATATAATCCAAACAAACCTTCAAACAAACTCCGAAAGGAAATATTGTCAATACATTTATGGGGTAGAGAAAAGAGAGAAAAAAGTACCCAAAACAAACAGCGTCCTAAAATGATGTATACGCCGTCCTTCGGTAGTTCACTATTATTTATCATCTGAATTATTAACGAAGGCTTATCGAACGGAACGCCCGGGGCTCTAAATTATAAATTGGAATGATTAAGGTTCGAAGGGTGAGGCGCGACGGATGAAAAACAAATCGCCTTCTCCGGCATAATTAAAGTGTGCGAGGGCCGATGTTTTCCCGTTTTACATGTTAATGGAAAAAGTTTCCGCGCGAAATGAAAAATAAAACGGGAATAAAAAAAAAATTGGAGGATAATGAGAGACGCTTTATACCTAATGTATCGGCTAATAAGGTTAATTTCTCTCGTTTTTATTCGTATTAGTTTATTTTTTCATTTATCGCGTTTCGATTTCGGGGTGTAATTTAATATTCCCATTTTTTCGCGACAGTAAAAGGTTTTGAAATATTTTTTTTAATTAAATTGATGTTTATATGCGAGTATAGAATTTCGCGTTCATTGTTTTTTTTATATCTATTCAAATGGTATAAATATGATTTATTTTTATTATTGCAAATGAACGAAGACGAAAAAAATTAAACAATTCATTTTTATAAAAACTCTAATGATTTCAGTAATAATTGTTTCAATAGATGTTTGTCAAAAACTTGTAGTGTAAGTAATTTTTGCAGTTGGAATCGGATTTTACTGATCATTGCCAGAAAATTATCCTTTTTCAATTTAATTTTAATTTAAATAACTGCAAATGTGTGAATCAATTCACACATCAGTCTATTACCTAATTTCACGAAATAGATGGCGCTTGCGTTGTTTTCCATTTATTATGATTCATATAAAGTATTTATCTGCAACACAAGATCCATTCAACCGCCTTTATTAAAGCATTCTACATGTAACACTAGTCTGATGAGATGAAGTTCGAAAAACCGAAATGGCCATCGCTAGCGATCAGAGCCATTATGAAAACGAACTTAAATGACTTGACGTCTTACTATGAACGCGACCATAGAAGCTCTTGACGGCTCACTCTGAATACAACCACAGACTTGTTACAATTTGTTTTAAATTGTAAATTCCCAATTGTAATAATTTTGTATATTTTCCTTCTTGCTTCTTAATTTAAAAGGCTCCAAGGCTTTTGAAGTTACATTATGAACACAGCCATAGAGAGAAACTTGTGATGCCTTATAATGAAGGCAACCTCAAACTTATTTTATTTTAATTTAAAGGATATTTAAACAAATAAATAACTTTGTTTGTATAACACTCTGTATATTTATAAATACAACTGCAGTTTCGGCAAATCAGCTTGCCATTATCAAGTATAATGTTTAAAATTACAAATGATGCGGTATATATATATATATATATATAGATGAAAGGCGATGTGGGAAGGGGATTATTTACAGGTATATAAAACAAGAGATTATAAAATAGCGGTAAAAATAGGAGAATACACTAGTTCAATCTGGTCGTTAATGAGCGAGATTATCGGATTATAAATATACAGAGTGTTATACAAACAAAGTTATTTATTTGTTTAAATATCCTTTAAATTAAATTAACATGTATAACGAAGTAGAAGCCTCAACTATTAAGAATTTATTTTATTTTGTCTCAATGTAAAATCTCGAATTCTGAGATGGTGATGATTTTGTATGTTTTAGTTGTAAATCAACATTTAAGTTGTAGGCTCGGAAAGCGGGCTCAAAAATCCTAGCATCTTACTATGAACGCGACCATAGGATTTCTTAACGCCTCACTATAAATACAACCACATACTTACTTCAGTTTATCTTAATTCCCACTGCTTACAATGAAATGGTAATAATTTTATGGATTTAAGTTCTTGGCTCTTGACTAGTGTTGCATTTATGCGCCACGTTGCGAATATGTGGCGCATCTAAGTTCGCGAAACCATGACGTGTGCAAAGTAGTGCGGTCCCGAATTGGGCATGATGTCGATCTAGCGTGCTCTGTACATTAAACGTCGTATTTTTCCTTTCCTTTCAGCACATCACACCATCTCTGCCTTAGCATTTGTCGTTTCACTATTAATACAGCCTTAATGACTCTTAACGTTTCACTATAAACGCAGCCATAATGGCTCATGACATTTTAAACGCAGCCCTAAATGCATTTCACGTTTCACCATAAACGCAGCTTTAAGGGCACTTGATGTTTCACCACAAATGCAATCTTAAAAACTACTGCCGTTTCATCATAAACACAGCCTTAAATGCATTTGACGTTTCACTATAAATACAACCTTAAAGGCTCTTGACGTAGCTTTATTTGATGTTTCGCCATAAACGCAGCCTTTAAGCATCTTTACGTTTCACCATAAACACAGCCATAAAGGCTTTTGACGTTTTACCATAAACGCAGCTTTAAGGGCATATGATGTTTCACCACAAATGCAATCTTAAAAACTACTGCGGTTTCATCATAAACACAGCCTTAAATGCATTTGACGTTTCACCATAAATACAACCTTAAAGGCTCTTGACGCAGCTTTATTTGATGTTTCGCCATAAACGCAGCCTTTAAGCATCTTTACGTTTCACCATAAACACAGCCATAAAGGCTTTTGACGTTTTACCATAAACGCAGCTTTAAGGGAATTTGATATTTCACCATAAGTGCAGTCTTAAAGACTATTGCGGTTTCACCATAAACACAGCCTTAAATGCATTTGACGTTTCGCCATAAATATAGCCTTAAAGGCTCTTGACGTTTCATCGTAAAGGTTAATAGGCTCTTATTGTCTCAATATGAATACAACGATAGACTTATTTAAATTAAACTTAAATTAGCGGATTCTATACTTCGAAACGCTTTGCTAGACAAAGATGTTTCCTAATTTTATATGATTAGATTCTTTGGGACAATACGATGGCAGTGATATTAATAATTCCAGCTTCGAGGCTATTAATGCTTCACTATGAACGCAGCCTAAAAGCTATTTGACGTATTGCTATATACGCAGCCTTACAGGATTGTGACGTCTCACAATAAATGCAGCCACGAACGCCTTTCAATTTACAAGGCAAAAAAATGGCAATGATATTATAATTTATTATTATATATATACACACATCTTTATTCAGACTATACAGATAATACAAAATAACATAAATAATTATAATACGTATGGGAGTTAGTCTGTTTGGACCAGAGGTCTTTTCGTGAAAAGATGGCGCTTGCGCCTCCTTTAATTTATTATGAGTAGGATTTTATTAATTAAAATACTATTTTATCCTCAAAAAAAAAAGAAGCAATGTGGAAATATTTGGCATCAACAAAATCCCAATTTTTAGAATTTTTTTTTTCGTCTTTTTGTGATGAAGTTAAAGAAAAATCTATGCTAGCTAGCATGAATGTTGATGGGAGGACGTTAGTATTTAGGAAGGATATTAGCGTTACGATTTATTATTAATTGTCAATTAATTTTTATTTTATTTTATTTTTTTAAATGAATGAATTAAAATAAATGTGTTAGATAAAAATAGAACCGTATTTTGTTAATTTCCTGACATTATTACTAAGCCGAGAAAATTGGAAAATTATCTCCTTTCCAAAACACATATCCGCACGGGACTTTCCGCTATAACCGAAGATAATTAGCTAATCCCTTCTCCCTTCAGTAACTCCCCCCAGAAATTCGTTAATAACACCTAGGAATAGCCCTTTGAACCTATTCAAGTAATCATCGTTAAAACTAGGGCTCTTTCCGTATCTGGAGCCCCGATTCGCAGATAAAATCCTTAATGCCGGATTTCCGTTTGCGGATCGGCGATTACGATCTCTCGAGCCGAAATTTCGTGAACGGCGGGAGGCGGGGGAGGGCATATTGGCCCTGCCGGAGCACTGTCGAGATATTACAAACACAAAGCGCACTTACAGGCCGTCGTAATAATGCAGTTGGAGAGAGGGAGTGTAGTGTGCACATCTGGAACGTCACGATCGTGCGGTGCGAGGGGGGAAGCAGTGAAACACTCTACAGAGAGTTTCGGTTTGGGGCAACTTTTGCACTTTGCACGCCCCAAATTACTATCAGGAATTTTCAATATGATGTCGAAACGGTAATGTTGGAAACAACATCAGGGATTTCTATTTTCTAAACAAATACTAAATAATAATGGTATATTCCAAATAAACATTTATGAATATTATTTAAATACAAATTATTATCCTTTCTCATACTTATTTTTTATTGTACTAAATATACACAGAGAGCTTTTTTATCAGTAAAAATGTTTATAAATTCTAAGAATTGGGATTTTGTTGATGCCAAATATTTCCACATTGCTTCTTTTTTTGAGGATAAAATAGTATTTTAATTAATAAAATCCTACTCATAATAAATTAAAGGCGACGCAAGCGCCATCTTTTGCCTAATTTCAAGTGGCATCGTCGACGATTAAGGTCTACAAAGTAGACGACCGAGAATCATTGTTTCGTCTACTAAAGAAAGGCGAACTTATTGTTTATGAAAACAAGGAAGACGAAATTCACATTTCTTTAAATGTGAAATCCTACTCGTTTGGTATTCTCTCCATCTCCAGGAATTCTCCAAAACTTCTGATTTCTTCTTTTAAGGAATCCCGTTTTCATTTATCTTGTTTAGTTATTCCCATTAATTGTATATCTTTTTCTACTTATTTATATGATCCATGTGTCTTTTATCATCGAGTGTTTTATTTAACGTGCAACAATATTTTAATATTATCATGTTAAGTAGCAGCATTGTATCGAGTGGTGTCAATTTTTAGTAGTTTATTACTTAATTTCGTTTCATATTTTAATTTTAATGCGCCATAAAAGTGCCACGGAGTGAAATAGTGCAATAAAAGCCCTCTTTACCGTTAGATAAAGCTACAATTTATCGTCAAGTCGGGGCGCGGGTTTTTGCGCGCGTTTTAGTTTTATCGATTAAATTTATGAATGAGCACTTTGATTTTATCCCACGATCCCGAAACGACGCGCACAACGGGCAATATTCACTGCTATATATATTACACGGAATAAAAAAATATATAAAGTGTGGGGGAGAGAGAGAGAAAGATAAAATCCGGCGCTTAATCCTCGCTCCGTCGTTTCATTACAGAATTCCGGTGATTGTCTCTTTGCATAAAGCATAGTTGGAAGTGGAATAAGGCAGTTTTTTTGTGGCTCTGTTAAAGTTGGTTAATTTTTAATAAATGATTTTGATGGTTATTACTTCATTCTCCCACAAAAAATGAAATTCTTCTTCTTATTAGACTAAATGTTGTTATTGATAATGAGCACTTTGTGTATCGAAATGTACATCTAACATAAAATAAATTGTGAAGTAAGGAATAACAGTCTTTCAGTTTGTGATTAAACACTTCACTTAAACTCAAAAAACCTTTCAGTAAATAAATTTCAGTTATACAACACAAAGTTTAAAAAAGTGTTTTCATTGATATGGTGAAACGGTTTTTCTCAGATTGCTGCTCCCCTATTTAAATGCATTTGACGTTTCGCCATAAATATAGCCTTAAAGGCTCTTGATCATCGTAAAGGTTAAAAGGCTCTTATTGTCTCAATATGAATAGAGGGTTTATTGTGACATAAATTGAAAGATTCTATTCACCCAATATGTTGAAACTGGTGGAACACGGAATTGACAATTGAGCACCCAAGCACCATCTTAAAGACGAATTGGTAAGGAGAATGAATTATTAATCCAATAGTTATTAATATAAATTAATATTTAAACATTTTAGAAACAGTGCTAAATCAATATTTGCGTTATTATTCGCCATCGCAGCGCCAAAAAATTATTCACGATTTTTTTTTTACCAAATAAAAAAAATCTCCCATTGCGTTATTGACGCAGCAAACTGTTGTTGTTGCGCGCTATACCAATACAATCGCAATTTTTATTGTAATCGAGACCGGCCCCGGTGGGAAGGTACGCAAATATTTGCCCCAATTAATTTTCAAATCGAATCGGGCGCTTCACGCCCGCCTCTAAATAAAACCTAATTATTCCTCGAAGTGCGAAACGTACCGGAAAAATAGTTTGCAACAACAACAAACAAAAAAAAAATAGCTGTGCGATTTCTCGTAAGGGGTGAAAGTCCCCCTTTTCCCGACGGGCTTTACGCGTGTTCCAACTTTGATGTTTAATTAAGCGCTAATATTGATTCACGTCCGCGAGGATTAACCTGCTCATTTGGCAAGGATTTGCGTTACGGAGCGTGTGTTTAGCACGCACACACAAAAAAATATACGGTCACTGACAGATAGGGTGAACGGTCGTGTTTACTCACTTGTGTTTGTTTTGTATGATGAATGGATTGGAAATTATTCGAACTGAAAAACGTAAATGGTGTGAATATTAAAATAAATATATACGAATAGTTATTCAGTTTGTCAAAGTTATTTAAATAAATTAAATGAAAAATAATTAATAAATTATTTCCACAATTATCTCTGTGACATTTTGACTTACGTTACGTAAGTACGTTAAACAAATGCACTTTAAAACAACTACTTCTCGGGCAAATAGCCCGTTACTGCTACTACTGCGAAATTTTTACTTATTTTACATATTTAAATAAATAAAATAAAAAGAATTTGAAAATAATTAATTAATATAAATCAAAATATCACAGTATTAAAAAGAAAATATCATAACTAATATAGAAAACCATAAACTAAGCGATTGCGATGTTTACGATTGTGTCAATCATAAAATTTTGCTTGAAAACTAAATGAAATTATGGGTAACGCCCAAAAGTGGTTTCAGTTGTATTCCAAGGACAATTCTCAATGGGTGGTTTATAACCATCGAATATTTACAGTTCCATAAATACAAGAGATGGGCAAAGTCGATCTTTTTTGTCACTGCAAAATGAAGTATATGACAATTTTCTCAATGTTATTTAAAATATTAATATTGGGAAGTGTCACATATTTATTAATAAACTCCAATCACAGTAATTTAAATAAATTAAATAAAAAGAATTTCAAAATAATTAATTAATATAAATCAAAATATCACAGTAGTTAAAGAGGAAATAATGTATTAATTATTTATTATCAAATTATTTTTATTTCATTTATTTTTTTTTTTAATTTCATTTGATTACGAACCTTCTCACCCCCATAGGCATGGTTCTGTACGATGAATAATATTTTTTACGTTAATTAAAGTTATCATAAAAGTTACAGGATTTTCGATAGATAACTTAAAAATTAAATTAATAATTAGCTTATCTGAAAAACATACATGAGATTAATGAAATTAGGTCATTTTTGGGCCATTTTTATCTATTTTGTGAATTAAAACGTATGGTGATTAATATTAAAATTAAAATGATTTAACTAAATAATCTAAATTTATATAAATATCTATGGCTGAAAGGCTTCCGGCCAATAACCAATTCCTATAAGAACATTGTTTAAAGTTTAAATAAATTGTCAAAAAAATATGTTAAACCACACTTATAAGGAATAAAGATGATGAATATATATAAATATCTAGTTTTTACAAACAGGACAAGTTCGCCTTCCTTTAGTGAACGAAAGAATGATTCTCGGCCGTCTAATTTGTAGACCCAAATCTTTGACGATGCCATTTGAAATTAGACAAAATTGCGTCGTCTTTAATTTATTATAAATATCTAGGGCTGAGTAAAATATTAGTAATGGAGTATTTATAAATGAGCGATTACAAATTTGGTGTAATATTATTATTAAAATGCAGTTTTCAATGTGCCAGTCATTTTCAATTACCTCTTCAAATAAGTCCAGAAAAAATAAAACCTTTTCCCGAAATTTCGCTTTTTTTGGATATTTCCAGAAGTACTAGGAATTTTGTAATTTTCTTATAAATCCCGAAAATGGGAAACTTTGCTCTAATTTAACCAATTTCGTATCTCTTCAAATAACCGATACCTCCATGGTTGAACTTGTAAAACGGACATATCATAATTACTCAAAACGTATAAATTATTATTATAATAATCCCAATTATCCCAAAAATTTGCCACAAACCCCGCAAACCAAGACATTTTAAACAAACTCTGCATAAAGCGAAACCTAAATATCCCTCCAAAATTTCGCCATCCAGAATCCACTATTCATACATTCTTCTCATCTTTCATCGAGGACTAAACAGACATGACACATAAGACAATGACTTTTGGCTGAAAAACCGATGTTCAAATAGCCATTTTAGAAATAATAAAATAAATTATATTGTATTTAACAATGCATAAAAAACCCTCAATAAAGATGATTGTGAATAATTTTTTATAATTTTGGGCGGTGCTACAATGTATTAAATAATTTAATAATTACGAAAACTTTACGTACTCACTAATAAATATCTCCGTTAATATAATTCCGTCTTAACTATGAATTTCAATAACTGATATACAATTTTTGATTAAACTTGTATACACCGCGGGGATGCGCCCGTCGCGTCCGTGTAATTAATTCCGACGCGGAGTTTCTCGCGGTTAGACGATTTCCGATCTTAGTTTTCGAGCGATATTAATTAATCATGGTAGGAAGATGATCTTGCACTTCGTCCTTTGTGCTCGAGAAATTTCAATTTACACAGTAGGTGATCCATTACCGGCGCAAGTGGGGAAGTTATTCGCCTTGCGAGCAAAATTCCCGTCTATTCTCCGCACTCAATCTCACCCCTCCCCTCACTCTCTCTCTAATCAACAAAACATAATACCACCACATTTTATTAATTGCGAATAGATGAGTAAATATTTATTACTTTAAAGGTTTATAAGTCACGTTCATATCTGGAAATGAAGTAAATCAGAGGAATGCTGTTGAGATTAAAGGCATAGACTGAATAGATTTTGATTAAATCAGTAAAACAAACCAAGTGTTTTAATCAAAGTCTATTAATTAAATATGTTTCATCACGAGTTAAGTGAGAAATTAATTCAAAATATGGCATAGACTGAATTGAAAACAAACAAAAATTTACCATTCAATAGATTTTTAACAAAATTAATGTGAAGTAAACAAAAAGTCTAAATTCATTTCCTCAACCTCCAAAAAAATGTCGAGAAACCATTATTTAATAAAATGGCCACTGCCATACGCTAGACGAACCCTATGGTTATAAACAAGGGTGATTCGATCCATAATAACCTATGGAGCAGTGGTGTGGTGGTCAAGGTCGGAGCAAAAGGGGACGATAAGGCTCCTAAAGAGTACACAAGGGCTAGCACTGAGCTTTAAATCTATTAAGCATGGATTTTCAAACAATTAATGCCTTCACAATCAATAAGATATAAGCTTTAAAGTTGAAAAATATTTTTTCTATTACAATTATATGAATTTAGTATTAAAAAATTAAAACAAGGAATATGGATATATATCTGTATTTAATTATTCTAAATGTCTTCCATTAAAAAAAAAAACAGAGTCTAGAATATATTCAGTTACAAAAGTTGAGTGAGCCAGCAATAATTACAGACATCGATCGAAATCCATCGTTCTGAAATTAATACCTTCCAACGAGACGCAATCACAACCCCATTATCTTTCAGGTTATTCGCACGTAATTCTGATACAATTGCGCAATCCTTCTCCGCTTCTTTCCCCCTCCCACCCCCTCGACGTTCGTTTATTTATTTTTTTTTGCTTCCTTCTTTCGGGCACAGCACCGCAAATATTAATTCTCTTTTGATTACTCAGCAGCATATCTCGGTCGATCATTACGGCCGTTGTTCCCTTTGATGTTCTTTTAATTGCATCGGGTTATTGTATTTCCTCCGT
Source organism: Philonthus spinipes (assembly GCA_963082785.1). Classification (NCBI taxonomy): domain Eukaryota; kingdom Metazoa; phylum Arthropoda; class Insecta; order Coleoptera; family Staphylinidae; genus Philonthus; species Philonthus spinipes. The sequence goes on along the minus strand of OY720310.1, from coordinate 3,929,928 downwards.
CGGGACGTGGGATTTTCTGCGTTTATTTGCAGAAACAGTTTCCTCGACGAAATCGAGAAGATTTCAGTTTAATTAGATCAGCCGGTTTTTTTATATATATTTTATTCTCCTGGTGTTTGTGAAAGAAATATTGTGGGATTGTTTGAGTTTAGTTAAAACGAGGTTGTGAGTAATTTTTGTTATACTGGGTGAAGTAAATTCTCGCGAAAGTTAACGTGAAATTAAACAGAAAAGAATAGTCTTTCACCTGGTCACAGTTATTTGAATAAATTAAATTTTTAATTAATTAATTTTTGAATTGTGTGATAAGGAAAACAATTTTTTACAGCAATAATTTTTATTAAATTTATTTTAACTAACCATCTTTATTCAAATGTGTATATTTATGTACAATAATACACAAAAAATAGAATTATATTCTGTGGATGATGAATCGGCTATCGAAATTTATTTTATTTTTGAATGATTGTGTTAATAGTGGAATTTTGAATTTAATTTTAAATTCTCTTGAAAATGGGCTAATAACCCTAAACTAGTCGAGAATTTAAAGTTATTCAATCCAATCTGTGTTTTATTGGTTGATTTTTAATAATCTATTCATATTTATTTTATACAATTTGAAAATAATTAATAAATTATTTTCACATATCTACAGTACTTGGGTAACAAAATGGATAACTGGTGGTTGCCATTTTATTTAATAATGGTTTCTTGAAATTTTTTTAAAGGATGGGAGATGAAGGGAGGAGAAGGTTGAGCTAAATGTGGAAATAATTTATGTATTATTTTAAAATTACTTTTATTTAATTTATTAAAAAAACAGCTGATTTAATGTACATATTTATAATTATAAAATAAAAATGATAATACTTACAATCATTGAGGTAATATGAAAACACTTTCTACACTTTTCTTCACTTATATATTTATTAACAGATGTACATTTCGATCACCATGTTATCATTATCAATGTTTTACAAACAATTGTTTGAAGAAAAGAAAAGTGTACAAAGTGTTTTCATATTTCTTTTAAATCTTCACGAAACTCACATTTAATTAAATCATTGAGGTGATTAAACTTTGTTATGTACAAAAACATATACGCATTTCTTAGTTTTCAGGCGATATTAATTAATCATAAGGAAGATGATCTTGCATTTCAGTTCTTTTTTATTTAATGAATTTTTAATTTCCCTCACGTTCTAGCATAGAAAGTGACGAAATTATAATTAAAATAAAATAAATTTATTAATTTTAATTTGGTTTGGTATATATTGAGTTGGATTTAGTTTTAGTGAGCGATAAATTATAACCGAAATAGGATTTTATCACTGTTCCTACTTCCTGGTTAACACATGGGGTGCGGAATGTCTTATTGATAACCCCGCGGGCAGGCGCACGCATATCCGGCGTCATTAAGAGGCGAAGGCGCCGCGACGCACACCCCGAGGAGCGATTCACGCAAACCGATCACGCGTTCCCGAAATTTGCGCGAGAAACCGCACGTCCCTATGAAAACATTTCCGAAAGAAAAAGAAAAAAATTACCATGCTATAACCCATCCCTCTTTCTCTCTCTCTCTCCCCATCTTATCATCCCTGTTTAAAATGCGATCCGATCCGCGACAACCGGCCCGGAAAATTGGCTTATTTTTACGGTCGCCCATGAATAAATTGCCATAATGAAATACTCGCCTTTCATGCATGTACGTATATATGTAATCATATTCCAATTACACGGGCAGATGGTTCGCGAATAATAATTTATGCCGTTCGCAAAGTTTCATCCCTTTTCGCTGTGCGGGTCGCTTGTTTAGCATATCGACCCCGATATTCGTAATGTGGCGTGCGACCCTAGGAACACACACAAATATAGTGGCAGTGTTACAGCACTGCACAAGATCCCGAACACTGATTACGGCACTCCGCCAAATTCATTGCTTAATTAACTTTAAAATTGCGGTATTTACCCCTACACCGAGCGGCTTGCCACTAGATCTGGTTACACTAAAATGAATTATTCATAAATTCTAATAATGCTATTTATGAAAATCGCGAGCATTAGTTTCAAAAAGAAAATCGATGTGTGTTGAAAATTTTGCCTTTTAAATTTCATCTTTTAAATTATTCATTGATTATGTTTGAATAATCTATTGATTATTCATTAAATTATTATTACTGACTATTATAAAAAAAACATTCTTTAAATCTGCGATTTTACTCTTAATAAATACTATACAGAGAAGTTTTTTTATGGGTATACATTATGGGAAGTGTATACCTGCAAAAAACGCGAGTCAAACGTAGTTGAAATGTATACTAATAAAAAAAATTTTGTATATAATTTTATTAATTAATTTTATGAGTTACGTGAAGTTTAATTTAATTTAAATCTATTTTATGGAAATCTCCTTTCTACAAAATGATAAGCATTTACATAAATCATCACAAATAAAAAATACACCAGTTTGTGAATTTTGCTTTATTGTAACAGACAGTATTATAACATACAGAGAGGTTTTTTTATCAGTATACATTAGGGGAAGTGTATACCTTCAAAAAACGCGAGTCAAACGCATTGAACCGATTAAATGTGTATGTTTAGTTGACTATTTGGCATATGTGCGTTCAGTTGCGTGTTATAGGCAAATAAACACACATACATTCATGCAATTAAATCGCGTATTTTGCAGGTATACATAGGGGAAATGTATACTGATAAAAAAGCTCTCTGTATATTAAAATGTAAGCACACACCTCATTGTTCAAAATTCATAAATAAAGATATTTATATATAAAAAAATACACAAATATATAAATAAGTCAACTTTATCCCAAGTGGTTCGATAGATCAAGATTAAGATAATCTTAGTGGTACTTTCAATAATAAAGTTGTAATGATTTTAACTATAGAATAAGTAGCATATTTTAAATTGTCAATGGCACCAATTAGCGAAAAAACAAACCACCTCTTTTATCGCATTTCACAACGAAGCCAAAGATAATATAATTTCAACCTATCGGAAAACGCCTGAAAAGCTAGGTCATATTCCACAATAAAAATTATGTCGTCAAATTAAATTTATTCTCATCGACTATTTAATAGGATTAACGAATATTCAAATATTATATTATGTGTGTATTAAATATGGAAATTTAAGAGGAAGACTTTCCACGTGCAGTAGAGTATGTTTAATATAAATTAAATATGCTTTTATAAATTAAATTTTTTGGAAAAATATTTTTTTCACTTCTTTTGTTTTTAAACAATAAAAATTATATGATGTCAATCGTTATTAAATGAGCTATCTGCCTGTATTTTTTGTTTATTTTTTTTATGAACCTGTAATATTATTAATCCTATAAAACGGAAACGTATTGGCGGGATCGCAGCATTAAGGTTGCGGTTTAGTAGAAAGAGATAGGTATATAGTAAAATGGAAATAATCGTTTGAAAAAAGAGCCATTCTTTTGGATTTAATAATATGAACATGTGTTTTCATTTTTTATCCACCAAGTATAAAGTATCAGTCTAAATAAAAAATAAATCGTTAATTTTCGTGCATTACGTCAATTTACTAGTTCAAGTTCGAAAAGATAATTGTAAGATATAATGAAATTAATAAGTCATGTCTGCTAAGTTATTTGAATGCAGAATTTAGTGAAATCTTTTAAATTTTCATTGCACAAGTTTTTATTAGCAAAAATATTATTTGAAATTTGCTATAAATTTGATCAATTTTCATTGTTTTTCATAAATGATTTTCACACAAACTAAACATTAGAATAATTTTTAATTAATCTGATGAAATTCCTGCTTATTTTAAGATTACTTTAATGTACAATACAATATTGTTCATTTATCAAAACTGCAATCTAATTCGAATTATTAATTGCCAATATTTATATAGCTATCTCTTTCATCTAAAACGCACCCTTAATCAATTCATGATATTTCGTTCAATCATTTGCCTTCAAAATTACAAAACAGGGATCACTAAAACGATTGTAAACTTTAAACTAACGGTCAGAATGCCCTGGAATTTTTAAAATGTACCGTTTAAAGATTAGTACTACATGGAAAGCATGTGGGTCTATTAACTATGTTGCTATAAAACAATCAAACCGCGGACTTATTTAGTGACTTATTACATGTACATTTCGTACATTATGTATTAGGTTTGAGAAAATATATTTCAGGCATTTATACCTAGAAAATTCTCTGTAATTATTCTAAGAAAGAAGAAAAGAATTTTTCTATTCGCATCTTTGGAAAGATTTTTTTTTCATTATAAAAATGAAGGATTCTTATAATCATTTTCTTTTATTAAATTAATTATTGTCCATACTGAGTCAATATCCTTCATAACTTAATTGTTGAGGCTGGTAATTTATGAAAGTCCATACTTGTTAACATTTTAAAGTTTAAAAAAAAACGCATTTTCAAAATATAAATTTAGCCTTTATTCGCGACAATTGTTTCACGTGCTTCTGCTAAATATAATAATAATAATATAATAATTCTTCGCTTTCGCCTACAGAATTATTTTTTATTTATCGCAAATAAAATACAAATTTATATTTTGAAAGTGTGATCAATTTCTTTTCTTAAACCTTAAAATGTTAACAATAATATCCTTCACCATTTTTCTAGCAGTAGCATGACAATGCTTCTTCTTTGCTGGCAAAGACGCGCGCATGTTATTCGGCTTTGACTCGAATTTTAAGAAACTCAAACGAATTTCGATTTTTTTTCAATGGTTCTGTAAACAGCTTGCAGCGAGCTTTCAAACAGTAATATATATATATATATATATATATATATATATATATGTAACATCTTTATTGAGGCTTTGATACAATTAGCTATAATACAATATTTGATTTAATATGAACTAAATGGCTATCGACCATTGGTCTTTCAGCCGGAAGTCCTTGTCTTTATGTTATGTCAGTCTGTCAGTCGTTGATGAGTGATGAGATGTATGAATATTTTGTGGATTTAGGATGTTGAAATTTAGGAGGAATGTTTGGGTTTCGTTTGCTACAAAGTAGGTTTAGTAATTTTTGGGCTGTTGGATTTGTGGAAAACTTTTGGGCTAGTTGTGAGAATCTTTGGGATATAGGGATTACGCCTGTTTTTTCGTACAGGATGGTATTGGAAGGGTTATGTAGGGGATTGTTTGGGTGGCGGATTTTTGTAAGGATACGAAGAGCTGATCGTTCAGCTACCGCTTTATTGTTAAGCGTTGGAGATTTTTGGTCAAGGAAGAGGATTGAACCGTAGTCCAGAAGAGGACAGTGATTTTTATTTTATTTGTATTTCGTTATTTATCTTTTAAGCTGTTAATTTATTATATTATTATTAAAAACACTGTTTCAAGTAATTTTTGTTGTTAGTGCTCAGAACAGTAGACTTGAGCCCTCTTTTAGGCATTAAAAACATCGTGGGAACTCTTTCGAGAACCACTGCTTTAAATATTATAGTGGGATAATTTTATTATGACACGATTCAAACATTGTTTCTTTTTTTTAAGTAAACAACACAAAACGAAGACAAACAAAAAAATATAATCATTTTCATATGTTATTCTCTTCCTCGGCACAACAACCGTATTGGAAAATACAGATTTCCCTGTTTCCTTTTTTTCCCCTCAAACATACGGCCGGAATATCAGTAAATCCGCGTCCACCCAACCGATCCCTTTATTTGATTTTCCTCGCATTTTCCCCCCAGAGAAACTGTCGGTGTCCATTTTTGCCTCATCCTCCTCGACACGGAATGTACATCGCGACGGTTATTCAAATAAAAATATAAAACAGACACAGACTCTATTATTACCGCATCGATCCCGAATCCAATTTTCTGAATACGTTAAGGACTAATTGGAGAGAATAGACTGATGAGGCGGTTTAGATGCCGGCGGTGCTGTGATCGATTCGATAGCAATGAACCCCATTCAGAGCGTCAACAAATGGACGTGCAAACACTACAGAAACACACCCCTCCCTCCCCGTCTTGTTATTACGACAAATTTTATTTTTCACGCTGGGAATTTTTATATTCGCTCAGACTGTTCCGGTACTTAAGGAAATACAATATTCATGTTATTCGCAGTGGAAACGGGTGGGATGGGGCGGGCTGTTGTAGTATCGCACTTAACTTTAGAGAAACGAGCTTATACCCACCAGGCGTACTACTCTCAATAAGAAAATAACAAACAATTCAATTCTTCGTTTGCGTTTCACACCGTCGCGACGCGACGTAAGAGTTCTCCGCTACCTACCGGAGGAGCAAACGAGATTTTTATTACTGTTATGAATAAGGTAACAAGGGCTTTATATCTTTTGATTATTAAAGTCATTCGAGAATAAATTTAAATAAATTCATAAGTAAATGGTTAAACCTTAGAAGAAGCGAAAGTTTAATTTTTCAATTTCTAAAGATTCCACAAATTCCCAAATTAAAAAAACCCGTAATTAATTAGACCCCATATACTTTCGAGAAAGCTGACGGTGGTCTTCCCATTTAGCGAGCGATGATGAACGTCTCCGAAGGGTTCGCATTAAATCGCAAAATTAGTGGGCGTCGCGTCGGCCGGCCACATTTCACGGGCTTTCGGTTGTTATTTCGGTTTCACGCCCCGAATTGATAATCGCAATTACGCCCCCCCCTTCGGCAATAATTGATATTATAGTTATTAATGGCGTCCCTATTAGCCCCATTACCGTCGCCGACGGTTGCGGTCCCCTAATGGAGTTTCCCGAAACCGAAATCACCAGATTAACTACCTTAGAAATCAACAGGAATTAATATCCGTTATTATAATATGGCGCAATCAATGATTGTTAGTGCTTGATAAGTAAAACGCTGTTACGAGAATTTGCCTGATTAACTACGCCTCGTGCGTAAAAGTCTCCTTTCCGCGCTAGTTATATAAAGTACTATTGAGTGTAGTGGCGTAGATAGGATTATCACCTTCATCGTGCGTAAAAATCTCCTTTCCGCGCTAGTTATATAAAGTACTATTGAGTGCAGTGGCGTAGATAGGATTATCGCCTTCCAATCTACGCCACTGCACTCAATAGTACTTTATATAACTAGCGCGGAAAGGAGATTTTTACGCACGAGGCGTAGTTAATTACGCAAATTCTCGTAACTATAACTATTTCTCACTTAACCTATGGTGAAACATATTTAATTAATAGACTTTAATTAAAACACTTGGTTTGTAAGGTCGAAACTAGTCGGAGTAAAAATAAAAAATCAGTGAAACAAACCAAGTGTTTTAATCAAAGTCTATTAATTAAAATTCTGTAAACTTTTCTTCACTAATTTTATTTTACATCCAAATGTACATTTCGATCAAAACGTGATTTCTCAATTGAATACAGATTTAGTGATGAAAAGTTTAATTAACTTCAGAATGAGTGTTTAATTTGAAATTATTAGGATTTTATTTTGATAATATGGAAGAAGTGTTATTTCATTTAAAAGTTTATACTTTAATTAAATTTTGAAATATACCTCGAAGCATCCACTCCACGTTTTAATTTAATTGAAGATTTTAATCGAAACGCAATTCCAAACATGTTTCGCTCTAAATTTCATCCCGATTAACGCGACAATTCTGAATATTCGCCGGACCCTTACTGTCGTCATCATTTTTTCATCCCCCCGTTCCATCATCTATCAACTTTAGTAAACCCTTTGTATTAATTAACTACGACCCATTCGCACCATCCCCCAGAGCGCAATTCCGAAAACAAATGAGGCCACCCAGTGAAAGCTCTCGGAAACGCGGGAAAAAATGGGCGCGCACGCTGACGAATTTCACAGATCCTCGTATGGAGACACGAGTTGTCCTCATTAATCAGCCGTATGACGGCTCATTCTGTACGTGTTTTAAATAAACGAGCCGCCCAGCGTTTCGCAGCTAAAGCGCGATCGTTAGGCCGCGACGCGGATGATGGAGTGCGGCGACGGAGGTGGCTGAATCGTGGCTGAATCTCGGTCGGTGATGTAAATGGCTCGACGCCGTTTTCAAACATAAAGCTCTTCACTTATAAAACAATCATACAACATTTTGCATTTACTGTGAAAACGTTAGTTATATTTGACTTTTTCATTATTAATAAAAGCCAGAAGTTTTCTCAAAATATTGTAAATGATTCGAAGTAGAAATACGTCAAGTAAAAGTTCAAACTCGCCACTAATTTATTTCCTATGCTCAAAATAATAAATGCAAATGTTATATTTAAGCTTTTTATAACAGTGGAATGATCTGAAGGCATAAAAAATATTTTTCTTTATATTAAATAAAAATGGTTTGAAAATAATTAATAAATTATTTCCACATTTAGCTCTGTGACTTTTGACTTACGCTACATAAGTACGTTAAACAAATGCACATTAAAACAACTATTTTCTATTTATATTTTTCTTTATAAATTATTAGATATGACAACTTAGGTTTTTCAAGGATATTTGCATTTTGGAGGGATGTTGAGATTTTTTTATATGTAAATTGATGTAACGTGTTTCTAAGTTTGTGCTGTACCAACTCTATACTTGTATAATAATTGTTACTGTACATACACCAGAAATAAATTATATTATTATTATTAAAATGGCTTAAAATAAATATTTTCTGTTTTTTTTTATATTTTCTTTTATGTACTTTAATCAAAGTTAAGTATATAATAAACTATGTTAATTATTAAGTCGAGAGAGAGCAGTAATCAAATAACTACGTTTAAATGGTACCGCATTAATAAAGCGCGCAAAGCATTACCAACGCAACAACAGCACATTCAGCGCACCAGTGAGATATTGTATGTACTATACGTCATAATTGCACCGTGCACGACTTTGGGGAGTTTCATTGTGAACTTTAATGCGTCCATTAAATACCGCAGATGGTCCGGCGTGGCCTTTCTACCAATTAAAACTTTCTGCAAACATAATCCCGATAATGCGCCGGGTATTCGGCGACCGTAAACAAATGTCCGGGGCGCACTGCAATCGCCCCATTCACACCCTATGATTTCGATTCCCCAGTCTGATCAATGGCGATAATAATAATAATGATAATGCACGGGCCGTAATTATTTCGGCCCAAGCGCGTTCAAAAGCCAATTGTTTTTGGTGTTGATGGATATTATGCGAGCGGATATGATTATTTCGTTAATTAATGTCGCGGCAATTAAATTGAACTACATTATGTTTATAACGCATAATTAAATAAATTTATACATCAAGTAAAAATTTTTAAAAAAATACAATTATTATTGATACAAAGCAAACATTTTTTTAAGGTTCGAAAATCACAGTGAACATAAAAAAAAATAGTTTAATTCCAAGCAGCTACTTCTCTACATTTTAACTGTAAATTCTATGAAGTTATAAACTTTAGGAATTTTCTAGAATAATAATAATAATAAAAGAATTAGCAATTACATACATTTATCCCGTTATAAATTGACATTTATTTCCATTGTAAATTGAGCTTATAGTAGATTAACCACGCCTTTTATAGTACACTTTTCTAAGCTTCTGTATGTTTATTACCAATTTTAATTCGAAATAATAGAAGAAACAGAGAATGATTAAATAGCATGTTCGGGTCGAATGAATGGTGAATGCGCCGGGATAACAATTGTGTACCTACGAATTTTAACGTTTATTCGTGAATTATTATCAAAATTTACAATGATTATAAGTAAAACATATAAATTGAAAGCTAAAATCGCTAAATAAGGCTATAATACAAATAGTGCCACAAAATTAACTATTAATAATGACATCTCGATCATTTTTATTTGAAAATTCTTATTATACCAGGAGTAAATACCAACTGCTTATTTCAAATGGTACTTCTTTTGTGATTTTTAAGGGCTGAGCAACCGAACTTTATATTCCGGTTGGATTAAGCGAGCTTGAAACGCTGAGCGTGGAATTGCAAGCGCTTAAAGTTGTTTAAAAGTAATCAATAACGAATTAATTGAGCATTTTTATGAGTTTTAATTTATTACTTGTAAGTGGAACTTGCGAAAAGTTTTAAAATCAACTTAAATCGCCTAAGCAATCATTAAACTTGATGTTTTAGTTCGTTTGAGCGAGCTCAAAATGCTAAGCGTAGAATTACAAGCGCTTAAAGTTGTTCAAACAAATCCATCACGAATTTATTGCTAGTTTTCATGGATTTTAATTTATTTTTTGTAAATTGAGCTTATGATAGATTTTAAAATCAATACGAATCGTTAAGTCAATGGCTTAATTTAATGTTCAGGTGGTGTTATGTGTGCTTAAAGTGCTGAGCGTGGAATTACGAGCGCTTAAATTTGTTTAAAAAAAATATCCATCATAAATTAACAGCGAGTTTTCATGGCTTTTAATTTATTTCTTATAAGTCGAGGTTAAAATTAACTTTAAAATCAACAAAAACCTTTAAACCAAAGATTAAGCTGAATGTTTAAGTTAATTTAAGCAAGTTTACTGCGTTGAATTGTTTAAAAATAATCAATGACGAATTAATTGAGGATTTTTTCGACTTTTAATTTATTTCTTGCAAGAGGAGCTTAGGATAAGTTTTAAAATAAATTTAAATCGTTAAGACAATCATTAAGCTTGATGATTCAGTTGGGTTAAGCGAGCTCAAAACGCTAAGCGTGGAATTACAAGCACTTAAAGTTGTTCAAACAAATCCATCACGAACTAATTGCTAGTTTTCATGGATTTTAAATTATTTCTTGTTAATTAAGCTTATTAAAATCAATACGAATCGTTAAGACAATGACTTACCTTGAAGTTCCGGCTGGGTTAAGTGTGCTTAAAGCGCTGAGCGTGGAATTACGAGCGCTTAAATTTGTTTAAAAAAATATCCATCATAAACTAATAGCGAGTTTTCATGGTTTTTAATTTATTTCTTATAAGTCGAGCTTAAAATTGACTTTAAAATCAACAAAAACCTTTAAACCAATGATTAAGCTGAATGTTTAAGTTAATTTAAGCGAGTTTACTGCGTTGAGCGCTTGAAGTTGTTTAAAAATAATCAATGACGAATTAATTGAGGATTTTTGCGACTTTTAATTTATTCCTTGTAAGAGGAGCTTAGGATAAGTTCTAAAATAAACTTAAATCGTTAAGACAATCAATAAGCTTGATGATTCAGTTGGGTTAAGCGAGATCAAAACGCTAAGCGTGGAATTACAAGCACTTAAAGTTGTTCAAACAAATCCATCACGAACTCATTGCTAGTTTTCATGGATTTTAAATTATTTCTTGTTAATTGAGCTTATTAAAATCAATACGAATCGTTAAGACAATGACTTACCTTGAAGTTCCGGCTGGGTTAAGTGTGCTTAAAGCGCTAAGCGTGGAATTACGAGCGCTTAAATTTGTTTAAAAAAATAGCCATCATAAATTAACAGTGAGTTTTCATGGCAATTGATTTATTTCTTATAAGTCGAGCTTAAAATTAACTTTAAAATCAACAAAAACCTTTAAACCAATAATTAAGCTGAATGCTTAAGTTAATTTAAGCGACTTTACTGCGTTCAGCGCTTCAAGTTGTTTAAAAATAATCAATGTCGAATTAATTGAGAATATTTACGACTTTTAATTTATTTCTTGTAAGAAGAGCTTAGGATAAGTTTTAAAATAAACTTAAATCGTTAAGATAATCATTAAGCTTGATGTTTCAGTCGGGTTAAGCGAGCTCAAAACGCTAAGCGTGGAATTACAAGCACTTAAAGTTGTTCAAACAAATCCATCACGAACTAATTGCTAGTTTTCATGGATTTTCATTTATTTTTTGTAAATTGAGCTTATGATAGACTTTAAAATCAACACGAATCGTTAAGACAATGACTTACCTTGATGTTCCGGTTGGGGTAAGTGTGCTTAAAACGCTGAGCGTGGAATTACGAGCGCTTAAAGTTGTTAAAAAATATTCACCACAAATTAATAACAAGTTTTCATGGCTTTTAGTTTATTTCTTTTAAGTCCAGCTTAAAATTAACTTTAAAATCAATATTTTTTAGTTTTAAATTGCATCGTGAGTATGTTGTACATACAGTTTTAATGGTTATGCCTGATTTGCATTTTAGATGAGACACTTTCTGAAGGTAATTCTGTAAACGTAATGCTTTCCCTTTTTCAATAAGAAAAGCACATAAACTCGAACTTGCTTAAATTTTTTTTTAAGTGGAAATAATTTATTAATTATTCAATTGGATAAATTATTTTCAAATTATTTTTATTTGATTTAAGTAAACGAAGTTTATTTGACTTTACACAAAATAATACTTGCAATGATTGAGTGCAGACTGCTTAATGCGGAAATCTTATTGTCGCGAGAGTAAGAGAAAAGAACAATAAAAAAAAAACAGTGGGCAAAGCGCAAATCCGGACTTTCTGGATTTCCTTCCTCCCCGGATTTGTACATCTGCAAATAGTGCCTCCATCGAGTTTCTCAACTGCAGTTCACTTTATGTTGATAAGAACTTGCGCCAATTGCGATAGCAGGCAATTTCTTGTCGTAATAAGACGACGTGCACTAATTAACTTGTTCGCCATTATTGGAGCTGAATTTCTTGTTTAGTTTAGTGCTGACGATACTATTAACATTTACTATATGCTGGGATATACTTGTGTGTTTAGTTTTAAGAAATAAATTAAATTATAGAGAGAGAAAAAGAGGGCAGAATAGTACTTATCTGAGAATATAGTATGGAAATAATTATTTATATATATATATATCTTAATTCAGACTATACAGATAATTTTAACAATATAAATAATAACAATACATGTAGGTGTTAGTCTGTCTGGGCTATCGACCAGAGGTCTTTCTGCCCTGTCGTAAATTTATGATGAAGTTTAAGAACCATTTCCCGGGCAAATATCCCGCCGGGAATTAATTTATTCATTATTTTCAAATTCTTTTTATTTAAAAAATACAAGAGTTTGTGAGTATTTTATGCTTTTCTTTTCACCCTTTCAAATTCTGTTTGTTTAATTTTAATAATTTATTATTCAACGAAAACTTCCTTTTCTTCGCTTTCTAAAAAGTGAGGGAATGAATAAACCAAGTTTTAATTTACTGATTTATTCATATATATTTTTAAAGAATTTTATTTGAATTTGCAATAAATAATAATAATAACTTAGCTGAAAGATGGTCGATTGCCATTTAGTAAGAATATTATATAAAATGTATTGTATTGTATTATACTTAATGTAAATTCTACAATTAAGATGATATATAATAATAACTGAAGATAAATTCTTCATTTATTATTCATTGGAAATAACAACAAACATCAATTTCTAGTATTGCTACACATACTGGTCCGTTTATCTTGTCACTGGAACATATAATATTATTTCAATCAATTTGCTGAATACCCCCCCTAACAAATATTAGCATATTAGCAGGGATATATGGCGAATGCGCCGGGTAAACAGCGGCGTTCGGGCGTCGGCGGCGGCATCTCGTCAATATCGAGAGGTGAATATTTTATTGTGCTCGGACTGGCGTCACGGAGTGCAGGAAACGGAAACGGATGTAACGTCAGGCATCCCGTACACGTCGAGTTATGTCCTGCGAATTCGACGCTGCGAAATTCCGTGCGATTTTATTGCGTTTCGGGGCCCCGATCTCATTTGAATTCGACCTCACCGGACGGATCGGAAATCCCTGAGACTCCCTGATAAAAAAAAACGCCGCCAGATATTCACCTCCGCCACTTTTAGAGATTCCCTTTCACTCACGTGTACAGTGTTTAATAATGTAATTTACAACATTATTCAGTTTACTCGATAACATTTCAAGTTTCTTCTATATGGAAAGAAAAAAATTGTAGCTGTAGTCAAACCTATGCTAGGATTAGAGTGACTAAAAAGGATAATTAATTTACAAATAAATTAAATAGCTAAATACACAAAAAAATGGATAATAATAATATCACGTATATAAATAGAAATGAGTATTTATTCACTTGGTCACAGTTATATATACATATAACATTTTTATTTCTGCCGAAGACAATTTTATATACAATAAATTAACAATATATTTCTTATAATATGTCATACGTTGTCCTTAGAAAACGGCTATCGACCATCGGTCTTTCTGCCTGATGGTCACAGTTATTTAAATAAATTAAATATAAACAATTCGATAATAATTAATAAATTATTTCTACATTTAGCTCTGTAATATTTTGACTTAAGTCACGTAAGTACCTCAAACAAATGCACATTAATACATTGAATTTTTCTCGGATCAATATTTGTTGCATGATGCATTATTTTATTTATATGCAACAACAGGTGTACATTATGCAGTTCAATTTCCGGCGGGGTATTTGCCCGGAAAGAAATTGTTTTAATTTGCATTTGTTTAAAGTACTTACGTAACGTAAGTGAAAATATCACAGAGATAAATGTGGAAAAAATTTATAAATATTTTCAAATAATTTTTTATTTAAAATACTGAATATGATTCAGTATTTTATCACGCTTGTTGTCCAAACGGAAAATCCAAATACAGGACGAAATAAAAGAAAAATGCAAAATAAAGCAATAACTGAAAATTGATGAGGAATATAATAAAATTAAAATAAATTAATTATCTACAATACAATAATAAAAAAAAGGTGAAATGAAATAATGTAAAATGAGAATAGAAAAAATCTCAAACAACATCAGCATTCTTTAATTAGGAAGCTCTGGGACATTTTTTTAGCAATCGCGTAATTCTTGTGATAATCAACAATTACGCGATCGTTAAAAAAATGGCCCAATCAACAATTACACGATCGTTAGTATAGAAAAGTCCCGCAGCTCTGAAAATTAATTAATTCAAATATGGAATCAACGTAAACGAAATTGCGACGGGTCGTTTCGCGAGAACTGAGATAAAGCGTGTCCCCGTTTTATTTTAATTCACTTACCGATAACAATTATCCTTGGAGATTTCTAAGGGCTGATTAAATTGGACGGGGACACGCGCGCGCCCGCGCCCTATATTTACATTTTATTATTATTCGGCCCGGATTAATTCCTTTCCGAGTTTCGGGACCCCCCGGGCGATGGAAAAATAACAAGGACGGCGCGCGTTTAAAGAGGAAGTAACCGGGGAAAAATGGCAGAAACGAAAAATAAAGAAGGAAAGGGAAACACGATGGGGTGCGTGGGTTGTTTTCTTTAAAAAACGAGAAATGTTTGTTTCAAATTAAATTTGGTGTTTTTATCTTTCTAAAAAAAAGTATGATGATTCACGGTTTTGAATGAAGGTGATGGTTTTAAAAATATCGAGTGTATAACAAAAATCGACGACGAAGTTGGCGTTGGAAGTCTCGAGTCATGTCTGTACTAAGTACACACGCGTGATATGCTGGTTGCGGTTAAACAGTGACAACTGACTTGTCAACATGACAACCAGTACTTTACGCGTGCGCGTATGATATCAGTTCAGACATGACTTAAGATTTCCAATACCAACTTCGTCGTCTTGGTATACGCTCGATATAATGGAAATTTATAAATAAAATTTACTGCATGATTCAGTATTTTATAAAGAGTGCCTTGGAAACAGTTGCACATTTTTCAATTTCTAATGCTCGTAACTATATTTTTTTAATTAGGATCAACAGCAGAATAATCACCCAAATGCTTGATGAAGTCGTGTAAAATAAATAAATTATTAACTTTATTATTTTATTAATAAATTATTAATTTGTTAATAAAATTAATTAATTTTATTTATTCTGTGCCTTGGAAACAGTTGCACATTTTTCAATTCCTAACGCTCGTAACTATAAATAGAAAAGAGTATTCATTCACTTGGTCACAGTTATTTAAATAAATTAAATAAAAATGATTTGAAAATAATTAACAAATTATTTCCACATTTAGCTCTGTGACTTTTAACTTACGCTACGTAGTAGTTGTTTTAATATTTAATATTTATTAATTATTTTCAAATCATTTTTATTCAAAATACTCGTAACTATATTTTTTTAAGTAGGATCAACAGTAGAATAATCACCCAACTGCTTGATTAAGTCATTCGTAAATGTAAAATAAATAAATTTTTAACTTTATTAATTCTGTACTTCATTTGGGACATCAGCAAAACAGAATAATCGCATTAAACGAAACAAAACGAGCCACTTAAACAAACAACTTTCATGAATTCACCCATTCATCGGAAACTAAAACAACGGAAAAACACACGGCAAACAAAACGAAAAGCCTTCACCAATTAACATCGGTTTCAATTAAATTTCACTAATTGAACAGCCGCGTTTTGCCGTGTCCATTTAAATGGCACGCCGAAATGAACACATTTAAAATTTTCAACGTTGTCCACTATTAAAACATCGACCGCGCAAAACCGGAACGCCAAGCAAACACGACACGCTCAGCGGCCGCGCATTTTTTTTTTATTATTACGCCTTTTTTAATCATGATTAAATATTTAAATAATAATTAAAAGCGCCGAAAATTAATTTGCGCGACCCGAACGGAACGCGCGTTTAATCAATTTTTTTGCGTGAGATATTAAAATGCAGTTCTCGTTCAGGTCAAATCGGAATGAAATGAACGAAAGATAAATAAATAAATAAAAAAACATATTTTATTAAATTTTAATTGGTTTTGGATGTTATTGCGCATATTGAGTTTTCTGTGTGTGTGTGTGTGTGTATGTATGCGTGGACAATTATGATGCCGGATTGCTCTCTTTTGTTTGATTATTGGATTTTATAATGTGAAATTGACGGCGGGAATGCGTATTCCGAATAACTATTTGTATTAATTTAGTTTTGAATGCGCGCATTATTGTAATGCGAAAATAGAAATTTGTTTAATCGGTGCATGTGATATTAAAATTGTTTTTGACGCTAATAAAATTTCGATAACGTTATTGTGTTTCCGTTATAATTAGTTCGTTTCGAATTCGAAATTTCATAAAATCGTATGTTAATAAGGGACGTAATGTATGTTTATAATTAGTTTATTTATGGTTAACGTTTTAATTAAAAAAATAACAATATCATTACATTTTAATAATAGAAAAAATGGTGATGTATCCATCATGGTACTTTCCCCGGTGAATACGGTCAAATAAGTTTCTGATTGAAAATTTAATAGGAAAGCAAAATGCTTAAAACAAAAAATTGATTGTTGTCTTTCAAAGTTAAAACCGAGTATTTAGAAGAATATTATAATTAAGTGTGTTATTTCTTACCTTACAATGTGTTGAAATCATTTTTCCACACTCTTCTTCATTTTTTTCAAACATTGCGAGTGTGCTGAATACGACGGCACTTTGACGTATTAATTGTTGAAATAATTGTATGAAATAAATATGAATAAATTATTAAAAATCAACCAATAAAACACAGATTAGATTGAATAACTTTAAATTCTCGACTAATCTGTGTTTTATTGGTTGATTTTTAATAATTTATTTATATTTATTTCATACAATATGAACTACCAATGTCTAAATATTAAAACCATTAATTATTGAAATAATTATTTTAATGACAAATAATTAAAATAATTATTTCAATAATTAAAATCTCTAAGGGAATTTATCAGGTAAACGCTTATAAAATGAAAACTGGAGGTCCTACAATAAATGTTTTATAACAGAAATTATTTATTTTCCAAGATCTAAAACTTTTATTTGAAACATTTCTCTATCCGAACTAAAAAAATGAAAAATTGCTAAGAGTGAAGTTGCACTTAATGAATTTTGATTTTTATTCACTTGGTCACAGTTATTTAAATAAATGTAATGTACCCCTAGTATAATAATAACCATTATTACTATATCATATATTGATTTTATATTTTATTTCTTATTTTTTTACTAATTTGTTTATATTTATTGTATTCTGTATAATTCAATATTAATCTCTTCGCACAGATAATATTGGGAACATTATCAAACTAAATCTTTTAGTTTTATTTGCCATAATAACAAGTGTAAATTGTTGTTTATTGTTTATTAACGTTAAGTCCATTTAAACTATAGTCACAATAAATACAATTTTTGTGTTATACAAACAAAGTTAAAAGTCATAATAAATTATTCGCTCAAAGAAAGAATTCAAGAGCATAAAACCTCTTATGAACAAAGAAAACCAACTCCACATACTCCAACCACCTCATCGAAGAAAACCACCACTTCGACGAAAACTTCATAGTGCTTCACAGAGAAGAAAAAGGCCGGAAACTCAACATCTTGGAGAGCATGGAAATTAATAAAAGAAAATACACAGGACAACTTTTGAACGACCAATTAGATTTAACAAACTCACCACTCCTAAATTTAAATTTCGCTTAAAAACCCACCCCCCCATAAACATTGTATATATATTAGGTAAATTGAAACTCCATGTTTGGAACAAAACAAGAGTTTCAATTTACCTAATATTAATTTCGCGTTTCATCAAGAGTGTAGCGAAAATAGTATAAATTTTATAATAAATTATGTCATCCATACGCTGGATGAATGAAGCTGAACATTGAAAACATTGAACTTGGCTGAACATTGAAATGTAAAGTTTAAAGTGTTTTTTTTTTTAATTGATAAACAATGTATACCAAAGTTATTGATATTTTAATATTGGGAATAATAAGTAGCTCATTAGCACTAATTTAAATATCTTTCACATTTCTATCATATCATTAATAAATACCAAAAAAACACATCATTGTAAAGTAAATATTTTTGTCTTCTGCATTCCATATTGTGCTTTCCCATGTTATGAGTGTTGTTAATTAAATTTTAATATATAATTGCTATCACTGGAAGTAGTGGGGTTGTTCTGGTATCGAGGAGAGCAACTTCACTTCTGGAGAATTAAACCAACCTTCGTTTGTACATCTACCTTCGAACGAATATCCATTAATTTCCACAAACGGTTTATTACTTCACGTAAGAACAGTAAAAATAATAAATTAAAAAATAATAAATTATTTTAAGAGTAAAAATAATAAATTATTTTAAGAGTAAAAATAATAAATTACTTTAACAGTAAAAATAATAAATTATTTTAAGAGTTAAAATAATTTATTATTTTTACTCTTAAAATAATTTATTATTTTTTAATTTATTATTTATTTAAAAATAATAAATTGCTTTAACAGTAAAAATAATAAATTATTTTAAGAGTAAAAATAATAAATTATTTTAACAGTAAAAATAATGAATTATTTTAACAGTAAAAATAATAAATTATTTTAAGAGTAAAAATAATAAATTATTGTAACAGTAAAAATAATAAATTATTTTTACTGTTCTTACGTGAAGTAATAAACCGTTTGTGGAAATTAATGCATCTCATGTCGCCCTACACATTGACTTAGCGACTTCCAAGACGAATTCAGGAAATACAAATAAATAAATTAAAGGGCCTAGTTACAATTTTTACCACGAGAATACTTCGGTAAATAAGAAAAGTAAGTTCTTTCAAAAAATTTAAGATTTTTTTGCGAATTCAATGCTAGGAATCGCAGGCTTCTAAAAGAAATGAAATAAAATTTGAGAAAAAAATTAAATACTTTTTCGATTATTCCATTCTGGGCGGGGTATATGCTTGGGAAGTAGTTGTTTCAATGGATATTTGTTAAAAACTTGCATTTTTTTAAATATTTTCTGAGTCAGGAACTTTTAATAGCCGTTATTGGTGGTCCAACCTGTATATATCTTATAGTTATGATTGATATACAAGTGTTTTAGATAAACAAAATAAAAATTAAATGTTAACGCAATTTTTAGTGCTTGCATATATAATTTTTAATGCATATTTTTATATTTAAAACTATAAAACTCAAAGAGTTTCCCCGGCGATAATATCCGTGAAATTAACGGGAATTGTTTGAGGATCGGAACAGTCTTTACAGCTAATATATTTTGATGGCGTGTAAAATCCGGGAGAACCATCTTGAAGTGATAATTACCGGCGTTTAAAACTATTCCACCGTCGGCGTAACTGCCCCTCATGAATACAAAGCGCCGCGACGCCGCCGCCGCCGCCCCCTCGCACGGGAAATCGCGCTCGCGCTTACGCCGCGTATTTTTCCATCAAAACTCCGTTATTTATGCAGATAAGCCCGTTCTATTTTTTCCACCCCCTTTTGCGATTTTCGCCAGTGGTGGGATCGCGCGTGGCTGTGACACACACGCCCGGCATGCATGCATGAATATTACATTAAATTACCGACTTTGTTTGTTACACGCGCCGCCCTCGCCGCAAACCAAACATCCAGCAGAGGGTGTGGTTGCCGACCATCAACCATCGGGTTCGGGATATACCTGGGAATAGTTTACATGCCGCATAATGCGGACGGGAGAGTATTCATGATTATATACTGAGGCCGGTAGCTTTAATCACGCTCAGTCTTTATTTACGATTTAATCGCGGGCTAGTGAGGAAAAATAAGGGCTTAATCACGGCTTTTATGGATCGGAGGTGGGGCTTCCGTGTTTGATTAACCGTAAAACGTCCTAATACGGAGTGACTAATGATGATTTTGAATTAATAACCGAGTAGTTCCATGGAAATAATGAAAGCTAGTCATCAGTCATCGAAGAGTTCATACGCCCTTCGTCCACAGAGATACTGAAAATGTCGACCGCAGTTGTCAGCGAAATATTTGGATTAAAAATTCTTATTCTTACCACTCAGTGCTACAAGAATTTATATATTAAATATTATTTAATATATTTAAATAACTGTGACCAAGTTAATGAATACTCCTTTCTATTCTACAAGAATTGATTTAAATTCGATTATTAATTTTCGCTAGTCGAAAATTATTCTGCGGATTAATTCAGGATGATTTAATTAAAATTAAAAAACTTGGTTTGTTTCACTTATTTATATTTTCTCCAAGTAGTTTCGACCATTGGTCATCTTCAGGTGGGAATGTACAAATTTTTAACTACTAAAAATAAATAAAAATGCTATCATAAAATTAGAAAATAAGTGCGGACGTTATAGGAGAGTTCCGAATCTCATCCATATTATTTACAATTGGTTTACCCCGTTTTAATTAAATCATCCTGAATTAATTCAAAAATGTTTCATCACGGGTTAAGTGATAAATTAATTAAACATATTATTCAGTGGATATTTTTTTTAACAAATTAAAGACCGAAGATCCCATCCGATTGCAAATTTAATTATTAATTTTGTGAAGTCAAATGGACAACCTCACTGTCAGTATCCGACCATTCTGGCTCTTTTACTTTAATAGGAGGTGCTTGAGGATTTTTCATGAATGCAATAT
Organism: Philonthus spinipes; assembly: GCA_963082785.1. Lineage (NCBI taxonomy): Eukaryota > Metazoa > Arthropoda > Insecta > Coleoptera > Staphylinidae > Philonthus > Philonthus spinipes. Next base: position 3,908,610 of record OY720310.1, on the reverse strand, counting down.
TCTCACCCTCGTATGTTTATTTATTTGTGTATCTCTGAAAAAAAAAAAAACGATATATTCAAACGTAATCTGAAAAATATGTCAAGAAACGATGATAAATACAATGTAGACTACATAAGAAAAGAAAAGAATGTTGTTGAGGTAATTTAGTTTGGTTTTTGTTAAAACCAAACTAAATTACCTCATACATCAGAAAAGTGTGATAATGCTGTTACTTTTTCTATTCCAAATAAATTAAAAAGAAAAATACTAACTTTCACAAATAAATTAAAATACTATTTCATTCACGTTCCATTCACCTTACATATTTTCACATTCTCTTTAAATTTTACATTTTTTTTTTTCTCTGAATAAATATTACAATTTTCGCATATAAACACCGCCCTCGATTTTTCTTGTGTTTCGCTGTTGAGCAGTGGAAAATTCGCAACGAAGTTAACAGTAGCAAAAAAATATATATATTCGTCGGCCCGTATATAAAATTTGAAATTGTAATAACACCGCGTCTTCTGTTTCGTGTGCGTCTCGCTGAGAGAGAAAAAAAACGAGGCAGCCCGCGTCCTCTTCAATTTACAGCACCGTTTTCCCGAGGGCCTTAAATATATTTATATATATATATCACAGGGTCGGGGTATTACATTCAAAAATAAGGAGGGGGGCTTTTTTAATATCCCCATACTAACGTTAACACATAATAGGTGTAAACAGAAGGCGTAAACGTTTTTGATAGATTTGTAGAATAATAAAGTAAGGCTGCATTCATAGTAGTAATAATTTATTTACGTACGAATTTATTAACTCTGCATTCCACTCATGTCTAAATTCGTAATTATTTTAACTGGTTAAATAATTTTAACACTTAACAGTTAAAATAATTACGAATTTAGAGATGAGTGGAATGCAGAGATTATAAATTCGTACGTAAATAAATTATTATAATTTTAATAAACTTCAGGTTAAGTAGTGGGGTATGTGTGAGATCCAGTTGGGCGTTAAGAAGATGTCCTGAGAATTTTCTTTTGTTGATTTCCATACGCTACATAATATTAGACGTTCAAGTAAATTCTAGCTGTTTTTTTTTTATGAAACGGCAACAAATAAAAATTTTAATGAAATTAAACAACGAAATTTTTTGGCAATTTTTGTTTCATTTCATTTTATTTTATTCTTGAATGGCATGGAGAGTCAAATAAATCAAACCAATCGTTGCTGATGAAGTTATTTCCAATCTTCATTAGACGCGTAATGGAATCGGCTGTTCCTGTTCTAGCCCGATAATTGTCCAGATAAATTGTCCCGATAATTGTCCAGAGTTGGTGCGTGTATTCCTGCTGGGGATATGTAATGGCAGAATGTTGAGAAGATGAGGCGAGTTGTTGTGTCCATTAAGGATGCGATGAAGAATAAAACTATTAATTTCTTTCCATTTTTATAAAAATACTCTATTTTGTATTAATTTGCCTCTTTTTTTTTTCATAAATTCCTAATTGTATATTAATTCCCCTTATTTCTGTGAACAAAATCCCATTTATAATACAACAAGCTAAAAATGTCAGCACTTTTTTACATAAAACTATTATTCCCTGAAATTTACCCGGAAAAAAGTAGTAAAATTCTTATCGAAGCGAGCCCTTAGTTGCAGTCCCGCGAGTGTTCATGCATTTTAAAATCGTTAAATTTCATAGCCGAATAGAGAAATTTCCCATCGGAGTCCGCCCGACCGCTCACTGTCAAAACGCCCCTTTCCCCCGTTTCGGTCCCAATTTCACACTCGCGGATGTTGCATTAATATTGAAAAGTTCTCTCGGCGTAAATCCGCCGGGAAACTTGTCGCGACAAATTATCCCTTAATATACGAAATATTCCCTCTCCCTCTCGAAAACTCACCTACCATCCGTGCAACGCTCGCAGGCCTCGCATTTTTAGAAATGAAATGCGTATATATAAAAAAATATTAATTGAAATTAAAGGAGAGAAAATAATCGTAGAAAATATTTACTTATTTAAAATGAAAATTTTAGAAAAACGATTCCAAGGCGTTCTTTAATGGGTGGGATTTTACAAGTGTCATACATACAGGACTAACACTCTCCTGTATGTATGACACTTGTAAAATCCAACCCATTCAAGATTGTGTCATACAGGACTAACACTCTCCTGTATGTATGACACTTGTAAAATCCCACCCATTCAAGATTATGTTGGAATTGTTTTGGATGTCTAAGTTTGGTTAGACCTCGCAGGGCAGATATTTCTGCCACTTCTAAGTTTTTAAGGACGGTTGGGTGAGGATTGTGGTGAAGGATGGCTGCATATTCAAACAGGGGTCGACATATTTTCATTATTATGACAAGACGTGCAAAACTGTCTCTTCAATTAATTTCATACGCAGATCCAACAAATATTAAAACTTATTTCAGCACATGGTCCTTCGAACCGGATTTTGTAAACGGGACACAACGTTGCTTGCGGAAAGAAGAAATCCTAATAGTAATTCTAATTCAGTATACATATTATTTAAAAATAGAATTTAATTCATTGCATTTGTTTAACGTACATACGTAGCGTAAGTCAAAAGTTTCGTAAGTGTGGAAATAATTTATTAATTATTTTCAAATCATTTTTATTTAAGAATTTAATTCGTATTATTTAATTTAATAATAATAATAATAAACAAGAAACAGTAGCCCAACTACAGGATAATGCAAAATAATTTTACATTGTAGTAATAACAAGACAAACAAGAATATAAATACTATTTAATTATGTAAATCAATTATTTTTAAATTTGTTTTCAAATAATAAAACAAAATACGTTTGGATAATCTGTATGTGTTTTATGGTTTATTTAACATCAGTACAGTTTTGCTCTAATGATATGTTTCCTGTTAATTATAAAAATTATAAAGAGCAATATTTCTTGAATAACTTTCTCATTCATCACTTGGTGAAACATTTTGACAATAATATTAAAGGATAAATCAAAAACACTTGATTTGTTTCACTATTTATAAACAGTGAAACAAACCAAGTGTTTTTGATTTATCCTTTAATATTATTTCACTATTTATAAACAGTGAAATAAATCAAGTGTTTTTGATTTATCCTTTAATATTATTATAAAGAGCAAATAATTATAAGATTAATATTTTTTTATTATTATATAGTTTTCTATTTAATATTTAAACTTCCCTTTTGTTTAACTCGTGAATTTATACAACACGATTTTCGCCGTTTGCAGCGTAAAACAATAGTACAGCGGTACCGTTAAAACAGCTTAAACCTGTCAAAAGTTGGAGGAGAGTTAGTGGTGTCACGGCACGTAGAGTAGGCGAAACTTCGTCAACCCTCTCCGCCCTCGCAACCCTTCCCAACTCGTGCGTCTTTCCACCGTCGGGCGGTTGTGCTGGGGGGTGTCGGTGCCGCGCGGAGCGTGTAAATGCAGTCCTTTCGACTCCCTCACTATATGTGTGTGTGTGCGAGTGTACGAAAAGGGCCTTTGCAGTGTTTACTTTCCGCACCCAAGGAAATTCGTCTGTCACGTAAAGCCCTTTGCACGGAAAGCGTCACGAACAATCAATTTAATAACTTATTTTAAAGCGTCGCGTGGAATTTATGCACTCGGATATGCATGCACGATTTTATATCGCAGTAAATGGGAAGCGTCGTTTGTGTATCGTAAAACGACCCGTTCCTCTTTGGGTGCCTGCGAAAGAGTGTGCATTTTTATTTGGATGATTTGGTGTGACGATTTCGCCGTAAATATTTGTTTTATGTCTGTATTTATGATTTCCGACAAATTTAGACATATTGTAAACCATAAAGAAGGGAGGAGGGAATAATAATTTTACGGTACATTCCCAACTGATTCACAATTGAAGCTTAATATAAAATAAAACCAAAGAAATAAACATAAAGGTAATTTCAACATGAAACTTTTTTCGATCAAAATGTTTTATTATGAATATTCTTATATGGATTGCGTATTAATAATATAGCTAGCGTCCCAGATATGTATGATTATTTCTTGAATCACTTATAACAGAAATGGCACTGCATGTCTGGAAGTCTAGCTATATTATATCCATATCCATTAAAAGAGGCTTAGGAATATCATTAATAATTACATAAAAGTGGGATTTAATTCTTTATCCCTAAATTTCTCTTTTAGTGGCTCATTACAATGGTATTTCCGCTTCTATTAAAAGTTGCACACGAATTTGCCCGGCGCCTTCACCATAATGGTTGCACCCGAAATAGTCTATTGTTAATTAAATGTTTACTTCAATATAACTCACTATGTATTCGTTATATTCATGATTGTTTCTTTATTCTTTATAGTTTTACATTTAAATATAATTTATTAATTTCACTCTTAGATTAATCTACAAAGTCCTTCATAAAAATGTTTTCCCCTATAATAGAAAAATGCAGAATTCTCTTCGGAATACAATTTATTATTATTGTAACCCTTGTTTATCACTTTTTATTGTAGTTTTTTTTAGTTTTAATTTGCTAATAACATTCCAGAAAATTTTTATTTTATTTACGATATTTTAACTTTAGCCACGGTTTCCTGTTTTATATAAATAATTTTCAAAGCCCTGCAGAATCATGATTGTCACTTGTTATTTTCATTTCTATAGTTTTCATTTGTTATTAATATCCTAATAAAGATATTTAGAGAGTATAAGAAAGTTATGACTTAAATTTATTTTTTTTATGATTTTTTAACTTTAGCCACAAATTCCTCGTTTTTATCAATAATTTTCAAAGCCCTGCATAATCATTAACGTCACTTGTTATTTTCATCTCTATAGTTTCCAATTGTTATTAATATCTTAATGAAGATATTTAGAGAGTATAAGAATAGCATGTCTTAAATTTATTTATTTATGATTTTTTAACTTTAGCCACAAATTCCTCGTTTATATCAATAATTTTCAAAGCCCTGCATAATCATTAACGTCACTTGTTATTTTCATCTCTATAGTTTCCAATTGTTATTAATTTCTTAATGAAGATATTTAGAGAGGATAAAAATAGTATGACTTAAATTTATTTTTTTATGATTTTTTAACTTTAGCCACAAATTCCTCGCTTATATCAATAATTTTCAAAGCCCTGCAGAATCATGATTGTCATTTGTTATTTTCATTTCTATAGTTTTCATTTGTTATTAATATCCTAACAAAGATATTTAGAGAGTATAAGAATAGTATGTCTTAAATTTATTTTTTTATGATTTTTTAACTTTAGCCACAGATTCCTCGTTTATATAAATAATTTTCAAAGCTCCGCAGAATCAAGATTGTCACTTGTTATTTTCATTTCTATAGTTTTCATTTGTTATTAATATCCTAACAAAGATATTTAGAGAGTATAAGAATAGTATGACTTAAATTTATTTTATTATGATTTTTTAACTTTAGCCACAAATTCCTCGTATTTATCAATAATTTTCAAAGCCCTGCAGAATCATGATTGTCATTTGTTTTTTTCATTTTTATAGTTTTCGTTTGTTGTTAATATCCTAAGGAAGATATTTAGAGAGTATAAGAATGGTATGACTTAAATTTATTTTTTTATGATTTTTTAACTTTAGACACAAATTCCTCGTTTATATCAATAATTTTCAAAGCCCTACAGAATCATTAATGTCACTTGTTATTTTCATTTTTATAGTTTTCATTTGTTGTTAATATCCTAAGGAAGATATTTAGAGAGTATAAGAATAGTATGACTTAAATTTATTTTATTATGATTTTTTAACTTTAGCCACAAATTCCTCGTATTTATCAATAATTTTCAAAGCCCTGCAGAATCATGATTGTCATTTGTTTTTTTCATTTCTATAGTTTTCATTTGTTGTTAATATCCTAAGGAAGATATTTAGAGAGGATAACAATAGTATGATTTAAATTTATTTTTTATGATTTTTTAACTTTAGCCACAAATTTCTCGTTTATATCAATAATTTTCAAAGTCCTGCAGAATCATGATTGTCACTTGTTATTTTCATTTCTATAGTTTTCATTTGTTATTAATATCTTAATGAAGATATTTAGAGAGTATAAGAATAGTATGTCTTAAATTTATTTTTTTATGATTTTTTAACTTTAGCTACAGTTTCCTCGTTTTTATCAATAATTTTCAAAGCCCTGCAGAATCATGATTGTCACTTGTTATTTCCATTTCTATAGTTTTAATTTATTTAAAAAATCTTAATAAAGATATTGAGAAAGTATAAAAAAATTGCATGTCTTAAATTTATTATTTTATATTTTTTAATAACCCTATTTGTATCAAAAGAGCAACAGTAATTTTTGGCGTTGTATACACACATTGTTAGAAAAATTGAAGAAATGTATAGTGAGGGATAAGTAATACTTTGAATTAAATAATAAACGTGCATTTTTGTATAAAAAATCCCGTTTTATATTTACGTATTTGACATTTGGTTTCACGAAATATTATTAGATATATAAATTACGGATTATAAAACACTTGACAATATTGAGTGAATCAGTGAAACAATATGATGAAAGGATGAAAGGTCTTCAGATTTTTTTGATAGGAAGAGGAGGCGTGAGATGGAAGTTTAATACCAAGTATTTTTTTAATTAGTAATTTATAGTTCAAAATATTTTGCGACGTGTTAAGCGAGAAATTAATTAAAGATAAATTATTAGATGAATCAAAAGTGAAATATTTAATAAACAGCGAGTTAATCCGAGTATGGAACTTAATAAATTCACGAAACCCTTTAATTCTTTATTAACGCAATCACATTAAGTGAATAATTATGCAAACACAAAATCCAACAAACTAGTTAAAAAAAATGTATACACACACATCCCCTTAACGAGGCTCATTCATTCCATGTCGAATTAACACTCCCTCATTGACACGCACACACTGCGAGGCTTTTTCAGCGTTTACACACAAGACACCCGTGCGTACATGTGCTCCCTAATTTCCCCCACAATCCATCATTGACTTGACACCCCGGGCTCACCTTTATCACTTTCGCATTCCTTTCACCCCCCGCTACTCCTACCAGATCGACAATGGGGGAAACTGGAATTTAATCGCAGAGTGGTGTTTTAGCGCCGCGTTTTCGAGATGATATCATATTTGTTTGATGGGGCCATCTCAGTGGGGAAGAGGAAGGAGGGTTTTTATACGTGATGCTCACTCCGGGATTGGGGTGAGACGGATGTTTTTATTTTAATGGGATTTTATTGTTTTACTTTTGAATAATTGATAACTGAAGCTTATACTTTTTTATACAGTGTATTTTTTAACAACCCCTCTTAAGGAATAATATGAATTAAAAAAAATCTTTAAAAATAAAATTAAATGATTTTTTCTTCAATCTTTGAGGCGTTCAGGACTAATGCTTACAATATACATACAATACAATACAAAACTATTATACAATATTATAGAAGTCCCGAACTGGCTATAGTCTTTCTGCCTAACTAATAATATTAAAAGTCTATTTTCAAAGTAATTTCACCACTTATTACAGTCTTATGCACTCCCTAGTGTATATAAGACGACTTATTGCAGTCTTATATACACACGCCCTAGTGTATATAAGACTGCAATAAGTCGTCTTATATACACTAGGGAGTGTATAAGACTGTAATAAGTGGTGAAATTACTATTTTAGTGTTGTACAATGGTAGATACAATCGGTACTTATCTTAAGTAGTGTTATGTGCAGGAAAGCATCTAGAACAGCAAGAATATGAGAAGCAAACTTGGAACAACCGCTTCACATTCGAATAATTATAATAATAATTATAACCTTTCTAAGATTATTTAATCGCAAACACATCGCTACACGTGAAATTTCCATAATTCCATACAACTAATAACCAATCCGGTGTAATTAAAACGTGAACAATACAACAACTAATCCAGAAATTATACCCCCGCGAGGAGAAAATTAGTGTAAGTAGGCCGTGCAGAGATTGGAATTCAATTAAGCCATTAGGGGGGTGTGTCCGTACGCACGCTTTCTGAATCATTTATGTGCCGCAAGCTTTAACTCACCCTCCCCAATCCACTGGGAGAAAAGTTTTTCTGGTCACAAAAGGGTGGCTTTAAATCGCGTAAATTTCGCGATGATTCGTATTAAATATTTTACGGCGGGGATGAAAGGTCTTCAGATTTTTTTTTGTTAGGGAGAGGAGACGTGAGATGGAAGTTTAATTGATTAAATTTCGTAGCCCGAAGTTTGAATAGATGTAATTTTTTTAATAAAATCAGTTTTAAATAAATGAAATTTATCCAATCCATTCAACTAAGAAATCATCAACCAGTGATATGTCCCTCTTGAATACGAATTCCCTAGCAATACCCTACTCCAATTAGTTTCATTATTTTATTGGGATAATAATAAGAGATCTAATGTTTATATCATGATCATTATTATCCAAATAAAATAATATAATATATATATAGTAAATTCATTGACATCGACAGAAAAATTTAAATCAAGGCAGAAAGAACATAGGTCGATGGCCGTTTTACGGAAACATGTTATATGTATATATTTGAAAATATTGCTTACGCTTTCGGTAAATAAAGATTGTTTCCCTGTCAGAAATATATAAATAAACGTTTCATTTATTTGAACATTATTATATATATTTTATATAATTATTTTCGCTTTATGTAAAAAGATAAACACGCGTTTTTTTTATATCCCTTGTATAAATTGGACAGTATACTTTGTCTAAATTTTCAAAAAACATTTGTTTTCAATTATTAATTATTTAGAATTTTACAGATATTAAATTACATAATGGACTCTTGCTGTTATACATCAATAACTTATTGCATAATTCAACAAGATTCGTGAATATTTAAAGCAACGAGTAAACAAAAATGTTTGTACGTTTTTTTTTTTTAAGAGAGAGGATACTTTTAAAGGATCGAGAGAAAAGACGAACATACTTTCTTTATTGTGAAAAATTCTGTTGAAAATTCACTTGACAAATACTCACTTAATAAATAAATTATGAATTTATTGAATAAATATCCCCTATCAGAAACTCGGCCGGGATATATTTCAGGCCGGGCATAATTTATCCCCCCCCCCGGATGAAGAACCTGGATGGTGCAGAAAGGAAACTTTGTCTCGGGCGAAGATAAGATATTGTTGTGTAACTGATGGAGTGTCATCCTGAATGGGACTGTTTGTATTGTGGCGCACAATGGAATAAGGATGCGAAGGATCGATCCTTCAGGACGCCGCGAATGTATTGCGAATAATATGCGCATATTTAAATGTATTAGTAACTATTTCCCTTGTTGTCTGCAATGGAGTGGGGGAAAGGGTTTAGATGACTTTCGATTTCATTTCGGGTGGGAGGGAAAGAGGAAAGGGGGAGAGTATTGTGGGTTTAATATATATACAAACATCTTTATTCAGATAATATGACAAGAAAAATTTACAAAATTTATTATAACAATATGTACAATTGTATTAGGGATATCGACCATAGGATTTTCTGCCCTGTATCAATTTTGTTCGGTGCAGACAATACAAACAATTGGTATTATGTAATAGTTTGGAGTCTAGTGAAGACATCCAGTTAGTTAAATTAGCTCTCAAGAGGATTTTAATATTTTCTAGATTTTTTTAAATTTCAGTCCAATCTCTCGAACTAAGAGAAAATAACCTAACTTGAGGGTGCCGTGGGGAGGTTGTACGGTGCAGCCAACACAAACAATTGGTATTGTGTAATAATTTGGAGTCTAATTAAGACATCCAGTTAGTTAAATTAGCTCTCAAGAGGATTTTAGTATTTTTTAGATTTTTTTTAAATTTCAGTCCAATCTCTCGAACTAAGAGAAAATAACCGAAATTGAGGGTGCCGTGGGGAGGTTGTACGGTGCAGCCAATACAAACAATTGCTATTGTGTAATAGTTTGGAGTCTAGTTAAGACATCCAGTTAGTTGAATTAGCTCTCAAGAGGATTTTAATATTTTTTAGATTTTTCTTAAATTTCAGTCAAATCTCTCGAACTAAGAGAAAATAACCGAAATTAAGGGTGCTGTGGGGAGGTTTTACGGTGCAGCCAACACAAACAATTAGTATTATGTAATAGTTTGAAGTCTAGTGAAGACATCCAGTTAGTTAAATTAGCTCTCAATATAATTTTAATATTTTAAAAAAAATTCAATCCAATCCATTACCTAAAACGATGAATTTGTTAACTTGAAATTGATTATTTATATTTTAACAATTGATTTGATTTTATCACTTGATGACTATATAAATATAATCCGACGTTATATTACTATTATCAAAGGATATATATTTATATTTTATTTAAATATAAAAGGTTGACCTTTCTTCTTTTTATTTATTTAAATAATTAAAGTCTCCACAACCGAAAAAAAGAAGTTTGTATTCAATTTTAATAAAATTTTGCTGTCTGATTATGGTTGTATCTATTTAGGTGTAATAATTTTAATATGAGAAAATTGCGCTTGAAGCCATTAACAAACATAATTCATGCAAACAAGGTAAAATGCATATTCACATTAAGGTTAATATTAATACAAAGGACAATGTTCCGTGTAATTAAATTAACGGCCTCATAATGAATTTCTAAACGCGGAGCTTTCATCGCGGCAGCTTTCGGCACATGGCGGGCCGATTATTGTTAGGCGTTATGTTTTTCTAGCCTCGCACTGAATACGATATGTAAATTCGGGCAACACTACAGCACATTCACGGTGAATTATTATGCTAATTGCGAAATTTTCATAAAATTCCGTCGCGTCGCGACAAACAAACCGCCTCCAGCCCTCTCCCTCCACCCCGCGCACACGAACAAATACAAACACAAAGCTCGCGTATTATGGAAATTCGCGTGTTTTTCCGCCCCGCTTTCCCCCCACACACAGCTCGCGATAGTTTGCGGCGAAATCTGCAAAGCCGACACGAATGTGTTTCCTGAATTTGTTGGGTTTAATTAAGGGCGCGTAAAAATTATTCGCGTGGAATTATGGATGTTTGCTGGATTGATTTTTTTTTCGAGTGTTTACCTTTTTGTGTGAAAGCCCGCGTAAATAATTGCCCGATTCAATGTTGTTACATAGAGGAAACTAAATATTGTATTGTTTGTCCACATGAAATTAAATTTCAAATTTAAAGAGGGTTTTATATATGGAAAAAATTGTTGCTATATGCCTATAAACTTCCATCTTTATCAAATGTTTGTACTTTTTCCACAAGGTTTACACCTTTAAATAAAGCCTTGCTGCTAATACATTTTATGTTTTTACTCATTAATTAAAGATACAATGGCAAAACGTTATTTTCAAGTTTACATTTTCAAACAACAATTAAACATTCATGCAAATATCCCAACCGGCATAAATTTCAAAACACCTAATATCCACCCCCGATAAATTCAATTTAATTATCCCAGGTGAATTTTCCCAAGGTGAAATTTCTCTGCTGGATTTTCCCCGCGGTTTGAGAAATTCGACCGAGCACTCGTGCGTGCCCCGGAGCCGAAATGGCTGCCTCTCGAATTTCCACGCACGCCACGTAGAACGGCGGTTTTTCGGTGGAGGGGGTTGAAAATGCCGGCTTTCGCCGTGAGGAGAGGGGGGACGCATAAATCGTTCCCGGGGTAAATATTAATCGGCAATAAAAGCGCACGCGAATTTATAATGGCGATTTAACCTGCCCGATCCTCCATCGATCAATCCGAACAACAGTGCGTTTTTTTTTCCTCGCGTCATTCTTTTTCGTCACGTAGTGTTAATTTTCCATAGGAAAATAATTACGCCGCGAGTGGGAATTGTGGCGAAGGTGCCGGGGCGGATTATATGGGAACGTGATTTATTAAAGTTTGTGTTTATTTTTAATCAAGGGCGTATTTCATTCTGTGTATTAAATTTTGAATAAAAAAATAAATTTTTTTTTCAATATTTGTATTTCATTATTAATAACTTTAAAAAAAATATGCGTGGGACGTTATCTGAATCATACATTTAACGGAAAATCTTTTCTAAATAAATTTAATTTAAAAATAAAGACGGCTGGAGGTTCAGTGCAAAGTCCATACCTTTAGTAAAAAATGAAAGCCCATCACAATTCATATAAATAAGATAGAGACGAACTTTGTCTAAATTTTCTACGTCCAAAAAGAAGGTTTTTGTAATAATTCATGAACTTGTTTTTGTTCTTAGATTTCGTAAATCTAAATAAAATTCTCAGCCTCAGATTTTGTATACATAGACGAACTTTTTTAAGTGCAAAAGGAAGATGTCTTAATCTAGTTGAAGAAAAATATAATCGATTAATTATGATTAATCTTGTGTATTAAAAATATTCATTTCCTGTTGAAATAAAAAAAGGAACGCATTTTTTCTATTTACTAAATATTGATTAAATAAATATTTAATATTTGTAGCGACATATAATTACAGTCGATAATCTATTCCATACTGATCCGCAGGGTTTAATTACCATAGAATTAATATACATTCAACAAACACAAACCGACCTAATAAGTATCGACAACCCATAAAAATGAACCCAAACAATTATCCCCGGTTAACACCGACGACTTTACGGGATTCCGAAACGAGGGCGCGGACCCGGGGGCCTACGCCAATATTAGCTCAGGCCCCGGCCAAATTAAATTAATTTCCACCATTTGTTCTACGGCATTCATAGCTGAAAATTAACAGGCGCGTCCTTGAACCGCAAGCAAGAAAATTCCGTTATTGTGGGCACGCTCATGAGACAATTAATTACTCCGACAAATGAAACCCGAGCGGGGAACGAAAAAAACGTATTAAAGAGGGGAAGTCGTTAATTTCAGGGGGGCGAAGGATGACCGCAGCGATCCGCAGATGTTGCCGGAGTTAAGTTATTTGCGAGCGCGACTTGGGAGAGGAGTAATTAAAAATTCCACGGCTCCCCAAAGGAAACTGAAGGCAAGACAAATAGTAAATAGCGAAATTACGCGCTCGGAGAGGGCATGTGTACATATTAACAAACTTTATGTGTAACTCTATAAATTAGTTACATTTCATTAAAGATAGTGAGGGAAGGGGAGAGAAGTTTTGGTGGGCGGGCCGGGTGATTCCTTTTGCTCCTCGTTTAATATTAAACTTTGCTTAGTTAATCTTTATTTTAAAAAACTTATCATTATTATTCTTGATTATATATACAGAAATTATTTAATAATACACATTAATACGTATAATAATATATTTTCTTAATTTCATTAAAATAACAGAATTATTTATATTGTCTGATTTTGATATTATACATAAAACATGATAATTTTGTTCTGGAATTGGCTATTGTGTATTTCAATTTTAAAAAATCGTAATAATTATTATTTGCGGGGTATCTTCATGAAACTACGTGGGGATGTTAATTAAAGTTCGCTCTTTCAGAATATGTAAAAACCAAAAAATACCCCTTCCACAGTTTTTGAGATATTTTCACATTAACTCAAAATGGGCGATTTTTAATGCAATTTTCTGAATAATTCAAATTTAAAAAATCGTAATAATTATTATTTGCGGGGTATTTTCATGAAATTACGTGGGGATGTTAATTAAAGTTCGCTCTTTCAGAATATGTAAAAAACAAAAAATACCCCATCGACAGTTTTCGAGATATTTTCACATTAACTCAAAATGGACGATTTTTAATGCAATTTCCTGTATAATTCAAATCTAAAAAAATCGTAATAATTATTATTTGCGGGGTATCTTCATGAAACTACGTGGGATGTTAAGTAAAGTGCGCTCTTTCAGAATATGTAAAAAACAAAAAATACCCCATCCACAGTTTTCGAGATATTTTCACATAAACGCAAAATGGACGATTTTTAACGCAATATTCTTAATAATTCAAAGTTTAAAAATCGTAATAATTATTATTTGCAGGGTATCTTCATCAAACTACGCGGGGATGTTAATTAAAGCTCGCTCTATCAGAATATGTAAAAAACAAAAAATACCCCATCCACAGTTTTCGAGATATTTTCACATAAACGCAAAATGGACGATTTTTAATGCAATTTTCTCAATAATTCAAATTTAAAAAATCGTGAAAATTATTATTTGCGAGGTATCTTTATGAAACTGCGTGGGGATGTTAATTAAAGCTTGCTCTTTCAGAATATGTAAAAAACAAAAAATACCCCATCCACAGTTTTCGAGATATTTTCACATAAACTCAAAATGGACGATTTTTAATGCAAATTTACACTCATTATTGTTTTTTTTTTTAATTATAAGAACTCATAAACAAATCAATTGACATCGAAACACCACAAACTTCCATTAGGGTTATTTATGATTTTTTTTTGCGGCGTAATGATCGGGTCTAGTTTGTGTAAACAAGGAGTTTTCAAGAGTCGTTTATGGCCGGCCATAAAGTCGAGCACACTATCCCGGGGGGATGTTATTTCATTTATTTTGTCATTGCTCGGCCAGATAAGAGTGCAAATCGCATTTTTACGGCGGGGGACTAATCGCGCGCCCAGGCGGAAGGATTAAGGGGGCCACCGGCGCCGGCGCCCCCTTCACTCCGAGGCCCGGCGCCTCCGCCGAAATTGCATTCGCCCGGACGATAAGGATGATCGAGACGCCAGTAAACACATCGCACTGCAATTTTTATGGACATCCCAGAAAACGGGGAAATGTATAAATATTTATGAAAGCGCGGGGATTTATTTAGAAAGATTATTCTTGTTTTGAAATGCAGCAATGTTTCAGATTTTTTTTTTTTTCATATAAATGCAACTTTATACGAAAAATATTCCTCATCTTTTTTTTATTATTATTATTTTCATTCAATTTCCTGTAAAATTCCGTGCTGTATAAGGGTGATTAATCACGATTTAAACACCCAGCGGATATCTGGGAAAATTAAAAGGTAATTTATGTTTTCTGGGGCGTGCACCGTTTAGGGATTAATTACCCGGTTCTCGTGTATGCGATATTCTCTCTATAAGTAAATAAATCAATACACCAGATGACGGCCTAGACGTGGCTAAATTGCTAGATTATGACATCAACCCCAGAGGGAATATTCACTAAAATTAACTTGTAGCACGGAATTAATAAACCAAATAGACGCATTCAAAATATCAATATCAAAATTTAATTTATTTGAGAACTTAGAAATTAATAAATATAACAAACAAACCACCTACTCAATGTACAAACTCCCCCCCCCCCACCTACTGAAAGTACACACCCCCCACTATAACAGTATTTTTGATATTTTTTAATAATGTACCGAAAGTACACCTCCCATCCCTATAACAGTATTTTGTTATATTTTTTAAGTTTGTAAATTTAATTATTACTGTAATCACCTGAAGAAGTAAGCAAGTCTTGCGAAATATTGCAGAGTGAAAATAAAACAATTTTATTTCAAATTCAAATAAATTGTATTATTAAGAACTCTTAATTCTCGAAATCGAATCACCCTTCCTCAATTTCATCTTACTCCCTCCAGCAAAAAAAAAAAAAATACGCAGATAATCTCTTAAAAATCCCGTGAATTATATTTATTTCCAAATGATTATCGAGAGAGTCCGTTATTAGGAGAGTAATAACAATAACTCCTTACAATTTCCTTCCTCGAAATCTCGTGAATGGCCGCCGTGACAAAGCAATACAATTCCGGTATTTTTCCGTTTCCCGTAATTTTTTTTATACATTTTCACGATGCTCTCTTTTCTCCCATACACGCGGCGAAATTAAATTTACCTCGACGCCCTAAATATACTTGATTTTCTTTCATTAAACCGGCGCACTTGAGCGCTCTCCGAGCGCAGAAAGGACCTAACTCGATAAATCTGCTTTAATGCGGATTCGCATTGTCCTGTTTGGAGGATCGATACCGGTAAATTGTTTTTAAATCGGGACGGGCTTTTGTTGTTAAAAGGATTAATATCGTAATTAAGTTAAGTTATGATTTTCAATCAAAAACCCTCATATATTTGATTTACTAGACCCAAATCGTTGACGATGCCACTTGAAATTAGGCAAAAGGTGGCGCTTGCGTCGTCTTTAATTTATTATGATTACTAGACTTGTTTAATAAATAATTAAAAATGTCAATAACGCATCATTGAATTGTTCTGATACATATATGCAAAATACTATGACTGTCTTAAGGTAGCCGAATTCGGTCCCCGTGTATTCTTTTGTTTTTTTTCCCAGAAAATTTCAATTTTTGCACAAAAATCGTGAAAAATAACAAAATCTCGTGTATGGTCTGTTGTTGAATGTAATTAATAACACTTTTTTCAGCGCGTAATTCATTTTATGAGTAATCTTCATTTTGTTTTCGGTTTTCGCTCTTCCCACATATATTCCCCCCTTCCATTCCCCTTTTTTTCTGCTGTATTTGCTCCATCCCCGGAGGCTTATCAGTATCGTAAAAATGGCCGATCTCAGTCGGTGATGGATGCAGTGGAAAGTCGTCGGGAATATACGAGGGAGTCAATTTAACAAATTGCACTTTCTTTGTGTTATGATAATAAGGAAAGGGCTGTGCGGGGGCGGCAGTTACATCTGTTTCCGGCGGCGACGCGACCCCGAATTTATCGCGGCGGCAAATTACCGGATTAGTTTCCTTTCTGTTTCGTTGTTGTTTTTTTGTTTCCGAGGGATGAGCGCAGATTGAGTGTGGGGATAAAGATGCTCTTTTATGAGTGATGTTTTGTTTTTTTTTGCTTGCCTCCAAGGGGGTAATAAGGGTTTGAGCGTTATTATGATTATTTATGAATGATAAAGAAATATTTAATGAAAGTTATTTCGGTTTATTATAAATTTAAGGATGCGATTGCGAACAACAAGATATATATTTATATATATATAAAAATATATATGTATATATATACAAGATATATATATATTGTTCTTGTTCTACTTACATAAGTCAAAATTTCACAGAACTAAATGTGGAAATAATTCATTAATTATTTTCAAATTATTTTTATTTAATATATTTTAATAACTGTAGCCAAGTGAATAAATACTCTTTTCTATTCATATGTATATATTATATACTAATTGTCCATTACTATAAATATATATATAGTTATCGACAATGATTAATACATGATACATTGATGTCCTGGTCAATGGACAATATCGTATAGTATATTAAAATAATCGTAAATCGTAAATGAATTGTATAAACGATGAGGATCAAATTCCCCAGAGCCACAAATTCTTTTAACGATATTGCTCAACCAGCTCACAAACTAATATTTCCAGTACGCAGCGTATTTTTTTTTGTGAGGCACATTAAACGACGCTTTGAATTACAAATATATGCGTTTATGTTTCATAATGCAAAGGAAATTTACATTTCGCATGCATTATAATAAATTAACAAACACACGCGCACATACACTTACACATACAAACAGGTACGGGCCAGATCGCCGCTAAATTATTGTAATAAATATTTACAGGTGGTTATGCTAATTTTCCGAACGAAACGGCGAAACACGGCCGCCGGCTGTGTTGTGCCGCACAACGCGATTAATACTACGTCAGGAACAGTATCAAAGCAAATTAATTTCGAAATTAATTTCGCCAAATAACAGCAAAACTCTAGTCTCTTATTTAATTTGCCTACAAAGGGCGAGCGAGCTGTTGAAATTGTTACGCTCCATATAAATGTTGTGTTTTCTGAAAGGTGTTATTTTTTTAGTAAACTTAATTTATATTAAAATTAAAAAAATATATACACGTTAATTATTAATAATTCACACATATTTATTATTAAGCAAAATATATTTTTTATATGCATTAAATTCATATTGTTAATAATACAAATATTTATCAGTATTAATTAAATTATAAATTCAATTTCTTTTTATTTAATTAATTAAATTAATATTTATTCGAATTCTGTAATAAATTTGTAAATTAATTTATTTATTTATAATAATAGAAAAGAGTATTGGTATTAATATTTATTCGAAATTCTGTAATAAATTTGTAAATTAATTTATTTATTTATAATAATAGAAAAGAGTATTGGTCATATTTATTTAAAATCAAATAAAATATTAAGAGAGTCATGTGAAATAAAAATAATAACTGTGACCAAGTGAATGAATACTGTTTTCTATTTATAAAAATAAGTCTGGGTTTATTATTTTAAATAAGTTTAATATTATTCTTATTTAAAAAATTCCGAAACATTTTTCAATATCATATATAGTCGAGTAATAACTTATTGAAATAAATCACCCCAACCCCGCCAACAAATAGCTTCCGGCCAAAAACCTCACCCCTTCGATCACACACACACACACACACACGTCCGCATTTTGCTCTGCCTTTGTTTTGTTATCCCCCGTTATATTTATACGAGACGAAAATGTTAAAATGTATAAACACAAGGCCGGCGTATTCATATATATATACACTCCACTTTTTATATATATATATATACACTGCGCTCAGTGTTTGTATTTTTATGATTTATTTTAGCCTTTTGTTGTTCTTTGTCCGAACGTATCGGCAAGGCATGTTATTCCTCGGGCGAAGATATGTTTATGATATTTTGGCGTTGTTTCAAGAATCCCTCTCGGCAGATTGGTCGCTTAATTTAACCGATAGGCGGCGTTCACTCGTAAAATGTCTGCGAAATTCGGGGATCGGTGTTGAGGATTTACGATTTAGACAGTTGTTGAATTGGCGAGTTATTTTACTCGCATTTTTTTAATTAAACTTCAAAATCTTTCTTTCTTTCTTTCTTAATCTTATCCTCTTTTACCCGTATTGGGTGTCGAGGTAACTTTAAAATCTACTAGAGTATATAGCAAAACCTTTCTCGTTTTTGGAATAAATGATGTTGCTTATGAATTTAAATTCTATTATAAATGAAAGATAACGCAAGCGCCATTGTTGCTTAATTTCATGTGACATCGCCAACGATGCCGAACTAATGAGGTTTGAAAAACCGAAATGGCAATCACCAGTTATTCATAAGCGAGATGAATTTAGGTTGAACATTTTATTAAATAAATCATCTTCATTTAAATAATATAAATTCAATTAATTTATTAAGTCGTGTAAAAAAAAAACACTTTTCTTTAGTTGGCGAAGAGTAATTTGTTATGTTTACCTTGTAGAATCAAATGTTCAATCATTAAACTAAAAACTTTTACTTGGTAAACATAACAAATTACATTAATTTATTTCCCACGTAAAATAAAGCGTCTATTGCATTTTTTTTGGGGGGGAAATTATCAAACATTTGATTCTACTAGTAAGACACAACAATATTCATAGATTAAAATGAAAAAGAAAAAAAATATTGAAATGGTTCTGAATTTGATTTTACGTGGTAAACACAAAAAATAATATCATTAAAGTCTTTATCCACTAAAATAAAAGCGATTTATTGACAACCATTTTTTTGTATAAATTTAATTAATTTAAAATCCAATAGATTTGCGGATATTTGCAGCTATTATTATTTGATTTCCTAGATGAAGATCAGTTGCGTGAATTCATAGTTTAATAAATATCTTAATAGCATGTTATATTAAGTTTGTACTTATGCTCTGTAATTGTTTGTTGGGTAATGAAGATTATTACTTTTTAGGACATTACGCTACGTCGATTCAATTACGTTTTCTTCGTCAAACGTCAAATTAATATACTAGGTTATTTCTAACATTATTTAGAGTGTTTGAGAGTTTTTTTATCCAAATTTTAGAGAAGATACATTTTTTCATCAAAATTTTAATATTTAAATGGATAAAAAGTGAATTTTGATTAAAAATCCGAAACTCGCGGAATAATTTTAAACTATGCCAAAATATTCTCAATAAATGGGAGCATTAACCGTGAAAATTTCGCTCACTTAAAGTCAATAGTTTTTTGGTAATTTTTTTGTAAATTAGGCTTTTGAAAAACGAAAATTATATTAATTTGGATTTTTTTCAAGACAAGTACAGAAGCTATATTTTAATGATTTTTAAGATAAATTATAGATAAATTCTTCCCGAATTGCATGCTTTAAACCCCGGCTTTCTATCTAATCTGTGTGTAAAGTTATCTTAGTTTAATCAACGTCATGTCGAAAAGTGCCGATCGGCGCTTCTCGATTAAATCGTTTCCATAAGACTTGTATGTAAATGGGACTTCTTCAATTAAAATGGGCTTAATGTACCGGAAATGATATTTTTTTCGAAAAAACAAGAATCCCGCAGTCCTTTTAACTACTTTAGGAGCAGTTGTATTTTTTTCAGAATTTTTCTGAAGAAAAAAAAAATCATCGAAATTTGATTATTTTATAAGGAAAACAGTGTTTTTTGGTAAAAAATCGGAAACTCGCGGAATAACTTCAAATTATGCCAAAATATTCCCAATAAATGGGAGCATTAACTGTAAGAATTTCCCTTATTTAGAGTCATTAGTTTTTGTACAGCAGGGGTGTAAATTAGGCTTTTGAAAAACGAGCGTATAAATTGTCCTAATTTGGATTTTTTTCCAGACCAGCACAGTAGCTATATTTTAAAGAGTTTTATGGTGAAATGTAGATACATCCTTCCCGAATTTAATGCTTTAAGCCCCGGCTTTTTATCTAATCTGTGTGTAAAGTTATCTTAGTTTAATCAACGTCATGTCGAAAAGTGCCGATCGGCGCCTCTCAATTAAATCGTTTCCATAAGACTTGTATGTAAATGGGACTTCATCAATTAAAATGGGCTTAATGAACCGGAAAATATATTTTTTTTTCGACAAAACAAGAATCCCGCATTCCTTCTAACTACTTTAGGAGCAGTTGTAATTTTTTCAAAATTTTTCTCACGAAAAAAAAAATCATCGAAATTTGAATATTTTATAAGGAAAAGAGTGGTTTTTGGTAAAAAATCCAAAATTCGCCGATTAACTTCAAATTATTCCAAAATATTCCCAATGAATGGGAGCATCAACTGTGAAAATTTCGCTTATTTAGAGTAAATAGTTTTTGTACAGCAAGGGTGTAAATTAGGCTTTTGAAAAACGAACATATAAATTGACCAAATTCAGATTTTTTTCCAGACAAGCACAGAAACTATATTTTAATGATTTTTATGATAAAATGTAGATACATCCTTCCCGAATTGCATGCTTTAAACTCCGGCTTTCTATCTAATCTGTGTGTAAAGTTATCTTAGTTTAATCAACGTCATGTCGAAAAGTGCCGGACGGCGCCTCTCGATTAAATCGTTTCCATAAGACTGCATGTAAATGGGACCTCATAAATTAAAATGGGCTTAATGAACCGGAAATGACTGTTTTTGACAAAAAAAAGTATCCTATACTCCTTCTAGCTACTTTAAGATTAATTGTAATTTTTTTCAGAATTTTTCTGAAATATAAAAAATATATCGAAATTTGAATATTTCATAAGGAAAAAAGTGGTTTTTGATAAAAAATCCGAAACTCGCGGAATAACTTCAAATTATTCAAAAATATTCCCAATGAATGGGAGCATCAATTGTGAAAATTTCGCTTACTTAGAGTAAATAGTTTTTGTACAGCAGGGGTGTAAATTAGACTTTAAAAGGCACCAAAATATTTCTAAAATTCAATAGTTGACGCTGTCACTTGATAAAACTGCATATTCACAACTAAATAAAAAGACAATAGTATTTTAGTTTCACTGTTCTTTATTATATAAACACTGCCACAATTGTTTCGCCAACGCAGTGGCATCATCAGGCATTAATCATCAGCGCCACTGTGTTAGAGAAACAATTCTACAATAAAAAAGACAGTGATTTTTTTTATTTATTAAATTCCAATTCCAGTTTATTAATGTGTAACCTAAGAATTATTTATTATGGATGAGAATTAATTCAAAGAAAGGGATTTTTTTCGTTTTTAATAAATAATCTCTGAAAAAAATCCTTTTTCTTTGAATTTATTCTCATCCATAGTAAATAATTCTTAGGTTACACATTAATAAACTGGAATTGGCTCTCGAGGGTCCGGGGCTTTGTGCGTAAATTGGGTAAAATCTGATCGAATCTGATCCGCACCGAAAAGAGCTCGATATTATAATTTCAAATTTTATGTGCGGCCCGACCTGCAAAAGGGAAAAAAAAGAAGAGAAGCGAAAGCATGTCGGAATCTGCGACGCATAAAAACGGATCCCTGATTTAAAGGTAGACATTTATTGTTTGATCGGCAATTCGCTCGGTTATTTCATGGGGATCGCGCAGAGTAGCAGTTTTCGTTTTTTTTTACAACGTTTATTCGGGGGATTATATGAGTTTTATTTGCTTTAGGATGGTTTTGTTGCGAATGTTCGAAATATTAATAATTGTGGGGATTATTTTCATCCCTGTGTAATCTTTCTCTTTTTGAGAATGAATTCTGTTGCTCCTAATTATTATATAAATACAATTAATTTAACCATATCAAAATGACTTGAAAAAGTCGAAAAAACTAAAGTCCAAAACAATGCCCAAAAATTTAAGTACTTGCCGAAAAATCAATTATCATTCGAAAACAAAGTCTTAGCTATTATACGGCACTAACAGTAATAGACTATTATGATCCGCAAGTGTACTTATCATTCAGTGCTGAAGACAGCAATAAAATAACCACTTAAGGGGGACCCCACATTGAAATTTAAAAAAATATATTTGTTTGCATTATCTGCCGATAATAATAATATTTTTTTTCCTTATATTATGTAGTATGTTGTGGCAAAATGTCAATTCGGTATCCGAAGCCGTTCAATGCTCTCTTGCAACTGTTTTTCAATAAATTGATAATAAATATTAAACCTTGCTTTACTAATAGTTTTTTTTTTATGTAATATGACAGTGAAATCAATGAATATATATCTAAAAATATAAATTCTGACGTTGTTTTTTAATAAATTCGAAATTAACAATTCAATGTATTTAATTATTTTTTGTCTATAAATATAAAAGAGTAAATGTGGAAATAATTTATTAATAATTTTTATTTTATTTAAATTTTTGTTGTCTATTTCTTTTTAAAATATATGTCTGTGTGTGCTTGCGAGCGAGCTTTTTCTTATGATCCGTATTATCTAGCCGGTTGGATTTTCCCACTACTTTGCTGATTTATGATAATAAGCTGTTGAGGGGTTTCCGATATGCTGACGGGCGCGTATTTTTCCGCGCCGCCAGTCTAAACCGAACTGACAGATTTTGATATAATTTATGATAATTGATTCAATACGGTGTAAGTATATCAAGCATTTCATAAATAAACTTCGCTGAGCGCGACTCGATTCGCATCCAGACCGTGAGGGAATATAAATTGGATTCCAAAAAAAGGAACGGGGAGATAAAAAAAATCTCGTATTTTCCGCAGCCGGTGAGAATAATATTGTTGCATGTATTTCGGAATGCTGTCGGTATTAAGAAAACGCATCTGTTATATGGATTTCAATATTTTTGAATACTCTATGGATTCCAGAATTTGTAAATTGTTTTAAATATAAAATATATTAAATATAAATTATAAATGTAAAGCAAAAATGAATTATCTTTTTGTGTTATTTATATAATCGCCATTGCTATTTGTTTTAAATCGATTTCAAATCACAATAGTGTTGTTTTATTGTTTTTATCACTACTAATTACATGATTTAGTTAAATAAATAAAAAATGCAATAATCATAGATAAATAAGAGAATAAATGTATGACTGAGCAAATTAACAAATATGAAGATTTTAATTACATTAATTAGTATATTTTATCACAATGTTGCAAGAACAAATACACTATGTAGAATATAATGCGGATATCTTTGGTGATACACTTAGTGCATTTAAGTCTATAAGTGTCTTTTATAATTAATTTCATCTTGTACAATGCGATTTTAATTATTTTTGTATATGCTTTGCAGTTAGAATGTATGTTTGTAATAATGTTGCATATTTTCTTTTTCTTGTTATATATGTTACCCTGTAACTGGATTTATGTATCTGTTGGGTAATAATAAAGTATTATTATTATTATTATACGAGGTGTGGCTATCAAATAACCGGACTGAAGTCATAACACTTTTTATTCGTAACCAATTACAGCAAAGTTTCATCATTTTCAATGTACTCCAATTGGCGAGCGGTGTGCTCCATACAAGGTTTAATTGTTGAAAACAGTGCTGCAAGTCCTCTTCTGCCAGCTGGATGAGAACCTCCGTCGATTTTGCTTTAACAGCTTCCACACTTTAAAATCTTGTTCCCTTCAGCGCCGAAACAGAATTTGTTTATTTAATTTATTTAATTTACTAATCTTTATTTATAACGGGTTTCTTGAATTATTATTATTTAATTTATTTAAATAACTGTGACCACGTGAATAAATATTATTTTTAAGTGAATCAGTGTTTTATTAAAACTTAAAATAATGTATAGAAGCAGAAATCTCTATTGTGAATAATTACTTACATTTATACTTATACCAAAGTAAAGCTATTTTAATATAAACAATATCAGTTATAGCTAAGAAAATCGTTGCTTAATGCATAAACGTTACACAAACATCCATACATGCATGCGAAATGCGTGTCTCACGTCGCGGGACACGATTTGAAAATCAAATTTCACACAGTTCTGCCGCACTACACAATAACGCCAAGTGGCGTATAAGTTCCGCTCCCCCTATTCTCTATCGACGGTTTCCGGTTTTCCTTTTCTCGCGCACACATCCGCAAAGAGGGCAAAACTTTGCGTAATGCCTGAAATTCCGCCTGACAACAACACTTCATAAACATAACTGGGCCGAAATGAGCGCTCGAACGGCGGGAGGAAGAAAGGGAAAAAACGGGGCAATCGGCAAAACGCCGAGGTAAATTCATTTGGGAGAGGTTTTGAATTACCGCTGCGTTAGCATAAAACGGGAGCGGATTTTTTTTTTCGAAAAGTGCGGTGGGATTAAATGCGGGTGAGTTCAAAGTCAATTACGAATGAAATGAGTTCGTCAAGCCTCGGAATATTGGAGAGAAAACAAAAAACCTGATGTTTTTACACGCAATCATTCTTCAGAATAATCTAAATTAATAAATAAAAAAATATTCTCATATGCACCTCAAATTAATTATATAATAATATTATGTTACAATAATATATAACATTTCAAGTTAATCGAATTTAAATCAAATAAAACAGCAATTGACTAAAGAACAGAAACCTTTCCCCAATTCCTTTATATTTTATATTATAAATAAAAAACGATCTGCATATTAAAATTCCCATCAAGACAAACACGAGCAGTACATTAAAACCCTTAATGAATTTACAGCCCGTATAATAAAAACACCTTAAAGCAAAAGGTATTCCCCCTTCCCTCCCCCCATTTATCTCTCTAATTTATGCATTAAGCTTTCTTTCTCGTTTAATTCCAAATTCATTTTATTATCTTACGCCGGCTCCTCGGGATTATTGCATATTAAAGTAACATTTTGTAATATTAAAGCGTGTTTCGTTGGATTTTTCTTTTCCGTCGAAACCGTGGTGCCCGGGGACGAAATTAACCGTCGGGTTAGTTAATTAACACCGATATGACTTTGAGCGGAATCGGAATATTAAATTTCGTTTACGGGCAGGGCTGTCTTTTACGAGACGCGCGGGATTTCGTTTCGGCCGGTCGTGAAAAAGATATCTCTCAGTTGGAGTTTGATTTGGGAATTTGTCTGCGGGGCGAGATTTCAATTTCTTGGATCTTTAAGACATGGTATATTTTCAGTATTTAGGTAATGAAAACGGTTTGACTTTTTTATACAACAAATAAAAATATAAAATAATAAATTAAAGACGACGCAAGCGCCACCTTTCGCCTAATTTCAAGTGGCATCGTCAACGATTTAGGTCTAGAAAGTAGAGGACCGAGAATCATTGTTTCGTTCACTAAAGGAAGGCGAACTTGTCCTGTTTATAAAAACAAGGAAAACGAAATTCATATTTAATGAAATATTCAGCCACCATTCATCTAGCGTATGGACCGAAATGGCCATCACTAGTTATCCATACGCTAGATGAATGGTGGCTGAACATTTCATTAAATGTAAAAATATAAAATGTCCATTATTGGACATTTCTACTTGTAACATAAGTAAAAATGTCACAGTAGCTAAAGAGGAAATAATTGAACTTTAATTAACTTCCCCACGTAGTTTCATAAAGATACCCCGCAAATAATAATTATTACGATTTTTTTAATTTGAATTATACAGGAAATTGCATTAAAAATCGCCCATTTTGGGTTTAAGTCAAAATATCTCAAAAACTGTGAATAGGGTATTTTTTGTTTTTTACATATTCTGAAAGAGCGAACTTTAATTAACATCCCCATGTAGTTTCATAAAGATACCCTGCAAATAATACTTATTACGATTTTTTAAATTTGAATTATACAGGAAATTGCATTAAAAATCGCCCATTTTGGGTTTAAGTCAAAATATCTCAAAAACTGTGGAAAGGGTAATTTTTGTTTTTTACATATTCTGAAAGAGCGAACTTTAATTAACATCCCCACGTAGTTTCATAAAGATAACCCGCAAATAATAATTATTACAATTTTTTAAATTTCAATTATACAGGAAATTTCATTAAAAATCGCCCATTTTCGGTTTAAGTCAAAATATCTCAAAAACTGTGGAAAGGGTAATTTTTGATTTTTACATATTCTGAAAGAGCGAACTTTAATTAACATCCCCACGTAGTTTCATAAAGATACCCCGCAAATAGTAATTATTACGATTTTTTAAATTTCAATTATCCAGGAAATTTCATAAAAAAATCGCCCGTTTTGGGTTTAAGACAAAATATCTCGAAAACTGTGAATAGGGTCATTTTTGTTTTTTACATATTCTGAAAGAGCGAACTTTAAGTAACATCCCCACGTAGTTTCATAAATATACCCCGCAAATAATAATTATTACGATTTTTTTTAATTTGAATTATACAGGAAATTGCATTAAAAATCGCCCATTTTGGATTTAAGTCAAAATATTTCAAAAACTGTGGATGGGATATTTTTTGTTTTTTACATATTCTGAAAGAGAGAACTTTAATTAACATCCCCATGTAGTTTCATAAAGATACCCCGCAAATAATAATTTTTATGATTTTTTAAATTTGAATTATACAGGAAATTGCATTAAAAATCGCCTATTTTGGGTTTAAGTCAAAATACCTCGAAAACTGTGGTTGGGGTATTTTTTGTTTTTTATATATTCTGAAAGAGCAACCTTTAATTAACATCCCCATGTAGTTTCATAAAGATACCCCGCAAATAATAATTATTACGATTTTTTAAATTTGAATTATACAGGAAATTGCATTAAAAATCGCCCATTTTGGATTTAAGTCAAAATATCTCAAAAACTGTGGATGGGGTATTTTTTGTTTTTTACATATTCTGAAAGAGCGAACTTTAATTAGCATCCCCATGTAGTTTCATAAAGATACCCCGCAAATAATAATTATTACGATTTTTTAAATTTGAATTATACAGGAAATTGCATTAAAAATCGCCCATTTTGGGTTTAAGTCAAAATATCTCAAAAACTGTGGATAGGGTATTTTTCGTTTTTTACATATTCTGAAAGAGCGAACTTTAATTAACATCCCCACGTAGTTTCATAAAGATACCCCGCAAATAATAATTATTATGATTTTATTAGTATAAAGAAAACATTTGACAATTTTACTTATGTTACACAAGTACTTTAACAAATGTCCAATAATAGACATTTTGTATTTTTATTTCTTGCATAAAAAAGTCAAAGCGTTTTCATTACCTAAATAAAGGATACTTAAGTGGTATAAAAAAGTTATTAAGTGTTTTCTTTATCCTAATATTGAAAATGTACCACGAAGTAAACGCCTCAAAGATTCAAGAATTAATTTATTCATAATTTTCAAATTCTTTTTATTTAAAAATACAAAAGTTTAAATAAATTCAATTTAAATCCTCTTTAATATAAATGTTTGTGTGTATGTGTGTTTTAATTCTGTTGGTAGATTTTCAATAATTTATTCATGTTTATTATTAAAAAAAAACATTTCTAAATTTTCCATGACGTCGAGTTTTTTTTATTTTTATTTTATTTATTAATTTACGGAGGCCGTTTCATACAGTAACATATACAGAATAAAATAAATTAGTCAGGTTACAAAAAAATAAAATAATATACAAACACAATTTTAAAATATAAACTAATTAGCAGTGAGTACACGACGCAAAGCATTTACCATCCATTCTTCTCGAAATATCCTCCATTTCCCTGTTAAATGTATTATGTTTTTCATTCAAGTAATTGGCTTACTATTGGACGAATAATTCGAATTTTCGAACTCCCCACTCCTAAGATTGGAAAATCTTAGTCCCACCCAAGGTAATTAAATTGTGTATATAATGTGCATTTACTTTTTAAAAGTAGTTATAAATATTTTGTATGAATTAAATTATGATAGATTATATATATACAATATATTAATTTCTTGATAATGTTTGTGGTAAATTTACAATATTTTGTACTTTTGGGAGGGGAAAAGTCCATCCAATGTCGGATTCCTCCTGGGTTTTGATCAGTAAACTATATGGTCATTTGCCAGTCTCTTGAGCAAAGTGCACTGACATGCATTGCTTAGTACATCCTTCGTGTCAGCCACTAAACTAATATCACAGTTCACTTAAAACTAATATGATAATAATGGGGATTATACCAGAGTTGTAAATTGCCCTGAAATCGGAGCCCCAGACGCTACGACACAAATAGATTAAAGGTAGGGTATATAGATGTAAAATGAATATGTACAAAATATAAAAAATTAATAAGGACAATATACAGAGAGCTTTTTTTATTAGTATACATTTGCCCTATGTATACCTGCAAAATACGCGAGTCAAATGCATTAATGTATGTGTGTTTAGTTGCATATAACACGCAACTGAACACACATATGCCAAATAGTCAACTAGACATACACACATCGGTTCAATGCGTTTGAATCGCGTTTTTTTGCAGGTATACACTTCCCCTAATGTATACTGATAAAAAAACCTCTCTGAATATCTATTATAAATAAACTATAAAACTCAAAGCTAAAATGACACAAACCTAATCTACATTAAAAAAAACTGAAATCTAATATCAATATTTTGTAAATAAATAAACAGAAAAGAGACTTAGAGAATGTGGAAATAATTTATTAATTATTTTCACATCATTTTTATTTAATTTGTAAACATATATTTATATTATTACGTCTTTCGGCTTTTCTATCTTTATGATTGTTTGATTTTTTGTTTAGCAAAAAATTAAACAATAACGAAATAAATTCCCCGAAAACCGATCTCTAAAAATTTATCGAACACGCACCGATTGATCTTTTTAACGAAATTTAATGGGCTCTGTCCGGGGCCGAACAATAGACACAGCGGGAAAAAAAACCTCATAATCCGACCATGCTCCGGTTTCGCAAACGAAACGACCCGGAGTATTGATTAAACGGCCGTGTAAATTTACATCAAACACTTTTGTATTTATTTTTGGGGGGGCTGAAATTTCAGCGACAGTTGTTACGCGTCATTAGCCCTCTCTCGCCTACCGCGCGACCGTATGGGGAAACGTGTAACGCGTTGGCTCGTTACAATTTCGCTTTAATTCTCTCATTTTTTTTTCAGTTGGTTTTGTTTCGTTTCGGTTTCTGCGTGTTATTTATACAACGTTGACAGGTCGCTGTTGAAGCTTGCGTTTGACTTTATTTATTGCCGGTTTCCCACGAGGATCGGTCCAATACATTTACTTACAATACATTTAATCGGTATGGACAATTTAAGTTGGTTTTATTCTCATTGCCGCAAATATGTCATGTGGAAATGGATAAACATTAAATTCAATTCTGATATTGATTTTTAAACAATCACATGATTGTGATATAAAAAACGTTTTTAAATTCAATGAAAAAATTACTATGCTTTCTTTACCACTTTTTATTAACTATATAAGTACTTTTCTACGACATAACTTTCAAAAGTGTGAGTATCATTATCAAGTGACAATGATAATGGCACACTGTCATATGGATTACCATGAAGTAACCATGGTGAAGTTTTTATTCACATGGTCACAGTTATTTAAAACAAATTTTATAAAAAGAATTTTAAAATAATTAATTATTAATCAATCAGATAGAAAATTTACTATACAGAATATATACATTTAAATATTTTCATAACATTCAATTCATAATATTATAAATGCAGTTCAGTAAATTGGCTTGGTCTTTTCGCCTTTAGTCGATCATTTTCATTTAAATTGACGTAACGTAAGTCAAATAGTCACTGTAGGAGAAATGATTGATTAATAATTATTTTCAAATTCCCAAATTTACTAGTTCTTGTTAGAATAAAAAATTGGAAGATATAATGAAATTAATAAGTAATGAGTGTAAAGCTATTTTAATGAAGAATTTAGTGAAATCATTAAAATTTTCATTAAATACGTTTTTGTTGCTAAAACTAGACATTAAAAATTGACATAAAACAGACAGATTTTCATTATTTATTTCAAATCATGACATGATTGTTTTTTTTTTCTATTGAACGATTCTCCGATTATTTTAATTATCTTGTTAATTTCTGATTTAAAATTTAAATAAAGTTTCGTTTTTGTTTCACCGTTGAAATAAATCTACCAATAGAATTAAAAAAAACACACACACACACAAACATTTATATTAAAGAGAATTTAAATTGAATTTATTTAAACTTTTGTATTTTTAAATAAAAAGAATTTGAAAATTATGAATAAATTAATTCTTGAATACCACGTATTCTTTCTTTCTACGTTTAAATAAAATAAATAATATTATTTTTTTTAAATATTATAATCAAATTCCTCATTATTTTGATGTAACCATCAGTGGCAATAAAACAATAAAGCGACGCTGTAGTGTTTCCAATAACAATAAAATACACAAAGAGTTACAAGGCCCCTTCCTGGATGCAGATGAAAAGGAGATGGCTCGGAAAATTCGCCCGGGCCGGCCTAATCGTCCGTGAATAGTACACAACTAGTTCTTCCTGATCTACTAGCTGATATAAGGGCGACGCGGGAAGGGTGGATGTGAGAGAATTCGAGATGGGGCGCGCTTTCCTGTGCCCGAAACCTCCTCCTTCACCCTCCACCTACAATGTCGATGTCATCTTTTATCAGCGCGAGCGTGACATCGCTGAAATTGGAATGGAGGATCCGATCGACGAATGTTCAGAAGCTGTACAAGATGTATCATCACTGTTACAAATTATATTTTTCTAATGGATTTTTTTAAAATTTAATTTATTAATCAAAATCAGAGAGCTAAATGTGAGAATAATTTATTAATTATTTTCAAATTATTTTAATTTAATTTAATTTATTTGTTTATTAAGACCGAATAAAACTTTTATTTCGTTCTCATTAATCATTTGATATATTTATCATTACATTTTAAGATTTTTAGCTACTTAGTTGTATCTTTATGCAAAGAAATATAATATAAATAGAAAAAAGTATTATTCATTCACTTGGTCACAGTTATTTAAATATATTAAATAAAAATTATTTGAAAATAATTAATAAATTATTTTCACATTTAGCTCTGTGACTTTTGACTTACGTTACGTAAGTACGTTAAACAAATGCACATTAAAACAACTACTTCCCGGGCAAATACCCACGCCGGACAGTCACAGAGCTAAATATGAAAATAATTTATTAATTATTTTCAAATCATTTTTGTTTAATATAAAGAAATATAATATTAAAGTCGCATTTCTACTGAAACGTTCATTTAACGAAAATACGTAATCAGAAAATAATAACACCAATAAGAAAATCTCGATATTCACTTACGTATAAATCCGTAATTGGATACACATCAAAAAGAAAACTGTTAGTTGTAGAAAACTTTTGCGTTTTTCTATAGGCAATCGGGGCAGAATAAGTGTTCATCTGTAAACACGGATTTTTTCCCTCACATATTCAATATTACGTCTTCGCCTATTCAATCCCGGCACCCTCAAGTGTGCCAGCCATCAAATATTTGATTGGGGCCGTGGAAATTTCCCACTTTCCGCCGACAAACGAAAATCCCGCACGATAATTGGATTTCTCCGCTTTCATCGCGCGATTCTTTCTCGCGCGGCCCAAAAAATAAGGGGAAAATAAAAAAATATAATAATTGACATGCACAATGCAGAAATGGATTAGTTAAGAAAATTTATATTCTTATGTATGGGTTTTCATTTATTTCAATCATATATTGATTATTTATTCTGTTTTACTTTATATTCGTATATATTATGAACTACTGGGTTTCTACATTAGCATTTATTTTTGTAAATATTCATATATTTTTGTTAGGTATAGTATCCAGTGGCGTAGGGAATTGTAAGCCCCCCCCCCTTCCAGAAATTTTAATGACTGAAATAAAAATCAGTACACTTTAAACTCTCTTTGAAGAAAGTTTAAGGAAAAATAATATATTGATGTGCAACAGCAGGTGTACATTATGTAATTCATTGTCCGGCGTGGGTATTTGCTCGGGAAGTAGTTGTTCTAATGTGCATTTGTTTAACGTACTTGTCAAAAAGTCACAGAGCTAAATGTGGAAATAATTTATATTCAATCATTTTTTTTAAATAATAATCCTTTAATAAGAATGACAGAAGCTTATTATCCAAGTATAACTTTTTTTAAGTTTTCTTTTTGCAAGGACCCAGCGTTTTGTAATTGCAGCGCGGCTAAAGTGAAACGAAACGTCGTTTTTTATTAAATAAATGTTTAGAGATCGATTTCGGTTGTTTCATTTCGTTTAATTTGATTTTTTTTCTTTATGATTGATTGTCGAGTGTTTGGAATAAGTTGGGCTCTGCTTTCTAAAGAAAATGTTATTACCTTTCTCGTGTTTAATTGTAATCCTTTTGTCGCTTAATTTCATAATTTAATCTGTAATTGTATGATTAAATAAAATAATAAATAAATTGAACAATATTTTTTTTTCTTCGATTCTATGAGGATTAATCAACTTAGCACAGTAAAAGATGGTACAAAAAAACCGATGACATTGTGAATTGGGTTATTTGATGTTTTGTGTTATAATAATGGATTGAAGAAAATTTAGTTATTGAGTTGACAAGACATTAGTTACACAATTTGTGTAAAGCCATCTTGATCTATTTCTAATATGATTGTTAAATTGCCCAAACAAAAATAAATTAGGTTCATTTCTTTTATGTTATTTCTAGACTAATTTAAATATAATTTATTTTAGCTACTTCTTACTGTTAACATCTTAGCATTTAAATATTGTATGATATTGAAACTTAAATGTTATTCCTGAAATATTTATCAATATGTAATCAATACTAATTTCCTGTAGCATAAATATTACCCAAAAAAAACATTCATTTTACACGTATTTATATACCAATTGACAAGAAGAAGAAAAAAAAAACAATTTGTTGCCGCGATAAAAGCCCGCAAACACACTCCAATTTTTTTCCCCTCGCACCTTTTCACGAAAGAAACTCCGCGGCAATTACCGAACGGCGCCGGATTAAATAAACAAACAAAATATTACATAACCGGATCGATCGAGCGCAAATAAATATTTTTCCCCTCTCGCTCACTCACTCATTTCATTTTTCGACATGAAACATTGCGTGACGCCACCCTCGGGTTTGTATTTTCTTTTACTTTTCTTTTTGCAAGGACCCCGCGTTTCGTAATTGCAGCGGGGCTAAAGTGAAACGAAACGTCGTTTTTTTTTTATTAAAGAAACGTTTAAGGATCGATTTCGGTTGTTTGATTTCGTTTAATTTGAATTTTTCTCTTTAGGATTGATTGTCGAGTGTTTGGAATAAGTTGGGCTGTGCGTTATATAAAAAAATGTTATTGGCTTTCTCGCGTTTAATTGTAATCCTTTTGTCGCTTAATTGCGTAATTTAATCTGTAATTGGATGATTAAATAAATTAATTAAAAATGAGGCAAAGAAAGACTCGAGACGAGACTTTTGTAGCAGAAAATACCCCATCCACAGTTTTCGAGATATTTTGACTTAAACCCAAAATGGGCGATTTTTAATGCAATTTCCTGCATAATTCAAATTTAAAAAAATCGTAATAATTATTATTTGCGGGGTATCTTTATGAAACTCCTTGGAGATGTTAATTAAAGCACCCTCTTTCAGAATATGCAAAAAACAGAAAATACCCCATCCACAGTTTTTGAGATATTTTGACTTAAACCCAAAATGGGCGATTTTTAATGCAATTTCCTGCATAATTCAAGTTTTAAAAAATCGTAATAATTATTATTTGCGGGGTTTCTTTATGAAACTCCGTGGGGATGTTAATTAAAGCACCCTCTTTCAGAATATGCAAAAAACAGAAAATACCACATCCACAGTTTTCGAGATATTTTGACTTAAACCCCAAAATGGGCGATTTTTAATGCAATTTTCTGCATAATTCAAATTTTAAAAAATCGTAATAATTATTATTTGCGGGGTATCTTTGTGAAACTCCGTGGGGATGTTAATTAAAGCACCCTCTTTCAGAATATGCAAAAAACAGAAAATACCCCATCCACAGTTTTAGAGATATTTTGACTTAAACCCAAAATGGGCGATTTTTAATGCAATTTTCTGCATAATTCAAATTTTAAAAAATCGTAATAATTATTATTTGCGGGGTATCTTTGTGAAACTCCGAGGGGATGTTAATTAAAGCACCCTCTTTCAGAATATGCAAAAAACAGAAAATACCCCAACCACAGTTTTCGAGATATTTTGACTTAAACCCAAAATGGGCGATTTTTAATGCAATTTCCTGCATAATTCAAATTTTAAAAAATCGTAATAATTATTATTTGCGGGGTATCTTTATGAAACTCCGTGGGGATGTTAATTAAAGCACCCTCTTTCAGAATATGCAAAAAACAGAAAATACCCCATCCACAGTTTTCGAGATATTTTGACTTAAACCCCAAAATGGGCGATTTTTAATGCAATTTTCTGCATAATTCAAATTTTAAAAAATCGTAATAATTATTATTTGCGGGGTATTTTTATGAAACTCCGTGGGGATGTTAATTAAAGCACCCTCTTTCAGAATATGCAAAAAACAGATAATACCCCATCCACAGTTTTAGAGATATTTTGACTTAAACCCAAAATAGGCGATTTTTAATGCAATTTTCTGCATAATTCAAATTTTAAAAAATCGTAATAATTATTATTTGTGGGGTATCTTTGTGAAACTCCGTGGGGATGTTAATTAAAGCACCCTCTTTCAGAATATGCAAAAAACAGAAAATACCCCAACCACAGTTTTCGAGATATTTTGACTTAAACCCAAAATGGGCGATATTTAATGCAATTTCCTGCATAATTCAAATTTTAAAAAATCGTAATAATTATTATTTGCGGGGTATCTTTATGAAACTCCGAGGGGATGTTAATTAAAGCACCCTCTTTCAGAGTATGCAAAAAACAGAAAATAATCTTAAACGGAAAATAAAATGAATAAAAATACAAATATAAAAACACACACTCACATGAAGTAACAACATACATCCCCCGATACCGGCAGCCCAGGATGGACCTAGTACGGAATAATAATCTTGAGGTGAGGACAGGAGAAAGAAGATAATGTAACATTAATTTATTTTCTACAGTGTATTATAAATTAATTGTTTTCATTAGTTAAATTATTATAATTATTATTAAAGAAAAAAAAATTAAAATAAAAAAATATATTGTTATATTAAGTAATAACGTTCTTAATTGTTTTTTTATATTGAATTTTTTTCGAATCAAAAATTATTGCATGATGCAATATTTTATTGATATGCAACAGCAGGTATACATTTTGTAATTCAATGTCTGGCGAGGTATTCGCCCGAGAATTAGTTTTTTTTTAATGTGCACTCCAAGAATCTATTGATTTTTTCTAGTATGGCGGTTCTTCTGTTGTAAACAGTTGTGGGAATTCGTCGATAATAATAATAATCCTCGGAAAACGTAATAAAATTTTCATTGATTAAAGTTTCGGATAAATTAATTAAGAAACTTTTGTTTTATTACTAACCAGAAATTAAATTCCAACGCATGTAAATAACACTCAAATATATAAAACACACAAACCCTTAAACGTTTCACCCTTTCATTTCCCCCACCCCGTCTTTTTTTTCCACTTCCGTGCAAGCAATAACGATTTTCTCATTAAATTTTCTTATATTGTTTCAGGTGAGTTGGAGGGGAGGCTCTTCAATTTCCATCACCGTCAGTCAGTCAGTCAATGTCGGGGTTTTATCGTCTGATCCCCGACAACATAATAACCTCTTGGAAAATCGAAGGGTAAGGAGGAGAAGGAGGTAGTAAGAGGGGGGAGGTTTATTAAAAACAACGGAGGCCGCACGAATCCCTCGGATGGCATGAAGGGTAGCGCTGGAAAGAGGGGGAGGAGAAAAAAATTAAAAACACGTCCACCCGTTTCCACGCGATTACCCCGAAATTATTTAAATTGAAACTCTTATCTCGATTTGGAAAAAAAGTATATATAAATGCGTATAAATATACAGGGGCAATTGCTCGTTTCGTTTATTCCGTTTCGTTTTTTTTTTAGATCGGGGATAAAAAATACAATTGAGACAGTTATGAGGACTTTTTTATCATCTCTTTTATATCCACTTTTAATTACTTTCGAATATTTGAATCATTAGAATTTTATTTTTCTTATGTATATACAAACATCTTACCACCAAAATTTCCACCAAAAATGTCACACAGTTTAAAGTTTAGCACGATTTATTTATTTGGTATACATGTGTTTAGTTGCATATTAATCGGTCCAATTTTAATTGTAATGAAATCTATATTTATTGTTTTCAGCATATGTTATTTTTTATATATATATGTAATTTTGAAATAATTTAAATTACAGTTTAAACACTTTTGGGCGATATATCAAAATTACAACCATACCGAAAGTAATTCTCCCTATTTAAAATAATCCGCACTCGTAATGCGCGCATGATTCACGGCCGGCCGCCCTAAAAGCTGCCCTTAGCTCAATTTAAAATATATATGGCCCTAAATCCTTGCATGAAATTCAGTTTACGGCGCGAGATAAAACGAATCGCAGCTGCACTGCTCGCCCTTTTCGCCCTCGCGGAGTGCACGGTTATCTCGCTCCCACTACAAAAATAATAAAAAAAAACTAACCGAAAAAAAATCCCCCCGGCACTCCACGACACTATTTCAGCGTAATGTCACTCCATAAAATGAATTTTATTATTTAGCGCTAGGTAAGAACAGGCGTTCTAAATACGGGGCGTAATGGGCCGGAATTAAGTTCGGAAGGGTTTTATTTAGGAGTGCGGGGATAAAAATGAGCGGCGCGGTTTGTTAAAGTCCGCTTAAATTAAATCGTTACATTTATTGCGGGATTTCCGGAATGTGTTTACATTTGTACGAGAACGTCGAGCGCTAACCGTAAATGTG
The DNA here is from genome assembly GCA_963082785.1 of Philonthus spinipes. Classification (NCBI taxonomy): domain Eukaryota; kingdom Metazoa; phylum Arthropoda; class Insecta; order Coleoptera; family Staphylinidae; genus Philonthus; species Philonthus spinipes. The sequence continues at coordinate 3,871,028 of OY720310.1, read as the reverse complement.
ATGTCCACTAAAGTTTGCTTTTAATTCTTCATTTTTTTTGCTTTTGAACATTATAATATTTTCTCGTTATATTAATTATTGCAACCATTTTGAAACTTAATGGGTGATGTCGCAAACTTAGACACAGTTCAATGTACCACCCTATGCACATCACAATCTTATAGCTTTACAGTACTAATAAGTGTGAGAGAGAGAGATTTTTTTTATTTTCAAAGTGTCATTTACAAAAAAAATGTATAAATAATTTATTTGTAAGTGTTCATAGTGACAAAAAGGACTACATCAAACATATGAACCAACAGAGACTTTCAGCAAATTTAATATTTTCCACAATATTTTTTTTTTGCAGCAAAATCAGCCAACGGGTATTGACATTGTTGAAATTTACAAACACACCCGAAACATACATCATCATGTGATATGCAAACCAGCTCCCCATTTTTTTTCTCCCTCCCGCCCACTCTTCTTTTTGTAATTTTTCCAACAATGTGTGTACGTGTTGTCGTTTGCGGAGGGCGGTAATTCGGCCGGCCCGCGGGGCGTCCGCGAGCAAGGCACAAATTGGATTCGATTTTCGAGCGGAATTTAATTTTTGCGCTATCACAGCTGCCGCCATAATTCAACATTATTAAAACCGGCGGGCGCGGACTTTACGGCCGACACTGGAACTCGTATTAAATTCATTTCTTGTTAGCATAATGTAAAACAGGGCCCGCGCTCGCGGATGCGATAGTGTGCACGTTGTTGTTCTAGATTTTCATCAAAATAATGAACTCAAATTACTCGGCGTAGTATTTTTTTATTGCTGCATTACCTTTACAACTTTTATACACATACACACACACATCGAAAGGATATGCAAGAATTTCATGCACGTTATAAACTTGCGTGTTGTGTTACTAACTTTAATAAGCAATAATGTAAGAATGTTATAAATTAGAAAATCTTACTTATTATTTAATTATTATCAACAAATATTTTACATTACTTAAATTAACAAGCTTGTTTATATTTTGCCACCACTGCTTTATTTTGAAAGAAGTGTACATACTTCTGTGCAATACAATGGAATATATTAATATTAATAAATGGTGAATGCGCCGGGATTTTCTTAAAAATGATTGAATATGAATCCCAGATACTTAAATGTATCGACCCTCTCGATCGTTTCACCATTCCACTCCGGTTTCAACCATTTTTAGCTGCTTAGTGAAAAATTAACATGGAGCCTTACGGGAATGGTTAAGTGCACGCATGACAATTGGTCGTTTTGGATGTAGCTGCGGTTCGATGGAAATTACTAAACTCACATGCAACTTAGAGGAACGGGGTTTTCAACATTCGATTTTTAAATAATCCAGCTACAATATATTATAAAATCATCATTTTATATCGCCCGTGGTCGTCAGAAAAAAATCGTAAAAACAGCATAAAATTTCGCCCACTTTTCAAGTTTCTATTTTGAAAACGGACTGACTCAAAACTGTTCATCCAATCTTATTGAAATTATCACAACTTATGCTCCAATTCATTAGCTACATTGTGGTAAAAATTGAAGTCGTTTGGGAATTTTCAGATTTTTGCTGAAATTTCACTTTTTTCCATACTAACCCCTTATGATTTTTGCAAATTTCGATGAAATTTTTTTTCTCTCCAAAAAATCTAAAAAAAATCTCAAATATCCTTCATGATAGTAGAAACAACATGAGCTATTTAGTTTCCCAAATAATAACCACTTTCAACCATTTTCAGCTGTATGAATTGCCTTATCATCCTCCACATACGCACGTGACTAAATTACATGCGCTCACAATTATTTTGATTGTGCGCAAAATAAACGCTGGCGGTGTTAATTTCGCCGATTAACATGTTCGTTTTTGTCAGTTAATGATATGCAAAATTACGCAAATTGCGTAGGTGTTATCCGCGCGGGCAAACATTTGCGCAATCAGGTGGGGCGTGTAACAGATAAACGATCTTGATGAACTGATGGTTTGCGGTGTTTTGGATAAATCTGCGGAATTCGCGCCGAACGGGCTGCTGCGGTGCATTCTGTTTGCTCGTCGATGGGGGGTTTGTTCGGCATTTCGTTATTGCTACGATTGAATTACAATATCTGGGATTTTGCCGATAATCGCGTAGTAAATATATTGAATCAAAATTATATAAAAAAAACAATTAATAATTAAAACGTGATAATATATTTTATAATTTTTTTAAGGGATTAACTAAATTTGTTAAAAAAATGGTTTAGTACAAATTGATTAATCACAGTTAGGTCCAATTTTACAATCTGCAAGTAAGGCGACAAATTTAGTTAATCCCTTAAAAAATATAAAATATATTATCACTGTCTGAAAAATCGATGGTCGACAGCCATTTGGTAAGAATATTACATAAAATGTATTGCATTGTATTACAATTAATGTAAATTCTACAATAAAGACGATGTATATATATATATTATCACTTTTCTATTATTTTTGCTATCAGATTTTTTCGTAAAACATTATTTATAATTAAGTAAAGCATTTTATTCAAGTTTATTGCGATTCATAATGAAACTAAATGCTTAAAGGTTAATTAGTTGTGATGCTTTATGAGAATATGGTAAAATTCCGATTTTCCTCTCCAGCTAAAAAAAGAATGAAAAACAAGTATATCTTGAATACTTTTCTCATTGAAAACTTGGTGAACATGTTGAAATATTACTTTTTAAATATAAATAAAGCGTTCTACGTTTGTTTAATGAATTAAATACTTTATTAACTTCACAATAAAACACTTATTACTTTGTTTGTATAACACTTGTTTATTTTTATGTGACTGCAGTTTCGACAAATTTAGCTTGTCATTATCAAATATGTAGTGACAAGCTAAATTTGTCGAAACTGCAGTCACATAAAAATAAACAAGTGTTATACAAACAAAGTAATAAGTGTTTTACTGTGAAATTAACATGTATAACGAAGTAGAAGCCTCCACAATACAGAACTTTATTAACTAGTTTCGCTTTTTAATTAATTGGTTGAAATAAAAGTAGTCTTTGTAAAAATCAATGTTAAACAAAATTACTTAATGTAATTGTGTATATTTGTTACGAAAACCAATTTTTTAAATGAATAAATTATGAATTCGTAAAACATGTTTAATATTTAAATCGTTTAAAAATAGTTGTTTAGATTTCATTTTAAGATCAATATAATTAATTTTAATAATAATCCAATATTTCTTAATTAACGATTCCTTTGTAATATGTTTATTTAAAATACAAGTCTTGCAATAATAACCGAGTATATAAGTTGATTCATCGGCCTGGGGCTCGCCACCGGTGCAATTGAGTTTGTTTCAGCCCGTCCCCTTTGTGCCGGTGACTCGAGCTAAACCCCGTTTCCACCTTTGAAGTCGTACTCCTCACTCGGAAGAAAGATTCGCTGTAAATACGCCGAGCCCGGGGAAAACCGACTAAAACAGCGGGGTCCGCTTGATTAATCGCTAAATAAATGGGGGAGATATGGGGCCCATTTGCCGGATAAATGGCGAGGGCCGAGGGGGAGGATCGATCGGTGGACACGGCGTGCGGGTTAATGTCGGTGTATTTTTTTTTCCTACGTCCTGTATCTGGGACGGCAATTAAGATCCGGCGTAGGAATGTGTACAAATTAAAGGATCAGGACGGGGCATCCTTTTATTGCTGAATTCTAAAGGAACCCGACTGCTTGCTTACCCGCTCGCCTTGCCGGGGATTGTGTGCTTCCGGAAACGGGATTGGGGATTCGTCTCCCGGGGCCATCCGAAACGCTGGTCAGGGATAATTGTTGCAATTCTCTTTTCCTACACCTGTACCGAAATTGAACGGGATATTTTCAGCGGGATAAAAACGAAACGAGAGACGGTTTTATTTTTACACGCATAAAATAAAACTGTCATTTGATAAACTTATTTATATACAAAGAGTAAAATTATACAATTATACAAAAAAATTTAAACTTATAATGGACCTTAGGTCTTTCAGCCAGTGATTTTTATTTAAATTAATATTCTTACATATATGTTTAATCATGTTTCACCAAGTGATTAATGAGAAAATATTTAATAATTTAAATAACTGCAAACGTGTGAATCATCTTTGTTTTATTTTATTTAATTTAATAATATGATTGTATATTTTTTTCCGGAATGAAATTAATATGAATTTAGAGATAATAAAATGATAAATTCAATGTTGTTTTTTATTTATATTGTATTACATTTATTATATTGTAAATTAAGTATATAAAGAATAAATCATAGTTATTCTCAAAAAGGATTTATTACCCCCTTAAATCGCGAGGACTCGAGGATGGAAGGAGTTCCCTGGGATTTAACTCCGGCGCGTGTAAATTTTGTTTATATAATGTGGCGCCCGCCTTGGTCGGAAAGTTTCGAGATGGAGGGCGAAATGGAAAAACTTCTTAACTCGCACACACATCAGAGATATAAAAATGTTTTACCGCACTCTCACACGTCCACATAAGCAGTCACCCCTGCCGCCGGCCCGGACGAGGGACTGAAAATGTCAACTGAATATTTCTTACTTAGTGTGTAATGAAGGGGAGATGGTGATTTATGCATTTGTTATTTAATTTCGTCGGCTTTCTTTTACTCCCGTCTTCTTTTATAAATATTTGTTTGCTGTAAAGGGTTTTTTCTCCCCAGGCGGTGTATTTTTTATTCTTGTTGTTGGCGTCTCGAGATGTATTTTACAACTTATGAAAATATTTATACTTTTCAAGCATTTCACGCTATTATATTATAGTTTGAATAATATTAACAATTACATTTTTTATTTCAATTGCGAGGAATTAAAAAAATTATTTATTTGCATACCACCGTAATTTGTTTATAATTGCGTTGATACATATATATATTTAGAATTTTTTTTATTATATTATTATGTTTGAAGCATTCACCAAAAATACAAAAAATATAATTACTTTATATTATTTATTCAATAGAAAGTATGAACATCATTCAGATATAAACAGTAAATTTTATTAAAATGATTATTTTTATTCTTTTATTTATGATTTTTTTTTTTGAAAATTTGACAAAAATTTTGAATAACAACCCCCACATTCGGTATGAAGGCATCGCGTGTGTAATGGGGTAAAGCGCGCGTTCCCCGCACATTTTTCACGCCGACGTCGATGTTTCACGTCCCATTAATTCCCGGCCGTCGGCAGTTTCGCCCCTGTTCTTTTTTTTATTGCCGGGGACGCAATTACACGCGGTGATTTTTATTTTTATAACTTATCGGTTAAATTTTAATAACGCCACCGCCATAAATAACCCGGCAATGAAAGCGGCACCGAGGAGAGACAGTAATTCCCCCGGCGACGTCTTTCTCTCCGTCGTAAAAATGAAATTCACCACAGCGGCTATACGTTATTTTTAGTGTAAATTGTACGTTTCTACGTTTTCTCTACTATGTAATGCCCGCCGCCATTTGTATTCTGATATCGCCGTTGTTAAATTATATTGGTTGTTAAATATTAACGCGCCGTATCATTCACTCGTCGAAGCAACGTTTTATTGTCTTAATATATTTTTTAAAACCTGTTTTATTAAAGCTTTTAAATGTGTATTAATAAAATCCACTTTGTTCCCAAAATTACCAAATAAACGAGAAAGTACTCACAAAATTTATATAATCATTAAATTCTCTTCATAATAAAATAATCCACACATGTATATATCTATCTCTCATTATTATTTTAATATAGATAAAGCAAAGTTTAAGAAGGTTTCACATTTAAAAGAGAACTGATTTTTAAAATTTATCTACGTGGTAAAACAAACAATAATTTTATTTAAATAAAAATAATTGTCCTTACTCCTACTTATTTAACAATGGAGAGATAATGGAGGGCTATTCTATTCGTGAAATCCTTAACTTAATATACACGTAAAAAAATGACGTGTATGTTAAGTTAAGGATTTAACGAATAAAATAGCCCTCCATTATCTCTATTTTATATCTCAAATAAAATAAACAATATATGATTAATTCCAGACCGCTTTTATAGGCAAATAAAATACATTCCCCTGCTTCCACTGGCCAATCAGAATGAAATAATAACGTTATTGCCCACTCAAGACGCAAAACAAAAAACACTCAGCTTACATTATTGCAAAACTTCCACCAACAAAACATGAAATATAAAGCAACCCTCGAGATTTTAATAAATCAACGTTTGTTTTTGCGGGATAATGGAGGAGTGTCCACCCACGTTTTCGACCCGTTAAAACTTTCACCGCATTACTTGGAAAATTCACTAAAGGGGCCCCGAACACACATCAAACTTGGGCGCGCGGGTAAAACCCCCTCCCCTCGGCCACACATGGTCCTCCCGTGGCAACTTTTCCTGCGGATGGATGAAACTCTTACCGGGCTCCAACTAAATTAAACTTCACTTTCAGATCAAGCAGCCCATCGCGAAACGGTCTTTAAAAAAAAGCGGGCGCGAGTTAAGAATCATCAAGTGAATAAACACTTCGTAAATATCGTTTTTTTTTTAACTTGAAGAAGTTAGTGTTGAACCCCAACACTAACTTTTTTTATTATTATTTTTATAAAACAACGCCGCGTGTTTTTAAAAGGCACTAAATGACGCTCCATCTATTAAATTGTATTTTGACAATAGATTATACATAAGATTCAAGCTTTTATCACGCTTAAACAATTGTGAATTATCATTGAAACAATAGATGGAACTATCAACATTCATTTAGAATATACAAGCTCCAGGGCCCAGCCCGAATAGCGGAGCAGTAGAGAAAATCCCGGCGGTCAGTGTTTCAACAGCAACAGAAGAAACCCGTGAACAGAAACAAATACTTCCACCAACACCAGTCCTTAGGGATAAGGATCGTTGTACGGTGGTAAGAAATTTCTTGTCAAGGAACAACATAAACCATGGAAGATTTTGTCTTTAAAAGCCACTAGATGGCGCTCCATCTGTTACACAACTTTGGCAATAAATGGAACTGTCAAAGTTCAATTAGAATATACAAACTCCAGGGCCCAGCCCGAAGAAGAAAATGAATAAAATTCCGGAGGTCAGCATTACAACTGCGACAGAAGAAGCCTATGAACCGAAACAAAGACTTCCACCACCACCCGGTGGTCAATATTACAACTGCGACAGAAGAAGCCTGTGAACCGAAACAAAGACTTCCACCACCACTCGTCCTTAGGGATAAGGATCCTTGTACAGTGGTAAGAAATTTCTTATCAAGGAATAACATAAACCATGGAAGATTTTGTCTTTAAAAGCCACTAGATGGCGCTCCATCTGTTACACAACTTTGGCAATAAATGGAACTGTCAAAGTTCAATTAGAATATACAAACTCCAGGGCCCAGCCCGGAGAAGAAAAAGAAGAAAATCCCGGCGGTCAATATTACAACTGCGACAGAAGAAGTCTGTGAACCGAAACAAAGACTCTCACCACCACCCGCTGGTCTATATTACAATTGCAACAGAAGAAGCCTGTGAACCGAAACAAAGACTTCCACCACCACTCGTCCTTAGTGATAAGGATCGTTATAAGGAGGTAATAAATTTCTTATCAAAGAACTACATAAACCATGGAAGATTTTGTCTTTAAAAGCCATTAGATGGCGCTCCATCTATTACACAACTTTGACAATAAATGGAACTGTCAAAGTTCAGTTGGAATATACAAACTCCAGGGCCAAGCCCGAAGAAGAAAAAGAAGAAAATCCCGGCGGTCAATATTACAACTGCGACAGAAGAAGCCTATGAACCGAAACAAAGACTTCCACCACCACCCAGTGGTCAATATTACAACTGCGACAGAAGAAGCCTGTGAACCGAAACAAAGACTTCCACCACCACTCGTCCTTAGGGATAAGGATCGTTGTACGGTGGTAAGAAATTTCTTGTCAAGGAACAACATAAACCATGGAAGATTTTGTCTTTAAAAGCCACTAGATGGCGTTCCATCTGTTACACAACTTTGGCAATAAATGGAACTGTCAAAGTTCAATTAGAATATACAAACTCCAGGGCCCAGCCCGGAGAAGAAAAAGAAGAAAATCCCGGCGGTCAATATTACAACTGCGACAGAAGAAGCCTGTGAACCGAAACAAAGACTTCCACCACCACCCGGTGGTCAATATTACAACTGCGATAGAAGAAGCCTATTAACCGAAACAAAGACTTCCACCACCACCCGGTGGTTAATATTACAACTGCGATAGAAGAAGTCTGTGTGACTTCCACCACCACTCGTCCTTAGAGATAAGGGTCAAGGGATAACTTAAACCTTGAAAGATTTTGTTTAAAATATTATTTTGAGGAAAAGCTTCAGGTCTCAATGGGATCCCGAACAAGACCCTGCAGTTGATGAGAGGAAGCTCCACAAGGCGATTAATAACCCTGACAAACGCCATCGTCTTCCCTGATACATGGAAAACAGCTTCTATCGTCAAGATAACAACACAGGGAAAGGACCAGTCTGCCATCATCAACCGAAGGCCTATACCAATTTCCCTCTTCTCCAATCTAGCGTAGGTTATGGAAGTGACATTGAAGGAAGATATCAAGAAACTTTCGACGGGCTAGCCAAGGTTGTGGAAGTGACATCGAAGGAAGATTTTTCAACTGCAAACGGACTCATTCCGGATAACCAGATTGATTTCAAACGAGGTCTAGCTGCAGTCCAGGCTGGTCGGCCAAGCCGTTAAACAAAAAAGCAAGCCAAAAACATCCACCATCGTGACGCTGTTGGACGTGGAAGAGGCGTATGACAAGATATGGAGAGGACCTACTACACAACCTGTTGGTCAATAAGTTTCCCATATGGCTGGCATGGATACTGGACAGCTGGCTTAGCCGCGGGTACTTCCTGGTGAAGGTACAAAATACAAATTCCGGCAGCAGTATCGCAGCCGAAGATCTCCCACGGAGTTCGCGATTTCGCACATTCTCTTTATTTTGTGGCTGTCTTCCTAAAAAACTCAATACCCAAGGGGATACAAGTATTCCAGTTTGCCGACGACACCGCCATTCTGTCTTACAAGAAATGCTTTGAGATTACCTAGGAAAAGACCGTGCTGGCTGTAAAAAGAATTATTAATTATCCTTGTTGCAAAACTCCAGAAACTTCATCTGACTAGACCGCCAGAACAAGATCAACCTGCAAAAAAAACATCACCTACTTAAGCATAACAATCGATAGGCAACTGATATTCCACCAGCTTGTGAAAAGAAGAGGAGGCTTGGACAGAAAGAGATTAAGAAGGCTACACCACCTGCTCAAGGAGCAGGAAGCAATGCTTTAAATGGCAAAGGTATGATGGAACGATTGATCAATCAGGAGGTAGCAGGTATTGGCTGATAAAAATCAAACAGGAAGGAAAATGACAACACCAAGTTGCATGACACAAATTGAGCTAACTTAGCATGGGACTTTGGCTAAGTAACCCAATCTACAGTAAATAAGTTTTAAATTTTTAGAAAGGATGGGAAAATTATCAATTTTTTTTATTTAGCGTCACTTGGTGGCATTGCTTGCTTCAACTGACAGGAACGAAAGCTTGACATACCGGAACAGATGAACCGTTTTAACAAAAATGACAAAAACAAATGACTGCATCAGCCAGTTGTTGCTGGTTACGCCAAAAGAGGCAACGTAGTAGTGAAATTTACCCCTCTGCCGTGGTTGATTTAATAAAGTTTCCAATTTTTTCTTGAACAGTTGACTTAATTAAATAAAGAGTAATTATAATTTGAATAAGTGGGTCATTAATAACGCACGAAATCCATCACTCACCTTTACAATAGAACCAACAACAGACAATGCAATTTATTTATTTGCGCACTCAATTTCGCGCCAGACGATTAATTAATGCGGAAAGTTTCCGGAATCTCGCGTCCTCGCTGTTTGTTGTCTGCGGCGTCGTCGCTCGGCGTGGATAAGTGGATCTGGGGCTTCTTGGCATTTATCAGGTGATATCAAGTGCGAAAGACGCAGCGGGGCGGAAAGCGCCTCCCCTCCTGTTTGCCGTTCCCCGCAACTCGCGATTCCGAGGAGGAATTAGTCCGTCCTAATGATAAATAATAACCGGGATGTGTACGCGTCAGAAATGTGTCAGAGGGGAGGAACAAGGGGCTTATGCAGACGAGTTTACGTGTTATGTCTGGAGGTAGGGTATTTGTAGTAATTCATTTCGAAATGGAGGAATTTAACACGAGAGAGAGAGAAAAAATATATAGTTGTTTCCCTTAGTTGCTATTGTAATTATATAATAATAAATATCTACATTCCTTGAAAATTACTCTTAGTTGAAACTGGTCGAAATACGTAAAATTAAGTGAAACAAATCAAGTGACCTATTTTCTATTAAATTTTCATAAACATCTAAATTTATTTTTTCATATGTACAATAAAATTAAGCACAAGTCTCATAACAATTTTTTACAATATTCTAGTTGTGTAATTCGGATCTGATTAATTGCCTAGCAGCAGTTTCAATAAATTCGAATTTTTGTATTGTTGTCTAAATAACGCGGCATTTTGATATTACTAAAGAAATTGACATATTTACATATTTTTTTCATAACTAGGAAGCTTATCATGTATATTTTGTATCAATTTACAACATTGAGGTATAATTTAAATTTAATTAAATATAAAGTGGAAAAGAAACATCTCTGATGGGATTTGAACCCATGTCCTCCGATTTCCAGTCGAGTGCGCTACCAACTACACCTTTTCACTTTATATTTAATTAAATTTAAATTATACCTCAATATTGTATATTAAACGTTTCTAAAATTCATAAAAATAAATATAATTTTAAAGAAATAACAATTTAATTTAACATAAAATATAAATAGAAAAGAGTATTTATTCACTTGATCACAGTTATTTAAATATATTAACTAAAAATTTATTTTATTAACATAAAATGTTGATGAAACAAATTATCAACATTGACAAAAGCTGTAAATAATTTGTAAATTTCAAGATTTAATTTAAAACGTTATTATTATATTATATAAATGTATTTTGTTGATGCTAAATAGACAATCTATTGAAACTACGCCCGCGGGTTTCCCGGAGTGGAAGGCGCGTCACTTCGGGTTTCTTCTCTTCTCCCGCCGCTGCAATTGTTTCGGGAAAAGGGATGTAAAAGGGACGTTCACGCACCATTTCCCTCGCCTTTCGTCCTCCTAGGTGAATCCCGTAGTAGCGGGAGAGGACAATATCGCGCTATACGTAGTCGAATGTCTCGCCATAAATCATTTACGTTGAACTTAACATGAGTCCCCCAAGAATAATATAGGGCTTCGAATATTGTAATAAATACCGAGGCGAGGGATGGCATAGATTGGCCCGGACATCTCATCTCAGCTTTTCCCAAGAGTGGTAAATTTAGAATAGTTGGCTTTCGAAACTAAGGTGTAGTAATCTTCTTTATGTTGGTTGTTGGTTGTGGAGACTATAATTATTTAAATAAAAATAATTATCCTTTCTCTTAGTTATATTTTATTTCACTAGATATATTTCTGAAACTATGTTTCTATCTTCAGTACTTAAATTCCAATTAAGTATTACAATAAATTAAATAAAAATTATTAATAAATTATTTCCACATTTAGATTTGTGACATTTTAACTTACGTTACGTAAATTCACATAAAAACAACTACTTCTCCGGGAAATACTCCGCCAGACATTGAATTACATAATGTACACCTGCTGTTGCATATTTAAGAAAATAATTATTTATTTTCAAATTCATTTTATTTTATATAATCCATTTTATTCCATACATACAAATTTATTCAGACAAATATATTTTTACAAATATTAGGTTTATACAATAAAATAAAGGTTTGTCTGTCCTGGAAAATCGCCCGGAGGTATTTCTGCCCCATATTATTCCATTTTATAAATTATAACTGTGAACTAACTTGAAAAATAAAATCCCCCGACAAAAAAAAAATATTAAATAAGCTAAAACGGCTTATTTCCATCGGAAGCCGAGGCGCGCTAGAAAGAGACAGGGCGTGAAAAAGGCACATTCAAACTCCGAAATTTATCACTTCAACTACACGAATCCATTACACTTTAAAACATATACTTTATAAAACTTCCCACCCGGCGTATGTTCCCACAGGATTTATTAATCTATAAAATGTCTCGGCGAGGCGAGATCTTAATGGTCCGACGGCGGCACGCGCTTCCCTTTTTCCGCCGCCCCCCTTCCTCCGAATCCCCGCTAGGAAGCCTTTAATTTCCATCCTAAACCTTTTTATATCAACTGGTTTTCCCATTTCCGGTTATCGGATATCCCTCACTGCAATTGGACGTCCTAACGAATGCCAATGACGGTCGAAGCAAATCGCACACATATATGTGGGGGAGAGGAAAAAAAAGGGAGGAGAGGAGAGAACGCGACACGCTTCCTGTCTGTCCGTCACGGATAATTGATGAGCGTGACCACTAAAAGACTTCTGCGATGCGTTTTTTTTTACATTTTCGTCTCTTTCTCCCTCACAGCCTGTTGTAACAAAGACGTATTTTTATTTTTGAAGATTTTATTTTATTGATTAGATTTAATTAAATTACATATAAATTAAATAAAAATTATTTGAAAATAATTAATAAATTGCTCTTTGACATTTTTACTTACGTAACGTAGGTACTTTAAACAAATGCACATTAAAACAACTATTTCCCGGGAAAATACCCCGCCGGACATTAAACTACATAATGTATATCTAGCTGAAAGACATTACAATAAATTGTATTGTATTTTACCGCGTATAAATACCCCAAATAAATATTATTGTATGGTAATTAAATACAATAAATTAAAATTAAAGGCCAGTCAAAGCCGGCAGTCAATTTTTATTTACTTTAAGTTGCAGAGCGAAAAAAAGTGGGGGTTTCGGTGAATCCGCTGGGGAAAAGTGGGGGCCATCTAATCCCAGAAACGTCCAGAAGTTTGCGCTGGAAGAGAGATGCCCGGATTAAAACGCGGCCAACTTTTTATCGCCCCGGCGCATCCGCCAGAGAAAGTGGGCCGGGACTTACTCTTGCCCCCCTTTTCCGCTCTAATTAAAACCCCGTATTTATATTTTTCGGTGTAAAAGTAAATAATAAACACTGTTGATTAAAAAAGTTAATGCTGATTTATTAAAAGATTTATTTGTAATGATTTGTTGAAAAAATAATCAATGTATTTTTTCAAATTCTGGTGCGGAAACTTCAACAAAAGTACCTTGACTAGAGCAATTTGTAAGTATGGACTCAAAATGGTCAACAATGGTACAACTTATATAATTTGGTTAGCATTGTCCGAATTTCACGATCCGACCATGTGCCTGAGCCATCAGTTATATACTCATCGAAAATATCGTCCACGTTGATGTTTACCTTCCCCTCTAACTTATAATAATAATAAATCAATCCATACTGCACATCATCCCCGCTTCTTAATAATAACTAGTATTAATTAAACTGATAACCCGGCGCTTCAACCATTTTTTAGATAGTTTAAATCATCTTTTTTACAACAAATCATTAAAAAAAATAAGGAAAATTATAGTACACGGAAACCAAAAATTGAGTACACTGCACGTAGAAGAATTTTATTATTAATTAATTAATGGTTTTAACATTTAAACATTGGTAGTTCATATTGTATGAAATAAATATGAATATATTATTAAAAATCAACCAATAAAACACAGATTAGATTGAATAACTTTGATAACTTTAAATTCTCGACTAGTTTCGGGTTATTAGCCCATTTTCAAAAGAAAATAACCCGAAACTGGTCGATTATTTAAAGTTATTCAATCTAATCTATGTTTTATTGGTCGATTTTTAATAATCTATTCATATTTGTTTTATTTCTTGTTAAGAGTTGTATTTATGATTTTGTAACCCTACACTCTTATGGGTATAAAGGTTTTTTTGATAATATAGATATATTATGAATTTGTATAATACGAGGGTCCGAACCATTACAAAATACACTAGGATTATTGCAATAATATAAATGATGGGTGTCATGTGATTAAAATGATGCATATTGGGAAGTTTTGATTTTAGAAATAAATTTTGATTTTAAATAAATCACTTTAATCCACATCGATTAATCCCAATTGAATTCGACCTTAATCTAGTTACAGCTAATAAAAAAAATGACAGACGTCCACCTGAATTCTCCGCAAATCCCATTGAAACGCGCGAACGAAAATGAGCAAATAAATTCGATCCTTCCCGAAGAGCGCGCGAACCGTGGCCCCATTTTTTTTCCCAACCCGCCGTACAATTGCCGACATGAATCAGGCCCTTTTCGCCGTTCGTCGGGTCGAAAGGGCAGAAGTTGGCCTTATTTAGGGGCCCATATGAAGACGTACTGCCACTCGTCGAATAAACTTCAATTCGGACGTTCCGGCCCGCTCGTAAATCCGCCCCCCGCCGCACCGCCGAGCTTTTATTTATTTAGGGCTGCGTGACCGCAACGTGCAGCCTTCGGTGAACTATTAATTAGACTAACGGCGTTCGCCGGCCGGATTAATGGCGGTACACAAAGAAAACAAATTCCGCTGCACGTACGTCTCGGACACTCAAATTTGCTTGCTTTGTGTAAGGGATGTGTTGGGAAAGGGGTTTGTTAATTAATCACGCTTGGAAAGTTTAGACAAATAAACAAAACATTGTGTTCTTTTGATAATTGGGAAACATATATATGTTGGATGCTACAAAAAACTAATAATATAAATAATATTATATCCGTTATTCGGAATGGCCCCAAATTAGTGTCAATTTTAATTTTAACTTTCTTCGTATGTGTTAGTTTTTTGACAATGCCTCTAAATTGTGTGATTATTAGAAATGCTAATCTGTTGCGATTCTTTTCTATTTACATTAAATAAAAATGATTTGAAAATATTTAATAAATTATTTTCACATTTAAAAATAAATACTCTTTTCTTTTCTATTTTTTCTTTTCTATTTATTCAGTGTATTTATTAAGTAGTTTAGTGTGACTAAATACATGCTTGTAACTTCTACATTTAAATGAGTTTCGTAGTATTCTGTACTACTGATCCATTTTATTCAGTTCTGCAACAATCTGGTTTCATTTTATGAATAGGGTTTGTTAATTTAGTATTTATTTGTATTTCCAAATGGATTGTTGAGTACAGCAAAACTATTTTATGGTATACCATAAATTATAAACTCGCACTAAATTTTAATTATAAGCGTTAAAAAATAGCCTCTTTCGGTGTATGATGCAGCTAACATCCAGCAGTTCGATGCTCCACTATAAATGCGGTCTAAGTTATTTGGTTGATTCTATCATGTGTATAAAATTAAAGACAAACTAAATAAAAATTTCAAATGATATATATTTTTTTATTAACTCTATGTTAACGTAAGTCTACTATTCTTTATATTTTAATGTATTTATTGTATATTTTATTATGTTTTTAAAATTAATTTGTATTCATCAATTTTATTTACATAATTGTCTTGTCATTGGGAAAATTTCCTGTGGGGCAATAAATATAATTATTATTAATAGACTTTGAATAAAAATAATTAAATTAATTAATTCAAAATATTTTTTTATTCCATAAATCAGCAAATACATAGATATATACATTTATAAAACAAGTGAAGAATATACCTTGTTTTCCATTGAGCTGCTACACTTATTTCGATACTCAATACCGTTATTATTTATTTTTTTTAAATATAATTTAATGATATAAAAAGTTCTATTAAACATTAATTGAAACTAAATTTAATTACCCCTACGTTCATCAACATTTTTTCTTTCTGTTTCGCGAAGAAGAAAAAAACTGCTTATTTAGAGCCTTCTTTGTGCCGGGAGCAAATGCGAAGCATGCGTGCCCATTAGCCCGTAATAGATCCATTATCATCGTCGGCAATCTTCAAAGACTAATGTAACGACACAGGGCCGTAATGGGAACGCAGTTAATTTGGCTTTTTGTTTGTGGAAAAGCGGCGTCAATCTGGACGCGCGCCGTAGGGCCGAAACCAATGCGACCTCGAACCATTAGGCGATCCCTCCGCTCGGGCGCAGCAAAAAAAAAACTTCGGACGAGGGGCGAACGACCGAAATGCCACCCCCGTTTCTGATGAATTCCGTCCAATTTTGTCACGTTAAACACTCCCTCGAGTTTACTAATTAACAAAAAAATGTTTTTTTATTATGATGGATTTAAAAAAAAACTAGGTTAATAAATAAGAGGAAGTGATAGTTTCAGGCGAAGTATTTTATGAATCATAATAAATTAAAGACGACGCAAGCGCCACCTTTTGCCTAATTTCAAGTGGCATCACCGAGAATCATTGTTTCGTCCACTAAATATTTGCATAAAAATTAATTTCACAAAATTGAAAGACTGTTATTCCTTAGTTCACTTTGTGTCTCGAAATGTACATCTAACATAAAAATAAAAAGTGAAGTCAGGAATAACAGTCTTTCTATTTTGTGATCAATCACTTCACGTAAACTCGAAAATATACAGTTAAAAATTAATTTACTAATACAATATTATTATAATTTTGATAGATTATACATCACACTTTTATTGGAACAGATACATTTAAATAAAGCATAATTTCAACTTTAATTTGGTTCTCATTAATTGATCACTTTAAATAATATTGAATTTCGATGAATAAAGCACTAATAACCTATCTTCACACTTTTATTTGGATTACCAAATGTACATTTCGGTCACAAACTGACCAATATCAATGGATTAACACAGATTAACATTTGGTAATCCAAATAAAAGTTTGATCTTCACGTAACTCAATCAATCAATTTAATATTGAATTTATTTTTTATTTACCAACTGGCTTCGACTTATCGCCGTTATTTAATAGCATATTATATTAAGTTTGTATTTATTGCTCTGTAATTGAGTTTTTTTTCCCTGTTGGGTAATAAAGTTTATTATTATTATCAAGGAAATAATGTACAGAAAATATTTTTACAGAATAATATATACAATCAGGTAGTACAGGCGGTGAGGATGGGGGAGTGCCAGAATTTTTCGCACTCAACAGTAATAATTGAAATTAATGGGAATAAATATTCGCTTATTGTAAAAAAAAATGTGTATTTTTTGCAGAGCGAATGATTTGTAACGCATCTTAAATCAGAAAGTAATCAATGTTTTGCCAACCAAAGTCCGAAGTGGTTCGGGTGGAAAGAATCAACCTGATTTGGATAACAAATAAAATGAGAATATCCTTCGGGATAGAAGTAATAATAAATACGTTATAACGTTATAAAAACGTTATACACAGTTGTGCAAAACCAAAGTGCGGAACACTTCGAGTTGCCAAAATTTTGCGGGGACTTCCCTCCTTATATCGATCCTCCCTAAATCCGATTCCATAAAGAATTTTTGGTTGTTCGATAGATCTTGTGAAACTCACAGAATTACAGTTTATTTGCCCTAAGTTGTAACTTTACCAATAAGCTTTACTTTGATGTCAGTGTGAAAGTATAGTAAGCGCTCCAAACCTAGTGAGTGTTGGATAATTCATGAAAATAAAAATAATATTGAATTATTTATCTTTATTATAAGTAAAGTCGATTTTTTCGATTTTTTTTTTTTTGTTACAGCAAAATTAAATTTATGACAATTTCACTAATGCAACATATTCTATTAAAATCAGAAGCTGTTCCCTATATCTTTATTGAGACATTTTTACAAACAGTGTCTGTATACATAAAAATACATAAAAATAAATGTTTGTCTGTCTTGGGCAATCGACCGGAGGTCTTTCTACCCTGTCTTGAATTGATGGTGATTTTAAATAAATAAAGTCGATAATAACAATAAATTCATGTTTTTCAGTACTGAAAAGCATGAATTTATTTTATTTATTTATTTAAATTGATGTTTTTCAGTACTGAAAAATATCAATTTATTTTTATTATCGACTTAATTTATTTAAAATTGCTCATTTAGAAATACTCGATTACTAATATTACTCGATTTTTTCTTATATTTATAATACGGATTTTGTAGTCACAATAAATAAATAAATAAAAAATGTTTTATAAATAGAAAAGAGTATTCATTCACTTGGCCACAGTTATTTAAATATATTAAATAAAAAATGTTTTCATAAAAAATAATAAGGATCGAATTATTTATATTACGTACAAAAAAAATCATTAATAATTATTTGATATCTCAATGGTATCGTATCGCGTAATAAATGAGTCGGCGCCGGTGATTCAATAAACAAGAAACGAGCGCGCGTCATCAATTTACCAGAAAAATTGGTGTCATCGGGTAATTGGATCGGTTGAGAAATTGCGCAACGAATTTGTTGATTTTGTTATGCAAATAGGGTTGCGGGGGGCAATTGTGGGCGCACGATGAGTTTATTTACGCGGGCGTAAATATTGATGAGCGATTATTTGCGGCTTGTTGATTTTATGCATGCAACGCCCTCGGTTTTCCTTTTCGACCCGGAAACGACTTTAAAATTGAATCGGGTGTATGCATAACGAGAAAGAAAGTGGCGCCGAGCCGGTGAAATGAGCGCCACGGTTTTCAGGCCGCGCGAGTGTGTGTGTATTGAAAATCCGAAGGGTGCAACTGTTGTTAGTGGATCGAGTCGATAACAAGCACTTTACAAATATTAAACGAGTGCCGATAACGTGTAACGATTGCTCGGGTGAGAGTTGAGATGTCTATCTGTTTCTATTGTGTCAATTTTATATACAAGCTGATACGTTATTGCACAGAAAATACTTGATATCGATATAACAGTTTTTTTTTTCTGCAACAGTTATTCGTCTCAATAATTTCACTTCGAATATATAAACAATATATATACATATATATAAAGTATTAATTAATATATAGTAAAAGCGTATCAAACCCTACACCCATATGGGTAGAAAAGGTCATATATATATATATATATATATATATAAAAGCGTATCAGATTGAGGGGGTTACTGTTGGGTGAGAGGGTTGAAATTTTCATTAATATATAAGACCACCCCTATTTTCAGGGGGTCCTGTATGGCGAGGAGGTTGAAATTTTTAATATATACTAAACATATAAAGAGGGAATCAGTTTAATAGTTTAAGAGGGTTGAGATGGTTGAAATTTGGCCCTATCGTAGGGACAGATCCTGAGGTGAAGCTATTGGTTATGAAACTAAATACCTAATTTCAAATATGTTTATATTCATTTAAGAGAGCTTCAAACAGTGGGGTCATTGAAGCTTCGTCAAGGAAGTAGGACAAAAAGTTACGCCATGACTCAACAACTTGAGTCTGGTCCAGATAAGCTCGATGGTCATAGCCTGATGGCTGACACCATCTAAACAGGGAGAAAAAAAATCAAACAGTGGGGTGTACATTATATCAACTCATTCGTTGAGGGTGACTTTATACATCTCCAACGTTTCTAATAAGTCATTTTTTCTACTTTATTTCGATCAAATGGATTAATGAAAAATAATACTTTGTTTGCTTTCTTTAAGATTGAAATTTCAGTATAGCCATTTATAGAATTAACGTTGTCGGAATCGAATTTATATATTTTTATTGAGTTAAAAAGAGTGCTATTTTGAATGGAATTCCCTGAGAAATGGCCGGTCGGAAAAAAGGGGGATGCGAACTCGGCAAGTTTTCCCTCGTCCCCGCGCGGATCCCAACTTTATCCCGCAACAGCGACATAATGTCTAGCGGCCGGAATTTATACCCATTAAAATATGATATATCAAACAATAAGTCGGGGCAAAGTTTAACATAAAACCCAAAGTTCAATCTAAATTCGATCCCCAGAGGCTGGCCCCTCGTGTATCATTCCTTACAAACACACAAACGCGCGCCCGCGCTGAGAAAACCCCACGCATGAATTAATGTCCTGCGACCCTTTATCACTGCATCACACATATATAAACATAATTCATGTTTCTAATGTTTTGTTAGTACATTACGAAAACACACAGGCTCGGAATGTATGCGTGTAGGAATGAATAGTGTATAAGAGTCCCTTTTCTGTGCGAGTGGGCGCGCGTTGAAATTCAAAAGGGACGGCTAGGATTTATGGACGGTCGACCCTGACGATAACTCACGCAATTGTACTGGAATCAAATAAAATTATTAGTTAATTAAGTTATAATGGAGGGTGCTTCATTTTTCATCCGTTTATTGGGGGCTGCGGCGGGACGTTCCATTACCGGCTCAGATTCACCGCGATAAATCAACAATCGCATTCGGGAACGAAATAGCCCCCGCATCTTTTCACGGCGTACTGTGCGGGGTTTGCGGAAGGTGCATTAGGGAATTTATAGTTTCCATTTTTCACAATTACTCAGTAATTTGTTCACGGCCACACACATACACACGCGCGAAAACCACTAATGTTTAAAATCCTTCGAGAATTATTCACGTAAAGTATGTTTAAGCTTTTTTTTTCTCAATACAGTATAAAACAATAATTATTTTAAACATTTAGCATAATTACTAAATTAATTAGTATTTAATCACTTGGTCATAGTTATTTAATTTATACAACTGAATATATTGAATGCCAGAAAATAACTGATTAATTTTCCCTAAAGGACATACACAGAAAGCATGTATAAATGAAAATAATACGCGAGAGTTAATGGACAATACAATACCTAACAAATTTTAAATTGGGTTTTCTCTCATATACGAGGGCTGTATGAAAAGTACCCGTGATTACCGACTAATGACACAAACAAAGCCTGCTCTTTCAGAATATACAAAAAACTAAAAATACCCCATCCACAGATTTTGAGTTATTTTCATTTTTAGGCTAAAACAACGAATTTCGTGCGTTTTCACAAATATTAGAATTTCAAAAAAATCATAAAAAATATAATTTTCAGGGAATCTTCATGAAACTCTCTCAAGATATCAAACAAAGCCTGCTCTTTCAGAATATATAAAAAACTAAAAATACCCCATCCACAGATTTTAAAGTATTTTCATTTTTAGGCTAAAACAACGTTTTTTCGTGCGTTTTCACAAATATTCCAATTTCAAAAAATCATAAAAAATATTATTTTCAGGGAATCTTTACGAAACTCGCTCAGGGTATCAACCAAAGCATGCTCTTTCATAATATACAAAAAACTAAAAATGCCCCATCCACAGATTTTGAGTTATTTTCATTTTTAGGCTAAAACGACGATTTTTCGTGCGTTTTCACAAATATTCGCATTTCAAAAAATCGTAAAAAATATAATTTTCAGGGAATCTTCATGAAACTCACTCAGGATATCAAACAAAGCCTGCTCTTTCAGAATATATAAAAAACTAAAAATACCCCATCCACAGATTTTGAGTTATTTTCATTTTTAGGCTAAAACAACGAATTTTCGTGCGTTTTCACAAATATTCCAATTTCAAAAAATCGTGAAAAATATAATTTTCAGGAAATCTTCATGAAACTCACTCAGGATATCAAACAAAGCCTGCTCTTTCAGGATATACAAAAAACTAAAAATACCCCATCCACAGATTTTGAGTTATTTTCATTTTTAGGCTAAAACGACGAATTTTCGTGCGTTTTCACAAATATTCGCATTTCAAAAAATCGTAAAAAATATAATTTTCAGGGGAATCTTCATGAAACTCACTAAAGATATCAAACTAAGCCTGCTCTTTCAGAATATATAAAAAACTAAAAATACCCCATCCACAGATTTTGAGTTATTTTCATTTTTAGGCTAAAACGACGAATTTTCGTGCGTTTTCACAAATATTTGCATTTCAAAAAATCGTAAAAAATATAATTTTCAGGGAATCTTCATGAAACTCTCTCAAGATATCAAACAAAGCCTGCTCTTTCAGAATATATAAAAACATAAAAATACCCCATCCACAGATTTTGAGTTATTTTCATTGTTATGCTAAAACAACGAATTTTCGTGCGTTTTCACAAATATTCCAATTTAAAAAAAATCATAAAAAATATAATTTTCAGAGAATCTTCATGAAACTCACTCATGACATCAAACAAAGCCTGCTCTTGCAGAATATATATTTGACTGAAAGGAGACAATATTGAGAAATACATTTAAAAAATATATACGTTTTCTTACCTAACACGGGTACTTAGTCCTCAAAGGGCTGTATTATTTTCGATTGAAACAAACCCATCGCTGCCAAAAAAGCGTGCGATTCAATTAAAACCCCGCGAGGCGCAATAATTAATTAACGCAAATAAAATAACGGCTGTAAATTTTCCGGAGGGCGCGGTGGCGACGGCGGCTTTGGCGGCGAACCATTTGTTTGTGGCGCAGAAATATTTGCTACGGGCGAAGAGCTGATGGAATTCGTTGGCCGTTTAATTGTTAAATAAGTTGTGCACATAATTCGGTCGGGGCGCGGTAATTAGTCGCCCTGCAGCCATCGCAAACAATGTCCATGCATTAGAGGGTAATCCAATGCATATAACACTCTCGCACACACTCGCGCCGTCGGTCATCCGACCTTTCAAACAATTTCCACAAACGCCATCCGATCGCGCAACTTTCCCGTAACGTAGTTCGGTTCAGTTGGCATTGTAATCACAAGACAGCATTGGAAGCTCAAACGGACCAAATGCTTAATTGCGTTCTAATTGTATCATATGTCTGTGATTAAAATTAAATATAATATTAAACGATATAATTAACTAACCTCGAATTCTAACTGTCGAGTGAAAAATCGAATTTACATATCCAAATTCTACTACAGATTAACCAGTGGATAGTTGAATACAAAAAAAAAACAGTTGAAACCGGGGATTTCATCATCTGGTTTTCCCGAAATATTGAATTTTATCATTTACTGTTCAAATCTTGAAATAATCTAAGAATCGAGTTAAATAACGACAAGAGTTATATATGTCACGTGGACAAATTCTATTCTATATTAACCAATGGATAGTTGACTACAAAAAACTGTTGAAAAAATACGAGGATGTCATCTGGTTTGCCCGCAATATTGATTTTTATCATTTTCCGTCGAAATCTTGAAATATTTTAAAAATCGAGTCAAATAACGACAAGAGTTTCATATCTCAGCTGGACAAATTCTATTCTATATTAACTAGTGGATAGTTGGCTATAAAAAACAGTTGACAAAACCGTGGATTTCATCATCTGATTTCTCGAAATTTTGATGTTTATCATTTGGTGTCCAAATCTTGAAATAATCTAAGAATCGAGTAAAATAACGACAAGTGTTACATATCCCAGGTGGACAAATTCTACTCTAAATTAATCACTGGAAAACAAAAAACAGTTCAGAAAATCGGGGATTTCATCACTTAGATTTCTATCAAAATCGAAATTTGTCATTCGGTGTCGGAATCGTGCAATTGAATTTAATAATATGAACTTTGTTCAATTTCATACGTGACAACCTGATAGTTCCAAGGATTATTAACGACAAGATAAAATGTAAAAAAAAAACTAAGTAATTTATGATTTTGAAAATCGCTCGTATAAGCATACGAAAAGATTCATAAAAAAATAACTAAAATTTTCTTTCTCAGAACAACTCAAAATTTAGACAGCACTTTCATTCGATCCGAAAAGTTGAATTTTTTTAACTAAAAAATTTTCAAACGCAATTCAAATAATTTCTAACAGAACGCTTTTAACAATCCACACAATACATACGAAATCCCTCCTTTAATCAAAATGATTTATTCTCTTATAATTGTGGACGCATCTCTTTTGGGCCGTAAATTAACATATTTTCTCAATTAGCGAGCGAGAGGAAGCCCGATAATTAGCGTCCCCTCCAAACTTTTATTATTTTTTTTTCGCGAGGGCGCGGAAAATTCCGACTAATTCAATTGCAATCAGCTAATGCTTCCTAGAATTTTAATACCACAAATGGCCGGAGAGAGTGATATTCATCAAGATCCTGTTTAGGAATGACTGCCTGTAATTTTCCAGACATTACCGAAAAAAAAAGAGGGCATTTTTAATATCATAAATGTCGTAAAATTAATTACTTTTTAATTCATTAATTAAAAGCGGGTTAATTAAATATTTTACAAAAAAAAAACTAATTATTGATTAAGGTTTTTTTATAAATTACAGAAAAATACATTAGGGTAATTACTAAACATAAAAGTGTAATAGATAGAAGATGTCAGAGTATAAGAGTATTTAATGTTAAATAGATATTAAATAATAAAGATGTTTATATATATTCTCGCGAAGTGAACTGCTATTTCCCCGAAAATACAGAATATAGAGCAAATAAATGAGTTTTGAGTTCACGTGAAGTGTTATTATCATTAATGATACTACCTAAATAAGGAAATAAAAAACTCTTGTGTTATTATTGAGAATATAGAGCGTTAACGACCCGCGCAGCGTGAGTGCTTAACTTTTAAAATATTTTTTGCGTAAATTATTTTATTGTATTCTTTGTGTTTGGTACAACATCTACAAAACCAGAGTAATATCTGGAACTTTCATATTTTGTGTATTATTGTCTTTGCACACTAAAATACGAATATCTTTTAACTCTAGTGGCAACTTCACAGCATTTTCTCTCTCTCTCTCTCTCTCTCGAAAAATTAAACATTGCCAGAAATTTTCCTTGTTTAATTTTATTGCAATTTAAATAACTGCAAATGTGTGAATCAGCTTTGTTTCATTTTGTTTATTAATTTTTTATTATATATTATTAATTACTCGACCAAGGGAGCAGAAAATGTAGCGATTCCCTTATTTTCTTTGATAAAAAAAGGATTTAATAAGAGGAAGGGAAATGTAAAAATGCTTTTTAAATTCATTTTGTTGGAATAACAAAAAATATAAGAATAAAAACAAAGAAATATAATTAGGCTTGTTTACGCGGAGGGGTTTAATTAATGCGGATTAAAGAGAAATATTGCTGGTTAAATTAATGAGAAAATTAAATTAAAATTTTGTCTGCTTGATTAAAAAATTATGGGTTTCGATCAGAGGCGGCTCGCGGCTTCAGTTATTAGGTAGGCTACACAATCGCCTACCTAATAACTGAAGCCATTTTAGTACTAGAAATATTAACTCTTGAATTAATTTCTCACTTAACTTTTGTAACTTTTGGTGAAACATGTTTAAACAATTAGGTAAAATTAAACACGTAGTTTGTTTCGGAATAAAATTAAAATTATTGTAAAACAAACCACGTGTTTAATTTTACCTAATTACTAAAAATATTCATTGAATGCATTCAACTTTAGTGAATCATTTTTATATATGTACCTACTGTACCTGAAAAAAAATACTAAAACTATATTTAAAAAATTATCGAAGTTTTGAAGTTATATTTATCAACATACCTTGTGTGCGTTTATAATATGCTGATATTATTTAATATATAATATAATATATTGTCGATAAGACAATGCATCTTTCTAGAGAATTAGAAAGGAGATTGACGAACTAAAGAGCTCTATGATCGGCAATAAAAAAAAAATAGAGGAAGATTAACAACAGAATTTAGTGAATTATAAACGAGATTGACAATCATGAATATCGTTTCTAATTATTTAAATTCAGCTACTAATATTCATCCATTTTTTTATTGGCGATCATGAAGCTCTCTCTTCTTTTCTGTTGCTAATCTTCCTTTATTTTTATTTTTATTTTTTTTTTTTGATTGGCGATCATGGAGTTATTTAGATCCTCAATCTCCTTTCTGATTTTCTTAATTCTGTTGCTAATCTTCCTTTAATTTTTTTATTGGCGATCATGGAGCTCTTTAGATCCTCAATCTCCTTTCTAATTCTCTAAATTCTGTTGCTAATATTCCTCTATTTTTTTTTTTTTTTTTTTGATTGACGATCATCGAGCTCTTTAGATCTTCAATTTCCTTTCTAGTTTTCTTAATTCCGTTGATAATCTTCCTTTAATTTTTTATTGGCGATCATGGAGCTCTTTAGATCCACAATCTCCTTTCTAATTCTCTAAATTCTGTTGCTAATATTCCTCAATTTTTTTATTGACGATCATCGAGCTCTTTAGATCTTCAATCTCCTTTCTAATTTTCTTAATTCTGTTGGTAATCTTCGTTTAAATTTTTTTATTAGCGATCATGGAGCTCTTTAGATCCACAATCTCCTTTCTAATTCTCTAAATTCTGTTGCTAATATTCCTCTATTTTTTTATTGACAATCATCGAGCTCTTTAGATCTTCTATCTTCCTTTCTGGTTTTCTTAATTCTGTTGCTAATCTTCCTTTATTTTTTTTTTTATTAGCGATCATGGAGCTTTTTAGATCCACAATTTCCTTTCTAATTCTCTAAATTATGTTGCTAATATTCCTCTATTTTTTTTTATTGACGATCATCAAACTCTTCAGATCTTCAATCTCATTTCTAATTTTCTTAATTCTGTTGGTAATCTTCCTTTAATTTTTTTTATTAGCGATAATGGAGCTCTTTAGATCCAAAATCTCCTTTCTAATTCTCTAAATGCTTTTGCTAATATTCCTCAATTTTTGTATACATTTTCTTATCCAGTCAATTGTCAATTATATATCAAGTCCAGAACTATCAGCTCTATGTTCATTTTTTTTAATTTAACACGTTAAAGCGTTAGTGATCGGAAATGTCATGCGACTGGTTTTGCTTTTGTGTTCACTATTAAAAAGTGGAGGAGTCCCACCCAAAACGCTTAAGGGTTTAAAAAAAAAGTCATTCAAATAAATAGAAAAGAGTATTCATTCACTTAGTCACAGTTATTTAAATATATTAAATAAAAATGATTTGAAAATAATAACGTGCATTTGTTTAACGTACTTACGTAACGTAAGTCAAAAGTCACAGAGCTAAATGTGGAAATAATTTATTATTTTTAAATCATTTTTATTTAATATAAAAAAAGTCATTCAGTTTTTCTTTTCTGATAGAGGAATTAATTACCATTTTTTTGTAATGCTTTATAATAAAATTAAGGTGAATTATTTTTAAACAAATCTTATCAGAGAAATCCCCCTAATCCAATTTGTGGCTACGTCCATGTTGGTATGTGAATTGAATAACAAATCTAATACTGGAATATTTAAAATGTATTTATTTTAATTAAATTCACTAACCAATGAATCTACAAAAAAAATCAATTTCCTCCGGCTGTACTCACTCGTATTGTTTTTTTTTTACAAAGCAGAAACAGCGGTAATCAGGATTTGTCCGAAACGATTTAAACACAAATTCCAGTCGGATTTAATTAAGACAGGGTGATTTACGGTAGGCGAGTGCTCCCCTTTTTGAAATCGGCGATAAATAAAAGCCGGTCGCGGAATTTATTCGCAGGACAGCGCGCCACTTTCCGCACGCCGCTGGGGCGCTATAAATTCTAAAATCGCACACACTAAAAAAAATAAAATAAATAAAGAGGGAAACGAAAATATGTGGACGCACGTTCGATTGTGCAAAATGCATTTCGGGGCGAATCAACAGAATCGACCGAGTTTTTAGCGCCGGAAGTGAAATATTGAATGGACCGTGCATGTATGCGCGGTGGAGATATTTATGATGAATGGGGATGTACAGAAAAAAAAGTCGACGATTTTTAATAAAGGTGGAAAAGGGGACATCGATAGTTGGAAATATATTTTAAATAATATACTCTTAACACTTCGACGTTTACCGTTATTTCTGATATCTATTATCAAAAGCCATATGTTTTAAAATGTCTAATAAATTATAGTGTCTCACCTGTGTATTACGGACTTAAATCACTAAGATGATTTACTCCACTCGCCTACACGTTCTTTCACACATTATTAAAGATTATTTTATGTTATATAAAATGAAACAAAGATGATTCACACATTTAAATTACAATGAAATTAAACAAGGAACATTTCTGGCAATGATCAATAAAATTCGATCAATCCCTTTTTCCAACTGAAAAAAAAATAGTTACACTGTAAGTTTTACAAACATCTATTGAAACAACTACTTTTATTTAATTTAATTGAAAACAATGCTGTTTTTTTTTCACGCCGAGTCGATATTAATATTTCATTATTTAATTTCATTATTTTATGTATTAAATAGAAACGTTTTATGCTCACAGAACATACAAAAATCATAATTACCTAATAATTTTCAATATAAAATAAATTTTAATTATGTAAATTAGCCATTGACCATCGGTCTTTCCGCCTAAATATTTTATTTAATTTAAAATACATGAAAAAAATAAATAATATTTAAATATACTTATTTTAAGTAAAATTACACTTTTACTTCTCTCTACTGTTGTCCTCGTTTCGTACACTCCGTCGTGATTTATGGCCATCGTAAAACACTGGTGGATTATATAATGCTAGTAACAGGAATCCTGTAATTTTTCATTGAACTTAATTTAAATTGAATAAATAAAATTTAATGAAAAATTATTATGTTTTAATATGGTCATGTTAAACAAATTAAATGAATAAAAATTTAAATCGTTTGAAAAATAAACCAAATAAATTTAACATAAAAGATAGTGTCATTATTAATTACCCCCTCGTGACACATTAATTAAAAATCCCCGCAAAACAAACGAAATCGTAATTTTCCTAAAAATAATTATATCCTCTGTGCATGCACGTAACTGTTTTACTGATTAATAGCCACGTGTGTGCTTCACTTACGTGTGTATGTGTGTGTATTTGTGTTGAGATAAAAGCGCAAAACGTAATTCGCAAATGGCCCTCGGGAGTTAAAGTTGCCTTTTCCGCTTTTAACAAACGCGCAACGTCCGCATTGATTTTAACATCGTTTGCCCTACGGTGCACTCCCGAATCGACGGAACGAAACGTCCGGACCGTTCCAACCCCCTTTGACCGTTTTACCTAGTTAAAAATACCGGACACGTGACCCGCACCAACATCCGGATTACACCGAACACCTGAAATAAATTTCAATTGCGACGAAAAAAAAAAAAAAAAGGTGAAAGAAAAGAAAAAAAGCGCGATTGGTTCTTTTATTTGTTTACGTGCTAGTATAAAAACAAATAATCAATTTCAATTGAGCTCAATATTTGTTACTCAACATTGAAACAACAGCACTTTCGCTACATACATACATAAACATCTTTATTTCTGAGATTGGAATTGTATACAATACAATATCTAACAATACACTAATAGATAATATTTGGGTGGCTTCATGGCCTGTACCACCGCGACCTTTTCAGATCTATTGTGGATAAAACAATAGACTAACGTTCGCAACATATTTCCAACTCTGAAACTGGCTATCGACCAGTGGTCTTTCAGCCCACTTTCGCTATTAATATTAAAAGTGCATCTGAAATGTTTGTCATTGTTATACTTCTATTAAAATAAAAACTGTAGGAAAATATTTATTTTGATATTCCCGGAGTAATTTCCTATAAAGCCGGAGTAAATTTACATGAAGGGTTTTAGAGACGCAACGGAAAATTGATCCTCAAACAAAAATGAAGCCAATGTACATTTACACTGGGATTCCATTTGTGCAAATGAAAAATGAGGAGATCCCGTTTGGAAAAGCGGGACACAATCTAAACGTTGACATAAGGACAGGCTTCCCGGGGCGGCTCCATTATGAATTTGATCAATTTCCAGCGGAGCCCCGGCCGAACGTCCGTCCGGATTATCCGGGGCCCCAATAAATCAACTGTCGATGTCAAAAGAACGCTTTTTTTCGGACGGAGAGCGGGGCGGAGGGGCGACTGTATAAATTTTATTCCAAACAGGACGGAAAAATCGCACAATGGGATTAAAACGCATAAAAATCGGCCACTTTGTAAATACGCGTGTATCCCCTGTTATTGACAATTATTTTAGTGTTTTGTTTAAATTTAAATCCCGTAATACGTTGGAATTAAATTTGTTCCCGTTATATTTTTTTGGCTTATTTATTTACGTGTTCATAAGTTATATCGATGCGGTCAATATGAATCATTGAAGATATTGGTTGGTGGTAAGTACGTGAAGTTTCTTGATATAATATAATAAAGATCTTTATTAACAGATATATACAGCAAAAATATTAAATAAATATTAAAAATTACAAAATATACATTTAATTTTGTAATTTTTAATATTTATTTAATATTTTTTTCTGTTAATAAAGATCTTTATTATATTATATCTATTAATTGGCTATCTACCAATGGTCTTTCCGCCTTAATATAATAATATGGATCATTAATCTTCTTTATGTTGGTTGTTGGCTGTGAAGACTTTAAAATATTCGAATAAAACTAACAAATGTATGCTTCTTTCTTTTTCTTTTTTTTTTCTTTTTCAACAATGATCCATATTATTTAAATAAAAATATATGTCCTTTCTCTTACTTAATAATATATTTTTTTTTTCAAATCATTAAGAAAATATTCGAATAAAACAAACAAATGTATGCTTTCTCCTACTTATTATTAAGTAGGAGAAAGGACATATATTTTTATTTAAATAATATTGATCATTATTGAAAAAGAAAAAATGAAAAAGAAAGAAGCATACATTTGTTTGTTTTGTTCGAATATTTTTTTAATGACCTGAAAAAAATTACTAAAACTATATTTAAAAAATTATCGAAGTTTTGAAGTTATATTTATCAACATCAAAAATACAATAATTTAATTATTTAGGCTGTTAATTTTCGAAAGCTCATATTTGTTTTTTTAAAAGATGTTTAAATTAAATACATTTTTTTATATATTGAAAATCTTTATTTCTGAGTATTACATTATATAATTTTATAATACATATAAATACAATCATATACACATTGTTAGACCTCAGAAAATGGCTATCGACCGTCGGTCTTTCTGCCTGACATTTTTTTTTTATTTTCACGCTTTTTTCGCTTCATTCTTCGCACGAAGAAGCTACAAAAGCGTCCCCAATCGAGGGACGTGAGTTGAAATCCCATCAGAGATGTTTCTTTTCCACTTTATATTTAATTAAATTTAAATTATACCTCAATGTTGTACATTGAAAATTTCTACAATTCATAGAATTTTAATAAGTTTTTTTTTTAATTTAAATTCCTTATTTTTGGCTGCGAAAAAATGTAATAATCTAAGCAATACCAATAACAAAATTGACTTAGATTATGATTAAGATATTCTAATTGAAATGTAAAATTAGTGATTCTGTTTATTATAATAATCAACGAATAAATTAAATTAAACATCACTGAATAAAACACTTACAGTGATTATGAATTACCATGTAGTTACGGTCGCAACCATCATTATGATTAAATTAAACATTTCACGTACGGAACAACCCCGCAAAAAATCCGTTTAAGCAGATCAACAAAACCCAATTTTTGAATGCCTACATGATTTCAGGATATACGGCGAAACAATATCACTCCTTCCTCCCCCGTTCCTTCGCCGCCGAAGGAATTTCCGCCAAAAGTAAGCTTTACCTTTTCGACGTTGGTTTCGACTGGGGAAACCGCTCCCGGTTGAAAATCCGAAACATGCACGTGACGAGGTAAACCGTGCACATACATTTTTTCGCTCCATGGACAGAAACGCGTATTAAATTTCAAAGTCATATTAAAATTTCATAAGGAATGCCTCCTCTTTTTTCGAGCCACCGACATATTAAAAAGGGGAAACTCGTAAAAATCCCACGCGTACAACAAGAACAAAAATAAAAAAAGAAGAAATGCAATAAAGGATGTTTAATACACACTGTTGAATATTATTAAGTTTACTATTAATATTAGTAGAAAAACTTGGTCACAGTTATTTAAATAATAAAATAATAAAATAGAAAAGAGTATTATTCATTCACTTGATCACAGCTATTTAAATATATTAAATAAAAATGATTTGAAAATAATTAATAAATTATTTTCACATTTAGCTGTGCAACAGCAGGTGTACATTATGTAATTCAATGTCCGGCGTGGGTATTTGCCCGGGAAGTAGTTGTTTTAATGTGCATTTGTTTAACGTACTTACGTAACGTAAGTAAAAGGTCACACAGCTAAATGTGAAAATAATTTATTAATTATTTTCAAATAATTTTTATTTAATATTAAATAATAATTTTTAATAAATTAAAATATCTATTATTAGACATTTGTTATAGTATTTATGTAACATAAGTCAAATTGTCACAGTAGTTAAAGAGGAAATAATTTATTAATTGTATGAAATAAATATGATTATAATATTAAAAATCAACCAATAAAATACATATTTTAATAAAACAAATTTTAAATTCTCTTGAAAATGCGCTAATCACCCGAAACTAGTCGAGAATTTAAAGTTATTCAATCTAATCTGTGTTTTATTGGTTGATTTTTAATATTATATTCATATTTATTCCATACAATATGAACTACCAATGTCTAAATATTAAAACCATTAATTTATTAATTATTTTCAAATTCTTTTTATTTAATTTAAAATGTGTTTGTTACTTTCAGGAATAAAGATATATATGTATATATATATATCTTTACAATTTGAAAATAATATAATATATATATGTATATATATATATATATATATAATATAACAATTATAAATAAATTTAAAAGTGAATTATGTAAAGAATTAATTTGAAGATTTAAAAGATTTTCAAAGAATACGATTTTTTTAATACATTACATTATATTAAGTACAGTATTGTATAGTATAATACGGTATATAAATTGAGATTGTCCTTTCATAGGCTATCGATCCGAGATCTTTCTGCCATTGTTTAGCTTTGAAGATGAGTTATGATTAAAGTATGTAATTTTTTTTTAATATTTCTTCCTTTTATAACATTTTATGCGATTTTTGTTTGTATTTAATAAAGTCATTTATTATTATGTTGTAATTGAATCAAAGATAATTTGGTTATTTAAATTGTTAATAATCCAATTATCTTTGATTTTATTAGTGTTATAAAATGAAAATGCACTAAATACTTGAAAGTCGAATAAATTATTTGATGCATTAAATGAAAGATGAAACGTTTATTAAAGAAATTAGTGCAATTTTTTTTATAATAATTATAAAAAATTGCACTAATTTCACTAATTGTTTAATTGCTTCTAATATGTTAAATAATAATAATAAATTAGTTTGCATTTTTTTTTTCAACACACGCAATTTAGTTTATACAGTAGTCGGAAGGAATTGATCGGTTTTAATTCAAAAATGCATTAGCATGCACCCCCTTCCCGTCGCTCGTCTTGTTCGTCGGTTGAATTATGCATAAAGTTGTTGGCAATTACAAATAGCGACGCGCGCGCTGCTCCCCTTCCCTTTCCTCCCCTCTCGCGTTTTCCGTACAATAATTTCGCCCCGCTATAAATATTTTGCAATTACACTGCAGTGGCGAATTTCCATGAGCGCCGGGGGGGCGTAGGAGGGGATGTAATCTTGGAATGGGTCTCCATGCGGATTTAATGGGATCATATAAATATTTTCGCGAAACAAGCGGAAAGTTTGCATTAAGTTCCTGGGAGGGTTGCCCGTGAATTTATAAGAGGATTGTAAATTGTTGTATTTTGATTAAGTGACGTGTATTTGGTTTAAATGCTTGTAAACATGTTTTCGGGGTCGCAATTTATACTCGGATTATACAGGAAATGTACTCTAGTGTGATATTAAAATAATGTATTACTTTGTACATCTTACTTTACCTCACTTTTTATATTTATAGAATAATTGTATAATACATAATTGATGTACAATTCACAAATTGGCTATTGGCTACCAAAGTTCTTTCTATCAGAAATATTTATAGTTTTTTTTTTCTTTTAAAGGCCAATGAAATCGAGAAATATATACACAAAATAACTTTGGTCGATAGCCAATTTGTGAATTGTACATCAATTATGTATTATACAATTATTCTATAAATATAAAAAGTGAGATATTTATATTTATATATATATACCGGTTGAATAATTTCATGCTCAACATAGGCAATTAACATGGAGAAACACTTAATTAATAAATTGTTTTCAAATCATTTTTGTTTAATTTATAAATATTTACAATATATTTTTTATTTGAGTTTTCACTACAATTTACAAATTTACATAGGTTGCGATCTGTTAATTCAATATAGTCGAATAAAAGATACCAATAAAAACTGAAATATCCCCAATCAGATGGTTGTTTATCGACTCATTGAATTGCTGGTTATTCGAATCGCAATCAATTGCATTTCGTCGTTGTAAAAATAATTTCCAGCTGTTGAACAGGACGGACGGTACGTTACGCGGCGGTTGCATCCCCTTTTGTGCATAAAGCGAGGGCCAGTGTCCGCCATAAAACGTCCGTCTGATTTATTGTCCGCGCAAAGTGCCGGAGTCCGGAGTGCCCGGACCGGCCGGCCTCCCCGGACACGGCCGATGCGTGTTCATTGTCGGCGCTTCGAATTGATTAAATTCATAATAAAATCTGGACGGGAAACGATGACAGCGCATTCCCATCCGCCCACATAATGGACAACCGGAAGTGTCCTGATCCCGGTCTATATACACGCCATTTCCCCTAAATATCAAAAGAACGCGCACAATGCCCGAAAAACGTCACAACAAGATTGGAGGGATAAACTCGCCACCCCTTTCCGCACCCACAATCGCGTATTGTGTCTCTTATTTATTCATGTTTTATACGGAAATTAAATTTCAATATTACGAAATCATGTAAAAAAAATAATTATTTTAAATACTTTTACGCAATTCAAATTGTATAATTTTTATTAGTCGAATAATAATTCTCGCAATTCAGAGACGGTTTAAAAGTTTTAGAATGAGTGGTTTTGGGGATATATTGGCAATTCGTTGGCATAACGGTTGTTTTTCCGATTTTAATAAATCTATGAATTATTAGCATATTTACAAACAAACTGAAAACAATTTCAATAATCCCAACTTTACGTCAATAACAACCGTAACACACAAATTATAAACTCGTTACCGCCCAAACGAACCGAAAACATTTCAATTTACCTCCCAGCGTCTCCACAAACCCCCAATACACGGCCGCAGAAATTAGCCAATTTCATTATTAGATTATATCGGGCCGTGACCCAAATTTGAATTTCACTTCCGGATAATTCGTGAGCTGCATTTCCGCAGTGTTGTCTGAGGATAGTTGACTACCCCGAAACCAGACGTTTAAAATGCAAATCCGGCTATAACCGTGTAAATTTAATTAATCCGGCCCCTCCAGTTTCTGGGATACATTAGCAGGGCGTGAATTTAGTAGTGAGCCCACCCCTAGCTTCACTCTTACACACTCCCTCCTGTGCAACATATAATAATTAACTTTAGAATTTGTTGTTTACACAGTCAGGACGTTATAGCCTTAGTTAAGAAGGCACTCGCACTGTGTTTTAATTAAAACTGGTGTGATGTTAAGAAGAAAAAAATAGACGAAATTAAAATAACTACTTAAAAGAGAGAGAGAGAGAGAGAGAGAAAGAGAGAATGTTGTTTCTGTTAAAGTTATTGGTTTCTCGTAATATAATTAATAATATATTAAAATAAATACTTTAATTAATAGTATATATAATTATTTATTTATTAATTTACGGATTTCTCCTTTTTTAAACAAAATTAATTTATTAATTTCTTGGTTAATTTAAATCATAAAAAAATATGTGCCATTTAGCAACAGCACCCTCAATTTTTGTTTATTTTCGCTTAAGTCGACAGATTTGACTTTGAATTAAAAAATATAAAAAAATATTAAAAAATGTTTTAGGGCTAATTTAATTAGCTCTCTCTCTTAATAAGATTTAAAACTATCAAACAATAGCAATTGTTTATATTTGCTGCACCGTACAACCCCTACTCAGCATCCTCAATTTGTGTTATTTTCGTTTAGGTTGACGGATTTGGCTCCAACTAAAAAAAACATAAAAAAATATTAAAAACTATTTTAGGGCAAATTTAACTAGTTAGATCTCTTAGTAAGATTATAAACAATCAAACAATATCAATTGTTTGTATTTGCTACATCGTACAATCCTTCCACAGCACCCTCAATTTGGTTCATTTTCACTTAGTACGACAGATTTGACTTCAATTAAAAAATCATAAAAAATATTAAAAAATATTTTAGGGCCAATTTAACTAGTTGGATCTCTTAATAAGATTTAAAACTATCAAACAATAGCAATTGTTTGTATTTGCTGCACCGTACAACTCTTCCACAGCACCCTTAATTTGGTTTATTTTCGCTTAGGTCGACAGATTTGACTCCAATTAAAACAATCATAAAAAATATTAATAAATATTTTCGGGGAAATTTAACTAGTTGGATCACTTAATAAGATTTAAATCTATCAAACAATATCAATTCTTTGTATTTGCTGCATCGTACAACCCTTCCACAGCACCCTCAATTTGGTTTATTTTCACTTAGTACGACAGATTTGATTTTAATTAAAAAATCATAAAAAATATTTAAAAATGTTTTAGGGCTAATTAAACTAGTTGGATCTCTTAATAAGATTCCCAGCTGTTAAACAATAGCACTTGTTTGTATATGCTGCACCGTACAACCCTTCCACAGCACCCTCAATTTGGTTTATTTTCGCTTAGCTCGACAGATTTGACTTCAATTAAAAAATTATAAAAAAATATTAAAAAATGCTTTAGGGCTAATTTAACTAGCTGCATCTCTTAATAATATTTAAAAATATTAAACAATAGCAATTGTTTATATTTGCTGCACCGTACAACCCCTACTCAGCATCCTCAATTTGTGTTATTTTCGTTTAGGTCGACGGATTTGACTCCAAGTAAAAAATCACAAAAAATATTTAAAACTATTTTATGGCAAATTTAATTAGTTGGATCCCTTAGTAAGATTCTAAACAATCAAACAATAGCAATTGTTTGTATTTGCTGCACCGTACAACCCTTCCACAGCAACCTCGATTTGGTTTATTTTCGCTTAGGTCGACAGATTTGACTTCAATTAAAAAATCATAAAAAAATATTAAAAAATGTTTTAGGGATAATTTCACTAATTGGATCTCTTAATAAGATTTAAATATATAAAATAATAGCAATTTTTGTAATTGCTGTACCGTGCAACCCTTCCAAAGTACCCTCAATTTTGTTTAAATTTCACTTAAATTGACAGATTTAACTAAAACTAAAAAATCATAAAAAATATTAAAAACTGTTTTAGGGCTAATTAAACTAGTTGGATCTCTTAATAAGATTCCCAGCTAATAAAAAATAGCAATTGTTTGTATATGCTGCACGGTACAACCCTTCCACAGCACCCTTAACTTGGTTTATTTTCGCTTAGGTCGACAGAATTTACTGCAATTAAAAAAACATAAAAAAAAA
This sequence comes from Philonthus spinipes, assembly GCA_963082785.1. Classification (NCBI taxonomy): domain Eukaryota; kingdom Metazoa; phylum Arthropoda; class Insecta; order Coleoptera; family Staphylinidae; genus Philonthus; species Philonthus spinipes. The sequence goes on along the minus strand of OY720310.1, from coordinate 3,833,626 downwards.
TATTAAAAAATGTTTTAGGGCTAATTTAACTAGTTGGATCTCTTAATAACATTTAAATCAATCAAACAATAGCAATTTTTTATAATTGCTGCACCGTACAACCCTTCCACGGCACCCTCAATTTTGTTTAAATTTCACTTAAATCGACAGATTTGACTCCAACTAAACAATCATAAATAATATTAAAAACTATTTTAGGGCTAATTAAACTAGTTGGATCTCTCAATAAGATTCCCAGCTGTTAAACAATAGCAATTGTTTGTATATGTGGCACCGTACAGCCCTTCCACAGCACCCTCAATTTGGGTTATTTTTGCTTGGCTCGACAGATTTGACTCCAATTAAAGAAATATTAAAAACCACTTTATCCAACTGGTTAAATTAGCCCAAATTAACTACACCACTGAAGATAAGATAAAGGAATATTTTTAAAATATTGAAAAAGGAAAAAGGCACTGCCCTCTGTTACAACATCATTCCCTGCCTAGTCCCGAAAACCACTCCAAACGACATCCACACCTATATCATCCAAATCTTCAATCACATCTACTCATCCCAATTTAAATTTCAAGAGCAGAAATTTAATTAAAAAAAATATCAATCGATTTTACTTTATTCCATTTTTTTGCTCAATATTTTTTTCACGAAACTACACACATTTAAAATAAACCCATTTAAAATAAATTTGAAAAAAAAAGTAACAATTCTGAAATGAATTCCACAACTTACAAATTTTATATGCCTAAAACGAATTCTTATTTATATTTAGACTACATTAAACTAAATCTCTGCAAAGGAACAAGTATTTTTGTACCTATTTTTCAGAGAATAAGCAGTTATGGAAACCTAATACAACGTGGTAGCGTTATTTCATGCTAAAAAGTGTTTTCAAAATTAAAAACAAATTATATTTTATGTTCGTAGCATATATTAGGCAGTAAAATGTAAATTGATTGATTGAGTTACGTGAAGATCAAATTAATTCGACGAATAAAGCACTAACATTTGGATTACCAAATGTACATTTCGGTCAAAAAGTGAAGAAAGGTTATTAGTGCTTTATTCGTCGAAGTAAAATGTAGGTTTTAAACCCAAAAAGAAACACGTTTAGAGAATGAAACGACAAAAAATCATTTTTTTTTAAACAAGAAAGTTTGCCTTTGTTTTAGTGCAGTTTCGTTTGTCTACTTTGTCAACTCAAATTGTCGACGATTAAATAATAAATGGAGAAAAAAGGCGCTGTGTGCTAAATAGCACAATGTGCCTTTTTTGTAAAAAAAAAATTGTAAATGAAAATCGTAATTTAAAAAGAAAAAGTTAATTGATTTTTTTTTATTGGTATTAGCTATTAAACGTTCATAATAACGTCTGCGTGAAAGTAATAAATCACAGCGACAATAAATTACGCAAATATCAGAAAATTTAATAATTACACCGAAAAGTTTAATCAAGATTTTCGCCATAAATTCTCGACACATTCGTAATTTCTCCTCGTTCAGCGTTCGCTGCGGAATAAAATATGGGCGCGTCTGCGAAATCGTCCAGTCGCATTATTTATGACTAAAATAAATCGTTATTTCGACCTCCTTCATCCAGCGGCAGACTCTATCAATTTCAATTCGGGACGAAAGCCATTCGGTACTTTCGCCCCGGACCTTCCCCTCCGCAGGGAGAAAACCGGCCTTCTCCCACTTATTGCTTAATTTCGTGGAAATCTCCGCTCGGGATTGTTTTTGCCCTAATAGAATTTCATAGGAGCTTTCACCTTGAAAAATATATTGGCTCGAATGTGTAATAAGAAAAAATGGTGCTTTCGGTTATTGGATGAAAATCGATTGGAAAATATTTTCAATAAAATAAATGGAATAAATAATAATGAACCCTAGCAAATAAATTTGATAAATAAAAAAAGCCTTTAACAAATAAACATTCTTCAATTCCAGAAAAATGAAACGCGCCTTGTGCGATATTCACTCCCAATTAGTGGCTGAGTGCAGAAAATGCCTTGAGAATAATAGAAAAAAAGGATTTATTCACTTAATTAATTAAATAAAAAATCAAAATAATTAATAAATTAAGGCAGAAAGATCCTTTTTATGAAAAAAGTTGTTGAATTTTTTTTTTTAATTGAAAAAAATATTTCTAAGCAGAATAAACACTTTGTGACAACAGATTCGAGTTCAACGAACTTTAAGCTATCTCTGTAGTAATTTTTAGCCCAATGCAGCCAAAAACTTTGAACTTTTTCATTTTTCTTTGAAAATTCGAAAAAAATATTTCTAAGCGGAATAAAAAGTTTCTGACAATGGATTCGAGTTCAGCGGATTTTAAACTATCTCTGAAGTAAGTTTCTGGTCATTGGAGCCTAAATTTATTTTTTTATGTCAAAGTTGTAAAGTTTAACATTGAATATTTTTTTTAATTAATTAAATACTTTTTATTCCTTACTTCACTACCATTTTTATAAATGAGATGTGCATTTCGAGTAACAAGCACTCATAAATAACTAATTTAACAACTGACAAAAATGTTGTTGGATTTTTTTTAGAATTTATTAAAAAAATAATTTAAAATAATCATACTGGCAAATCTCGCTGCCAACTACGAGACCCCACAACAGTTAAACACAACAGCGAATCCTGTATTTGTGCGGTGAATCGCAATAAAGGCGCTGCATTTGAATAGCGAAAACGGGGTCGGCGGGTGGATGGGGGCGGCATCTATTTGCAGCGCCGCGAATTACCCGGAGAGATACATTTAATAGGACAGACAGGAAGAGGAACATTTCGTGCTCGTCGGATTTGCATAAGGAGCGGATTCGCCTTTGGTATTCCTGGGCCTTTCGCCCTTTCAAGGAAGGGCGAGTGGCGGGGGGGTAACGGGCGCACTTTTAATTAAAGAAACGCCCCCGCGGAGAGGATGCCGGCGCTGGGACGCCCACGGAGGCGATGACGCCCCCGGGGCTAATGCGATACAGAATTTATCAAGAACGGATACACATTTATATGATGCGAAAATATTAATGAGATGGTTCGTAATCTTGGGAATACGCGGGGAAGGAAATTCAAAGGGGGATGATGTTACCTCGGATCGGACGAGTTGTATTAGGTTGCAAATATAAGGAGTGTACAGAAATTATTATGTTGTAGTCAAAATAGTTTCTATATACGAACGAACTCTTCTAATTTGCAAAATAAAATGTGTAGGCGGAACCTCTGCTACTAATAAATATTCGAAGACCAGAAATGATAAACTTTTAAAACTAAAAAAATATTTTTTCTTTATAAATTGCTGGTCTTCGAATATTTATTAGTAGCAGAGGTTCCGCCTACACATTTTATTTTGCAAATTAGAAGAGTTCGTTCGTATATAGAAACTATTTTGACTACAACATAATAATTTCTGTAATATTTAAAAGATATTTCCTGAAAAATAATTTTTATTTTTCTTACCCGCACAAAATTCAAATTTTGACGTAAAAAAACATTTCTAAGCGAAATAAAATTACTTTCATTGCAGATTCGTATTAGAGCTCGAAATAACAAAAAAATATTTTTTGGCGAAATCTGAGAACTAAGTAAAAAAAGAAACTTTTTTCTCAGATCGCACTGAACGTTGGTAAAAATGCAGTTTTAAACGCACTGAATAAGAATCTGAAGTCGTTTCATTAAATACAAACAAGACATATTTTTTTAAAGGACGAAAACCCGGCGCAGCCTCCATTTATTCAGAATCAAATTCGAACACTTAAACTAAAAGACGTAAAAAAATATTTTTACGCAGAATTAGATTATTCTAATTCGAAATTTGTATTCGGTGCAACGTATACTATCAGCTTGCAAACTTTCATACCGAAATAACAATAATATAAAATAATAATATGTCATTAATTTAAATCTTCTATTTTTTGATGAAGTCTGAGAAGATTTTTGTTTTTTTTTGAGAATCTGAGAGAAGATTTTTGTTTTTTTGGAGAATCTGAGAGAAGATTTTTTATTTTTTCCTCTCCAATCGCACTGAATGTTGGTAAAAATATAGTATTTAACGCTTGTATAGTTTTAATAAAATTCAAATCAGAAGTATTTTTTTAAGATAAAACCCGGCGCACCCACCATTTATTCAGAATCGAATTCGAACATTGAAATTTTGAGAAGAAAATATATTTCTAAGCGGAATAAAATTATTCTGATTACTTTCAGTACAATCGGAGAGATTTTTTTTAGCAAATATCAACATTTTCACACTTAGAATTTTCTCAAACTTCGTCAAAAATTATTTATTGTTATTTCGTTCTGAAACTTTGTAAACCTTCGTGTTCGGTACGGTTCAGTACAATCGGAGAGATTTTTTTAGCAAATATCAACATTTTCACACTTAGAATTTTCTCAAACTTCGTCAAAAATTACCTTCGTGTTCGGTTTGCAAAGTTTCAGAACGAAATAACAATAAATAATTTTTGACGAAGTTTGAGAAAATTCTAAGCGTGAAAATGTTCATATTTGCTAAAAAAAATCTCTCCGATCGTACTAAAAGTTTGTAAAAATGTAGTTTTTAACGCGCTGAATCTGGAGTAGGTTTTTTTTATATTTAAAACGGAAGTTTTTGGCACAAAAAACCCGGCGCATCCACCATTTATTCAGAATCAAATTCAAACAAATTGAAACTTGAGAAGTAGAAAAAATTATTTCTAAGCGAAACAAAATTATTCTGATTGCAAATTCGTGTTCAGTGCATTGAAAACCACCAGCTTGCATAGTTTCAGACCGAAATAATAAAAAAAGAATTTTTGATGAAATCTGGGAATATGTAAAAATTTGTTACCTTTGCTAAAAACACGTTTTCTCTTCGATCGCGCTTAAAATCTGTAAATACGTAGTTTCAAACATGCTAAATAATTATCTGAAGTGTTTTTTTTTAATTCAAACAGGAAATATTTTATTAAAGACAAAGTCCCGGCGTATCCACCATTTATTCAGAATCGAATTGGAACATTGAAACTTTGAGAAGTAAAAATATATTTCTAAGTGGAATAAAATTATTTTGATTGTAGATTCATATTCAGCACGTTGTAAGCAATCTGCCTGTGCAGAGTTTCAGTCCGAAATAATAATAAACATTTTTTGACGAAATCTGAGAATATTATTAGTGGTTTGCGTATAAAACGTTTTCTCTCTGTTTGTACTGAACGTTAATGAAATTATAGTTTTTAACACGCTGAATAAGAATCTAAGGTAGTTTTATTTTAAATTCACGCCGGAAGTATTTTTTTGGGAATAAAACCCGGCGCAGCCACCATTTCTTCCGAATCGTGTTCGAACATTTAAACTCTAAGAAGCAAAAAATATATTCATATTCGGAATAAAATTAGTTTAATTGCTGATTTGTGTTCAGCACGCTGAAATCTATTTGCCTGCAAAGTTTCAGCCCTTAATTATAATAATAAATATGTTTTGACGAACGTTTTCTCTCCGATCGTACTGAACGTTGGTAAAAGTGTAGTTTTAACACGCTGTATAAGAATCTAAGGTAGTTTTATTTTAAATTCACGCCGGAAGTATTTTTTGGGAATAAAACCCGGCGCATCCACCATTTCTTCCGAATCATATTCGAACATTTAAACTCTAAGAAGCAAAAAATATATTCATATTCGGAATAAAATTATTTTAATTGCAGATTTGTGTTCAGCACGCTGAAATCTATCTGCCTGCAAAGTTTCAGCCCTTAATAATAATAATAAATATTTTTTGACGAAATTTGAGAAAATTCTATCCCTTTGAAATGATTCATTTTTGCTAAAAAAAATCGTTTTCTCTTCGATTGCGCTAAAAGTTGGTAAACATGTAGTTTTTAACGCACTTAATTTAAAACTTAACTGAAAGCTCAATTGGAAGTATTGTTAGCAACTTGATGATTTAAAGATGGTAGTTCAAGAAAAGACCACAGCGATAATCAATAGTAAGGACGCCGTCATCATAATACCAGACTATGCGACTCCTCAAAAAATGCAGGACTATGTCGGGGAAAATACGAAACATGTTTCAAAAATGAGATGCTCAAATTGATGTTATGCAATAGGTTGTTAATAATTATGACAATTTTAATATTCAATAAAATTTTTTGAGAGTAGAAAAAACTTATGAAATTTCTTATCAAAAAGACAGAACTTTCAACTAGACCTAATATATCCTAATAATAATAATACATTTATTTTATGTAGAAGTGGTACATGAAGTCTACAATAACTTATACATATATACAGAGAGGTTTTTTTATCAGTATACATTTGGGGAAATGTATACCTACAAAAAACGCGAGTCAAACGCATTGAACTGATTAATGTGTGTATGTTTAGTTGACTATTTGGCATATGTGTGTTCAGTTGCGTGTTATAGGCAACTAAACACACATACATTAATGCATTTGACTCACGTATTTTGCAGGTATACATAGGGGAAATATATACTGATAAAAAAGCTCTTTGTATATACATATATAAAATTATGTCATTAACTTAAATCTTCTTTTGGTTTCCAATATAGGTAATTTTAACTGGCAGGCAAAATTGTAAACTAGGAATAGCCCTCGCTATTCGTTTTCTCATTGCAAGCAAAGCACCTTTATTATATTTATTTATTTATTTTTGTGGGGGAGGGTGATGTTCAGAGAATCTTTTCACGCTTGCAAAAATATTTTTAAAACACATAATATTCCTTAATAAATACATTAAACGGCAGCAGCAAAATCCTTATTTAAAAGGAAAACACACCATAAAACCCGCATCCGAACGTTTCAACCATAAAATTCTTAAAATATTCGTCGCTCGCTTGTGTAATGTTGAAATGTCTGTGTGTGTACGGTGTAGAAAATTGTAGGGGTAAATATTGCTAAGGAATAAGTTGGTGCACGTCTGCTGACCCGATAACACGTTCCGAACGTAATATGCAGAGCATAGAGGAAGTTTGGCCTGCCCCCAATTTGCGAGACAGGTTCGCCTAGGAACTGCGGCCCACAAAATAGGAAAGTAAATTGCTGCCCGGGCGTTCCTTTGAAGTGTTTTGCCGCGATGTTTCGTGTTCCGCTGATAAAGAAAATTACTCCGAATAGAATATTCGCCCATTCGGGAATCTCCCGGCGTTTTTCGACATACGCGAATTTACATCGAATTCAAAAAGATACAACGGAAAACAAACAACAAAAAAACACATATGCTGAAAAGTTTTAATCTTTTTCCTTTCTACCGTTAGGTGTAAGGAGATGGTGGAAAGTTAATGTAAACAAATATTAATTTACAAAGAAGTTAGATTAAAAAAAAACAACATATTTTATGTATTGTTTATATAAAAATTAATTCTGATACAGGAGAATTATTTTTTAACATTAATATTTCGGAGAATTATTGCTTTGTCCACTAAAGGAAGGCAAAATATGTTCTCATAAAGTGTTGTACTTAAAAATTTCTTTATGATAATAAATCAATTTTCATTGTGAAAATTGCTGCTTACTTTAAAACAATTTCAGCTTATCGTAAATTTCTGTGTATTCAAATTATTTCAAGTTTGTAAATAATTTGAATACACCGAAATTTACGATTAAATCATCGCTGTTGCAGCCGTACCGATTGTTCTTGTGGCAATCCTAGTAATCTGATCCTGGGTCGGATCAAGACAGCGTGTTCCGACCAGTGAAAACAGTGTAAGGGGATGAAATGTGTCGAGCAGCTGCGGCTGCACTTGTCGGCCCGCTGTTTACATCTTACGGTTTAGCGCACTCGACTCCGCCGCGAGCTGTGAATCAATTGGCCCCGAGCCGAGAAAATTGCCGCAATTTTATTTAATGCCCGACGCTGCCAATGAATCCGCGATAAATTTCAAGTGGACACGCGGAACGCTGCTGGGCGGTTTTTTAATGGCCTTAAAGAGTTACTGTTCGGAATGAAACAAAAAAAAAACAACAACAAATATATGACGCTTGTAGCTTTTCTGAATTGGATATGTTTTCAGTGTTTTGTGTTAAAATTTATTGCCGTTGTTTAGTTACAAAATATGCAGTTTTAACAATAAATTTATATATATTTTATTTAATTAATTATACCGCAATGCATTTCAATAATCATTTAGAGCCTCTTCCTCAGTATTCAATTATCCATTATTTGAGTATATTTTATTTTTTATTTATTCCTTTGCCTATCTACCTTTCGGTGTAAGGCTTATTTGAGTATATACTATTCTCTAATACATAATAGAAACTGTACTGCGTGAGATATTTTTTTAGATTCCCGGCGCATTCACCATAACTCCCCCCTTTTTCCATCACATTTCAAAAACACAATCCTCCCGCCCGGAGTCACTTTCTAAAACCCCCTTCACATATCAGCAATAACAGCACACATCCACTGCACTAAGAGTTTTAATGGGGAGTTAAATAATAAACGGGATCCGGGTGTGCGATGAAACATTAAGCGACCCTCCCGCGGGGTTCAGGCATTCACACCTGCGAGGGAGCGGATGCGTGGTTCGGGATTCGACAAAAGGGCTCCCATTTATAAATTAAAGGAGCGCTAAAAACAGCGAAGGACGCCGGCTGAGCACGGACGAAAGGGGTGGGTTCCGGAACGGGGAAATAAAGAGCGCTCGTTGTTTGTTTAGTGGTGCGTCTGGTATGCGCCCGCTTTTGTGTGAATTTATTAAAAAGTTCAGGAATTTCATGCTTTTTTTTTCTCTCTTTGTTTTGTTTAACGGTTGTTGATCTTTGTGATATTTGTTTTGATTACAACTTAAGTAATGATCTATTTGAAATATTAATTTTTATTGCCAGAAAGGCTTCTGTTCGTTAGCCGATTTCTGTTCTAATTGATTTTAAAATCAATATAACATTATTTTATAAATATTTTATCAAAACAGTAATAAATAATAAATTGATATTCCTTTTAAATTATATTTATCTATAAATAACAGAAATTTCAATAAAGAATATGAGGTATAATTTAAATTAATTAAAAATAAAGTGGAAAAGAAACATCTCTGACGGGATTTGAACCCATGTCCCCCGATTGCCGCTCGAGTGAAAATATTTTCATTAAAAAGAAGATAAATCATAAATGGTAAGAATCAATATAATCTTTTTTTAATTGTGAAGGTTTCTAGTTCGTTATATATGTTTATATATGATAATAAATAACACTTCTAAACTTTCATATTTATCATCATGATAAATATGAACTTTCAACAACTATCAGCCACCTCGATTAATACTTCTAAACTTTGTTTTGTATGACATTTTAAATTGTATTTATGATTCATTATTGTATCTCATTGTATTAATGTAAACATCTTTTTGTAGCAGCTCTCATAAAGAATTATTATTATTATTATAAAGTATTATACAAAATAAATTTTAGAAGTGTTATTTATTATCATATTCAATATAATTCATATACTTTTAATATACGTTATCTGTGGAATACCCTGTGTAGAATTTTTGTACATTTAAAGGTTAATTACATAATCGAAATTTGAAGTAAATTCATCACAACTTTTGAATTAATTAATCCATTCATTTCATTACCATAATAACCCTAATGACGTTCCATTTTTCTGCACGGTTTCTCCCAAACAACCAACCAACGATAAAAATATATATACCGCAGAGCCGAAATTAAACTCCGGGATTTAATCGAAGGGCTTTTCCGTCCCGGATGGCTAAACAGCGGTGCTGCTGCGGCTGGGTGTGTGGGTCAAATCCCGCAACAAACTGATTACGGTGCGTGCGTGAGAGAAACACTCTGCGGGATTTTTAACCCCGGAGGTAATTATGATTGATCCCTCCATCACGAATCGCGACTCTAAACTGAAAATCCGGTTAGTCCGGACGTCCCATAATAAATTACCAATTAAACGGCGATCTACTTTAAACAAATAAAAAAAAACAGGGGTAGTGAAATGGACGTTTGATTTTTTGTTGTTGAAAGAAATCCAGCGCAATTGTATGATGTCAATTACGTATAAACCGATTTTTTTTTTTGAAATTTTAATTTATTTTATTGTTTATTGTTTATTAACGGTAAGTCCATTTAAATACATATTACTTAATACTAACTATACATTAAAAGATAAAGGAGGGTTGCAATATAAGTATAATTATAAAATGCTAATAATTTATAATTAATATTTAAAAGTACCCAATAAATTAAATCCGCGTGTGATTGTTAAGTGAGTTATATGAAAATATAAATAATAACTATGTGGAAATATGAAAACACTCTGTACACTTTTTTTATTAAGTGAAGAAAAGTGTACAAAGTGTTTTCATATTTCATTCAAATCTTCACGAAACTCACATTTAATTAAGTGTTTAACTATGTGGAAATTGAATAAACAAAATAAATGTTTTTTATGTATTTTTTTATTAGTTTTAAAACATTTCTTTGTAATATATAAAACATTATGAAATATCAACAAATATTATGTTTTACTGTACAAATGCTGGTATAAGCTAGACCAAGTTATTAAAACCCAATGGAAATATCTATCGATGTATAGCTGAAAGATCTTTCGGGATCCAATTATTATTATTAATTGAACGACGTATTATTGCTAAAATGATCAGAAATAACCAATAGTAGACGCAAAGTTTTCCTCAAGCAAATTTTCATTGTGCAATTCAGTGTCTGGCGGGGTATTTACCCGAAAAGTAGTTATTTCAATGGATGTCTGTTTTAAAACTACTTACGTAACGTAATTAAAGAATTTGGCGAAAGAGAAAATTTATTTTGATTAATAAAATTGTTTTTAATTTTGCATATAAATCAATACGGTAATTTCCGGCATGTTCCATAATATGTTAATTATTAATTTCGGGGTGCTGTAATTATGAAAACAAATGAGGCAATCTGGACGGCAAACGCGATTACGAAACGGCGCACCGTTCCAGCGTTCTTCCTAATCGGATTAGTTGTGTGGCGATGTATTATCAATTCATCCCCAAATAGATGAAACTATTAACTATCAATTATCTCTGATTGGGTATTGCCTCCGCTACTCTGTACACATATTTATTTCATTGTTTGAATAAATTAGAGAAATTTATTTGTTAAATGATACATTTTTTAGCAGAAATATTGGTTTTAAGCACAATCAATATTTCACTGAAGTGTAACAGAGTAGCGTTTCACCTAAGTAAAATAAAACCCAAATAAAAAAAAAAGAATAAAACACATTTAAGTGGAACACTTTTGTGTGGCACTTCAGTGAACTATTGGTTGTGCTTAAAACGATTGTATGATTAAACAGTTGTTAAATTTTCTGTTACTATTGATTAAATCACTTATTTCAACCTTTTATATAATTCAATATCTGTTGTGGAAATTTTCCTGGGAAGAATAGATATTTTTTTCCTAAATACTTCGTAATTCTATAAATTGAAGAGCAATTGAATTATTTTCTGCTAAAACTTATAAAAAGTATTTTATTTATATCGTATGACTAGTGTGCTTAGTATATAATGGAATCAGGACTCAAAAAAGGACGAATTACCATTATGTCGCATGGTCCATTATTACTCGGTCCACTATTTCCCATCTCGAATTGTGTATTTATGTGCTACAAATGAAAAGGATGACTCGTTCTTGCAGCGTATAATTTTTTGCGATTACGCAACTCTCCACCTTAGTGGAATAGCCAACAGACGCAATGAGTTTAGCAAAATTCGCATTTAAAATTGGGTGGTCAGAAATTAATTTTCTCTGCAATGTATTCAGGACTGAGGAAAGTAAAAGCAGATACGCTTTCTCTTGCGCGAGACGACTTTGGCTATGTTAAAATGGAGTCTTTCAACAAGTTCTGAACAATCATGAAAACTATTGGCCAGCCCATGAAGAAAATTCCTGTCAAGCAATTTCCTTCTCTTCTGCAGTGATTGTAAGTTAAGGGCCAACATTGTGCACTGATTTTAAAAATCGTCCTTGAATCTACTCAATTACTTCACACTGCTAAAGTGGAACGGTGGGGACATTGAACAATTATAATGTATTAAAAAAAAAACTTTAATATTTCCTCGTTTCATGTCTACATAGATCCACATGAAATTACATAAAGATAATCTCCTTAATTTTGACTTAAGTCCTCTTGATAATCCCTTACTAGAATTAATATAATTGTTTTATCGGTTTTCTTCAATACATCTGTTTAATTGTCGGTATTTCCATTTTTTGCATTAATATAGGTAATCCTCTTGTGCACTTGTTAACTGTCACTACCTACCTGTTTGTAATCCGCATACCGTTATATTATGACCCTTTTAGTTTCTAAGATTATTGTTTGTAAAACATTGATAATGATCACATGGTGATCAAAATGTACATCTGTTAATAAATAAATAAGTGAAGAAAAGTGTACAAAGTGTTTTCATATATCTACAAAGATTGTTAATTTGGGATTTGTACTTTAATAAATATGATTTTTTTTTTTCAAAATGAATCCATCATTTATAATAATTCTGTATATTAAAAACATTACTATGTATGGAGTAATTTATTTTTGTTTAATGTGAATCAATTATATTATTTAAGGAAGGATTACACGAAGAACATATTAAATATCTCGTTTTAAAAATCACTTTAGACAAAATTGAAACGGCGAAGATTATTTATGAATGCCGCTTAAAGCGCGTTTCTGGAATGAATGTACCATTTAGCAAATATTTATACGCTCCTTTGAAAACGCAACTAATTAGTTTGTCGCCGAATATGGGCCGCACTATTAGACAGAGAAAATATTATTCAAACTAATTAAACTCGACGGGAGTCTCATTTACACAGCTATTAAAGCGCCTTAATTAATTAGTTGTGAATACAGTATCGCACTGATGGAAGCCTGGCGTCGCGTCGGTCGTTGCATAAATATGATTATTCCAGCAGAGCGGGGTAGGGAAAAAGGGACTGCAATGGATGGTGTAATTATGTACGTGCCGCATTCAATCTTGGCGCGAAATGTTGACGGAGACGCCGACGACCATGATGATAATAAGGCGTGTAAGTTTCGGATAAAGCGTCGGCCGGGATTTTATAATTGGCGCAAACTTTATGGAAAAGTTGCCAGATGAAACGGATGGCAGAAGAAAGGGCGCGCGCTGGGACCCTCCACGATGAATTTTCTCTCCGTGTTGGAGTTGTAAATTTAATTAGTGTAATTTTAATTAGTGATGTTAATCTCTTTACTTTTGGAAAATAATACGGGGAATGGAAACTAAGCGCTATTTCTTACGTTGCAAGTGGTTCGTAAGATAAGTTGCACACTATCAAAATAATTTATATTAATACAATTACAAAAAATTAATTACTAAAATTTTTAGAATTAATAATATTTTATGTGCAGAAAAGACCTCTGGTCGATAGCCCAAGCATTAAATGTATTAAAAAAATAAGTAAGAGAAAGGACAGACATTTTTATTTAAATATTTTTAAAGACTCCACAACCAACATAAAGAAGATTATTTAAAAATACACATGCATTTTTAAATAATCTTTTTTATCATAAAAAAATAAAGACGACGCAAACGCCATCTTTCGCCTGATTTCAAGTGACATTGTCAACTATTTGGATCTACAAAGTAGACGACCGAGAATCATTCTTTCGTCCACTAAAGGAAGGCGAAATTGTCCTATTTATTTATTTCTGTTCAGCCACCTTCATCAAGGCATTGCACATGGAACACACTAGTCTGATAAGAAATGGCCATCACTAGTTATCCATACGCTCGATGGATGAATGGTGGCTGAACATTTCATTAAATGTGAATCTTTTTTTATGTTGATTGTGGAGTCTAAATATTTCATTAAAAATGTTTATTCATTTCTGTAGTTGTGCCGAAAATAAATAAATTAATTATAACTTTCGTCATAATTAGTCTTCATTCAACCCAAGTTTTATAATTTAAGTGTAAAATTTTCTGTTTACGAATTAAAAATATTAAAGAAGCATAAGGCGATTTTTATGTAATACGTATTTGTAACAGATAAATTTAACTGTAGTTGTTACAGAAGTTAAAGAAATGAAAAAGTATACTATTTCTAATATTTAATTATTTCTCGTTGATATTATAATAATAAATATGATTATTTTTATCTTCCAATAAAATAAATAAAAAATACGCACACAACATGGATGGATTCATTGTATCTAAGTTCAATTTTTTTCTTTTCATTTAATCCCAAAACTGGCTAAAAATAAAGTTGGATAACTTGAAATTCTCCACTAGTTTTGTGATATAGAGAAAATAATCCGAAATTAATGGAGAATTTAGAGTTATTCAATTTATTCTATGTTTTCGCGCCAAATTCGCGAATGCTATTTATAAATATTTTCAATTTATTTCTTCACATTTGTGTGTATTTCTTATTTTTTTTTATTTGCACTTTTTATAAAAAATCGTGTTTTTGTAAGAATTTTATAGTTTCGGGCCAAACTGAGATTTTATGATCAACGAGCAAGGATGATTAACGAGCAATAAGCCCTTTAGCTAAATTTGTCACGGACAAGGCAATCAATCTGTCCAACAAAAGGCAAACGACACCGAAATTTCTAGAAACGATCACAAAATCCCAGATCTGGCCCAAAAACTGTCCATATTTGACTCGTGTTAAAAATTATCCTTCTTTATTTAGTAAATTTTCTTACTAAAATATCCCCCACCAACTATCCACCATATTTTCTTCTTCTTCCATGTCCTCAACAAGTGTAAGTTTTCTCTCACTAACGTAATTTTTTTAAACTTTCTTTTTATTTCACTTCTTAAGTTTCGACTTTTGACGGTCATTTTCATAGTAAGTGTTTATTCAGTAATGTATGTTTTAAAATCAAACTAAATTTTTACCATAAAAATTAATGCATTTTATCGTTGATTAATGAGGCAGTTAATTTTTGAAAATCCATGGTTACTTTAATTAATAAAATATTTATGATTTTCAACACTTATTAACTTTCTTCATCTGAAGAAGCTACAGCGTAGCGAAACAATTGTAGTGAAATTAAATAAAATAGTGTTGAAAATCATAAATATTTTATTAATTAAAGTAATGCATTTTAATAATTAGAAATTATACATAGGTTTAGATAATAATATTTTTTTTATTGTTTTTGATAGAACAATTATTTATTTTAAATAATTTATGTTTATTAAGTCAGTGCTATATCATATATAATTGATTTTCTTTTCTTGTGTAATTCATTTATATTTAATAAGAGAAGTAAAAGCAGCACAAAGCCGTTCCTCCCATGACGATCCACATATTTTATCTAAAAAAAATGCCGTCGAATAATTATTTGATCGTTAGCATATTTTTTTATACACACACATCCCGCCATCCAGCCGGATCCTCCCTGTCCCCCAGCCTCCCCGTCCGGGAATCCGCCTCGTTTCACAAAGGGCGCAAAGGGCACGACGACGCTCGAGTAGACAGGATCAAAGGTACACCCCTCCAACTTGAATCCAGCAGGTACTCGGGGCACATACACAGAAGTGCCTGCAGGAGAGATATCATGTGTGCACGTACTCGATGATGCCGGCGGGGTAAAGGGAGACGGGAACGGAGGGCCAGGGACAAGTTTCAGCCATAATTGAATCGCTCTTAAGCAAACAGTTTCCAACACACCTCCTTAATGCACTAACCGTAGTTATAGTTACACTTTGTTATGGAAAATGTGTTGGGTTACAAATATGTGTGCGGTTTGTTTAAACGATCATTAATTTTAACTCCTTGTCATTGGCGCAAACTTTATGGAAAAGTTGAAAGATGAAATAATATTATTTAAAAAACAGAATACAAAAAATACATTTGCATATAATAAAAAAAATTGTGTTGGGCTACTTTTAACGTTCAAAAAATACGCAGAGCTGGCTGTATGTGGATTAAAGCATTGCAAATGGAACACACTAGTCTGATGAGTTTCGAAAAGCCGTCACTAGTCCTTCATGTACTACATGAATATTTTAAATAACTGTGACCAAGTGAATGAATAATACTCTTTTCTATTTTCTATTTAAATGAATGTTATTTGTTAGAAATCTAATTAATTAATCAAATTTCATGCACAAATTATTAATATATGTTTAAATTAATTTATATGTAATTATAATGAGCGCGACATAATTAATATCGTAAACCGTGATATTCCGTATCCGCAATAATCAGCAAATAATTATATAAACAAGCACCGAACACAATTACCTCACAGCAGCCAATTATCTAATATTACACATATCGATCTGCCCCTCGGAATATAAGGAACAATGGTTACTTAAACGAAATACCTACATAATGAAATTATTCCACGTAATTAGGTCTGATTATTATCGGGTGCACGGTGCCCTCCCCGCCTCCCCCCCGAGGAGAAACAGGACGGGCGCGAGGGGGTGGCTAGGGTAGCTCTCGCAGTAATTAATTTGCCCGTTCCTCGTAAATCATGCGCAACATTTATTAAGATGTTTAAAGGTGCAGGGGATGATCGAATGAAGCGAACCCGAAGCCCGGGCGCGAGAAAAATGAGATACGCCTCAATTTTTCAGCGTCGTGTTAGTTTTGTTTCGCCCTGATGAACAGCTTGCGTACACGAATGGAATAAATTGATTACAGTCTGAAGGGTTTCGCGTTTATGTGCAGGGGATTCGAATTACTTCGTTTGTAATTGTGTGTGTGATTAAATAATGGCTCTGTTTGTTTTATTAATTGGAGAATTGTGAGGGGATGGGATTTGTTTATTGAAGGATGTTTCAATTAACTTATTTCATTTTAAAAATTTTATATAATTAATGATTTTAACATTTAGACATTGGTAGTTCGTATTGAATGAAATAAATATGAATAGATTATTAAAAATCAACCAATAAAACACAAATTAGATTGAATAACTTTAAATTGTATTAAACTTCAGCTTAACTAAACAAATCTAAGAATCACTTCAAGAAGCTCGATCCTTCTTTATCTCGAAAGTATTGAGAAATCCCTAAGCTCCGCGAGGATTGAGTATTCAAGATGAAAATTATTAATTAAGCTAAGTTAAATTAATTTTTAGGATAATTAACCAAAGAAACAAGTACATTATTTACCATAAATTAATATGAACATCTCAGAATTGCGATTAGTATAACGTTCAATTACATTTATTATTTTTAACACTTAACTTGAATCTATATTAAAACGTTTAAGTGGAAATTATGCGCGATTAAGTTCAGCGGATTGTTAATACTTTCTAAACTCAACTTTGTAAAAAAGCACAACAATTTGATTTTTAATTATTCTAAAATTCTTTTTATTTATAATTAATGGTTTTAATATTTAGACATTGGTAGTTCATATTGTATGAAATAAATATGAATAAATTATTAAAAATCAACCAATAAAACACAGATTAGATTGAATAACTTTAAATTCTATTCATATTTATTTCATATCTTTTTATTTAATTAATTGGAAAAAACTGTTACCAATTATATACTCTTTTCTATTATTAAAATTTGGTTTATGTTTAATCAGCGCAAAGCGCAAAACTTAGACATTAACCCTTGTCTTAAATCCCACGTGAGTTTTAAGAGTGTCATTAAGCTAAAACAAACTTTAATTAAGCTTTTATAATTAAACTCAGTAACAATTTAACTTAAGGTTAATAAGTTGAAAACATAGATATAACCCTTGTTTTTAACTTAATGTGAGTATTAAGTTTGTAATTAAAGTAAACTTGAAATTATAAGCGCTATACAACAGTGATAAATTCGGAAAATGTATTTAAAAACATAATGTATTCCTGGAAACTTTAAGCTTTTATAATTACACTCAGCAACAATTTGACTTAAATTTAACCAGCTTAAAACATAATTATAACAATTGTTTCAAATCGTATGTAAGTTTTAAGTTGGTAATTTAGCTAAAATAGAAATTATAAGCGCCTCAAAAAGTGTTCAATTCGAAAACCACAATGCATATATTTATGTATAGGAATATTCTGTTGTTGTATTCATAATTTGTCAATTAATGATTTATTATTATTAACCCTATACCGATAGGTAAAAGGGTCAATGAATAAAAAAAATATTATTTCTGGAAACAAATTTTAAGATATTTAATGGTTTTAATATTTAGACATTGGTAGTTCATATTGTATGAAATAAATATGAATATAATATTAATAATCAACCAATAAAACACAGATTAGATTGAATAACTTTCAATTCTCGACTAGTTTCGGGTTATTATTAGCCCATTTTCAAGAGAATTTAAAATTAAAGTTATTCAATCTAATCTGCGTTTTATTGGTTGATTTTTAATATTATATTCATATTTATTTCATACAAATTTTAAGATTTTATAATTACGCACAACAAAAATTTGACTTACGTTTAATTAAAACTTAGTAATATCCTTTATCTTAAACCCCATGCGAGTCTCAAGTTTGAAATTGAGTGATTTAAGTATCCTACCTTCAGTAAGTCGAATATCTCGGTAAAGTCGTTACGTTTACTCTTGATATTTTTTCTTGTTATTAAAAAAAAGTCGGAAGTTAATGTAAACATGAAAGGGAAATATTTTTATAAACCCCGCAACGTCGAACATTTTTACATTTCCCACACGCGGAAAACAATGCAAGAAATAAAACCACTTGAAAACAAGGCCCATTTAAAAGTTAGTTAGTTCCGAACTAACCGCAATTAGGACGAGGGAAAAAGTCGCCGCAGACAGCAATGCTTTTTAATGAAAACATCGCGTTATTCCGTTACTGTGCTCTCGCGCGGGGGCCAGAGGGGGCGCTCGCCCCTAAATTACCTCGGCGGTGGGCGGCGATGAAAAACTACCCGGCCGCATGCAACGTTTTATAATTATTTAGATAGGCGGAGGGCGGCGTGTCTTTTGCTCTTTTAATTACCATTTAATCCCGGACGCTAGGTTGAAAAAAAAGAGGAAGAGGAGGATGGAGGAGAGCTAACTAGTGGGGAATTAAAAACGGATTTGGTTGGATGATTTGTGTGTAATTGAAGTTTTTATTTAGTTTTTTTTAATTATAGTTGTCATTCTATGGATGTTTACAGGATTATCGTAAATTAATTTAGAAATGAATTTATATTTCGTTGATTAATTATTCATGCACTTAATTATTAAAATTTACTTTAATAAACGAATAAATAAATTATTAAATTATTTTTGATTTTCAACTATTTTGTAGTATAAGTAAACACAAAAGACTATTTTGTAGTATAAATACAAAATAGTTGAAAATCAAAAATATTTTATTTATTCATTTATTAAAGTGAATTTAAATTATTATTTTCTTGATGAACCTAGGATTTGCATTCATATAAATTTGAAAAAAAAAATGTTTAGAAGTTTATCAAAATTCTTATCTACAGAAATCTCAATAAACTTAGGATTTGTATGTATAGAAATTTGAAAAAAAGCTATACACACAAATTCTAAATTTGACAAGATTTCAGTAGACGGAAATCCTCACAAAACCTTCTAAATTTAAATACAAAAAATGTAGAAAGTTTATTGCGATTCTTATCTAGAGAAATCTTGACAAAAAAGATTTGTATCTATAAAAAAATTTCTAGACACAAATTTTATATGTATCAAGATTCCTGTAGATGGAAATCCTCACAAAACCTTCTAAATTTAAATAAAACAAAATGTAGAAAGTTTATTACGATTCTTATCTACAGAAATCTTGATGAACTTAGGATTTGTATCTATAAAAAAATTTCGAGACACAAATTTTATATGTATCAAGATTTCTATGGATGGAAATCCTCACAAAACCTTCTAAATTTAAATAAAACAAAATGTAGAAAGTTTATTACGATTTTTATCTACAGAAATCTTGATGAACCTAGGATTTGTATCTATAAAAAAAATTCGAGACACAAATTTTATATGTATCAAGATTCCTATAGATGGAAATCCTCACAAAACCTTCTAAATTTAAATAAAAAAAAATGTAGAAAGTTTATTACGATTCTTATCTACAGAAATCTTGACGAACCTAGGATTTGTATCTTTAAAAAAATTTCTAGACACAAATTCTATATGTATCAAGATTCCTGTAGATGGAAATCCTCATAAATCTTCCAAATTAAAAAATAATGTAATGCATTTGTGTCTATAGAATTTTATTTTCAAATTTACAATGTTTATTTGGATCAACAAAAAAGAATTTTATTTTCAAAGTTCCAATGTTTATTTGGATCAACAAAAATCTTGATAAACATACACACATTAATCGGTTCAATGCGTTTAACTCGCGTTTTTTGCAGGTGATAAAAAAACTCTCTGTATAATTGAATATACATATATATAATCAAATTCTGGCTTGAATTATACAATTTAACAATCGCCAAAAGCAGTTACAGGAAATTCGATTAATGAGAATAAATATAAAAATTATACATTTTATCAAACAGTAATGTGCAGATGTAAAAGTTATATTTTTTATTGTTGAATGGAAACAATAAACACACGAGTTTTTCCCTAACTCCATTATTTATTAAACACGTTAGATGTACATTTCGACCACAAATATTATTATCAATAAGAAACTTTTAATAAATTTAATTAAACTTTCTCAATAAATAAGTAATCAGGTCGGCTGTTTAGGATTTCAGTTTTATCTCCACGCAGATAAAGTAAACGGGGACAAATACAGTCCATGCGAAATGCGAAAATTGTCAGTGCCGTAATGTTTTATCGTAAATGCACCGCGTCCCGGTTCATTCATCCCGTCTGCTTGCTGGAAAACAGTAATAAGGTGGCGTTATTGTCGGTCGACTTCCTGCAGGAATGTTGCCGTCGTCGACTCGCTGAAAGCGGCCGGGCATTGTCTGGATTTCAGTCCGTGACACAAAACCCAAACAAAAACGTTTGTCTTCTTCGTAATCGCCTCATCAGGTGATGGAGGAGAACGCGCGCAGCGGAGTATGAGGATTAATGGGGAGATGTTGGTGCGATCCTTTTTGGTTATGGGTTTTGTTCCTTTAATTTGAACTAGATAGTTATTATGTGACTAATATTGTTCATAATACTGGATTTAAAAATATCTTTAAACGCTTAGAATCAAAAATTGTTGAAACTTGCAGATACCGAAACAGCTATTCTATTAATATTTAATTGTAATGAACACTACAATTCTTGTAAAATTTATTTATATTTTATTTTTACGATTTTTTTTCTTTTGGTTTCGAGTACATCACGTTCCTGCACTTAATGGCGTCTTTGAAGTCTGAGGAAGAGGTCGATTTATCCGTTTTCGTTTAGGGTGATCGCGTCCTGATTTATGGCAGGAAATTCGTGCAGAGGTACAACACTAGCGTCGCTAAATTGGCCTAATCCAGTATATCTGTCGCCGAGATCAGATAAAACGGTGAGGCCTGAAATAAGCGACGACAACACGTTCGACGCCGCGTGTACATCGATTTACAACATTTGCGGATAAATTACGCCATTATGCTAATTCTGCGACAGACAAAAGAACAGGTGTAGCTCATACGAGGGCGGAATAATGGAAAATTTGAATTTTTTAAAGGGTTTTATAGAAAGTTTAATAAATTACATATTTTATAAAATTTAAAATTTATTTTTTTTACAATTAATCATGATCCAATACCTTTTCAGTTCGCTGAAAATCGCTGAATATGGGTATTTTAATCGAACATTTTGATTTACGATAAAGCTTATTTCCATTTTTATTCTTTATTCTTTCTTTTTTGAAATTGAGCAAATAAACGTTATGTTTTATTTTCAAAAATTGAATTATTTGCATAATATTTGATTACCACTTGCTATATTTTTTTTTCAATATTTTGTGCGCTGTTTTTATAAATCGAATTAAAAGCTTCACACTCTAAGTGTGTGCAATATTTAAAAACTTCATCATAAGATATCTACTGAATTTTTTTTTTTTTGAGTTTAAGTGAAGTGTTTAATCACAAATTCAAAGACTGTTATTCCTTACTTCACAATTTATGTTAAATGTACATTTCGAGACACAAAGTGCTCATTATCAATAACAACTGCTATGTGACGGAATAATTGTCGAGAACAATAAAATAATATTTTGAAACTTTACACTCTAAATGATTTATATATAAAATAAAATATTCATTGGTTTTAGCCTCCCATTTTTTAACTACCATCTTAATTGCATAATTCAACTTTTATTATTCGTGAGAATTTGTAATATTTATAATATTTTAAGTGCTTCAACAGTGTTATAATTAATATCATTTACAAAATTATATTTTCAATAAAAATATTTTACTAAATAAAAATGATTTGAAAATAATTAATAAATTATTTCCACATTTAGCTCTGTGACTTTTGTGGAAATTTGAATATTTTCAAAGGAAAAAAAGTGGATTTTGATGAAAAATCTGAAACTCGCGGAAAAGCTTAAAATTATATCAAAATTGTCTTAATGAATGGGAGCATAATTTGTATAAATTTGAGTAATATTGAACGAACAGTTTTCGTACAGAATACGAGTAAAATGGGACTTTTAAAATGAGGAAAAAATGTTTTTGAAGTTCTATTTAAATCAATGATTTTCGGGTGAAATGTAGCCACATCTTTCCCGAATTTTCTTCAAGTTCCAAGATTCTATCACATCTCTGAAACAAGTTATATTTTAAAAAATGTCGCGTTAAAGCGTCTATCGGCGTCTCTCGTTTAAAACGTTCCCATAAGACACCATGGAAACGAAATGGTATTATTTCAAATGGCCTTAATGAACATGAATCGAGATCAGCTAAAAAAATTAATGCAAATCCCCCTCTTACATTAAATCCTGAAACTAATTCTGATTCACCTTCAGCAAAATCAAAAGGAGTACGATTTTAATAGCTTTATTAATCAATGATAAATAAGGGTTAATAGTATTGCAATTCATAATTACAATATATTTTCATTATATTATAAGAGGAAAGTAATAAAAATTTGTTTTGGTTATAATTATTAATATTTATTTATTTAATTAATTAACGGATGCGATTTCATACAGTAACATACATACATGATAAAATAGAATAATGAAATAATAGAATTAACAAAACATATTTTAAAAACAAACTATTTGTTTTGCGCTAAATATACGGCGCAAAGAACTTACAGAATCTATAAACATGTCAATATTATAATAATGGGCTAATAACCCGAAACTAGTCGAGAATTTAAAGTTATTCAATCTAATTTGTGTTTTATTGGTTGATTTTTAATAATTTATTCATATTTATTTCATATGTCAATATTATTTAATAAAATGTATGTTAAATACGAGTGTTACATTAAATGAAATAATAATTCGAAGTATATAACAAAAAAATGTATTTTTATTCAACTCGTTAATATCCTTTCGTAATGCAAACATGAACATTATCCACGCAGTAAACAAATGAAAAAAAAAATATGTATGATAATTACATACCATGCGAACACAAAAGAAAACACGCCATATTCGATTAGCGCGAGGAAATGAGACGCTCGGCGAAACGAGAGAGGCGGACGGATCGAGTTTGTTTATGTTAAAATCCCGCCCGGGGGATTTTTCTTGCCGCTCTCTCGTGGAAATACAAAAGAGCGGGTGGAGGTGGGCGAAGCGAACGAACGGGGTTCGCGGCGGCGGCGGCGGCGGCCCCGAGGATTCCTGCGGAAGGTAAATACAGCCGGCTCTCGTCTTTCATCGTCCACCCTCCCTCACTCGCTCCCTCGCCCCTCGGGGGAACAGGACAAAACACCGCAACGCCCTCTCCGCAGTGTGCAAATTTCACTGTGGATACGTAAACATTTCAGCCGGGATGGTGTTTCCCTTGAAATTATCAGGGTCGGGGCGACATAAATATTTATAATGATGTTTAACTGGAAATTATGGTAATTAGTGCGGAGTTGTCGATTCGTTCAATTTTCCAAAGGCGATATTAATTAATATTTAATGAAAGGGGGAGTTTAACCGCACACCGTTAAATACGTAAATTTCGTAGAGTAAATAAAGTGTGTTTCCTTTGAAGAATCGTTGATGACTTTGCTGAATATAAAGAAAACATATCGCTAACTCACACCAAAACTTTCACTACCAAAATGAAAAACATTTGAATTGTGGAAAATTAAAATTGGTTAGTAATTTCTTATACAGGATTTTTCTATAAGAACTTTTGTTTATAAAACAAAACAAAATCGTGTAGATCTTTCGAATTGTATACTTTCTCTTTTGTTTTTGTTTATCAATATATATGAATTATTCTGGAGTTATAGAATTAGTTACTATAAGTTGTATGTTATTTACTTTAATTTTTTTGTTATGAATTTTGTAAAATGGCATTGCCGTAAAATAAATAAATAAATAAAACAAAAATACTCTAGTCTCATTTTTTTCTTTAAGTCTATTTTATATTTAAATTTTGACTATAAAGTCTATTCTTTTTAATAGAAAAGATTATTCATTCACTTGATCACATTTAAATAAATTAAATAAAAATGATTACTAAATTATTCCCTCTTTTACATCTCTGACATTTTTACTTACGTTACGTAAGTACTTTAAACAAATGCACATTAAAACAACTACTTCTTCGGCAAATACCCCGCCAGAAATTGAATTACACGATGTAAACAGGCTGTTTGAATTGTTGATTCCCATTTACATGGAGTCTTATGGGAACGGTTTAAGCGAGACGCGCCGATTGACGCTTTTGGATGATATTTCGATTAAACTACGATTACTTTCTTCAAAGAAGCGATAGAACCTTAAAACTTGAAGAATTAGATTCCGGAAGGAATTATCTATATTTCAGACACAAAATCAACAATATTACATTTTCATGCTGGTTTACAAAAATTCGCAAAGTTGGACGATTTTTTTGCACATTTTTTGAAGGCCCAATTTACACCCCTCCTGTACGAAAACTATTTGCTTCACATAGCTCAAATTTGCACAATTGATGATCCCATTCCTTGGGAATATTTTGGTGTAATTTGAAGTCATTCCGTGAATTTCGGATTTTTCACGAAAATCCATTTTTTACCTTGAAAATTTTCAAATTTCACAAAAAAATTCTTTGCTCAGAAAAATTCTGAAAAAAATCATAAATAATTTCAATGATATTATAAAGAGTGTGGTGCATTTATTTTGACAGAAAAAAATCATTTCCGGCTTATTTAGACCTTTTAAATTTAATCCATCCCATTTGCATGGAGTCTTATGGGAACGGTTTAAACTCGACGCGCCGATCGACGTTTTCGGACGCAGTGATGATTAAACTAAGATAACGTTGTTCACACAAGAGATAGAATATTGGGACTTGAAGCATATGATTCGGGAAGGATTTATCTAGATTTCACCCAAAAATTAATTAAATTCCAGTTTTGTGCTTCTCTAAAATAATACGTAAATTTGGACAATTTTTTCGCTCATTTTTCAAAAGCCAAATTTACAAGCCTGCTGTACGAAAACGAGTTGTTCTATTTTACTTAAATTTATACAGTTGATACTTCCATTCAGTTGGAACATTTTGGTATAATTTTCAAGTCATTCCGTGAGTTTTGGATTTTTCACGAAAATCCATTTTTTTTCTAGAAAATAATCAAATGCTGCAAAAAATTTCTTTGCTTAGAAAAATTCTGAAAAAAATCATAAACAATTTTAATGATATTAGAAGGAGTGTGGGGCATTTATTTTGACAGAAAAAAATCATTTCCGGTTTATTAAGGCTATCCATGCATTTGCATGGAGTCTTATGGGAGCGGTTTAAACTCGACGCGCCGATCGACGTTTTCGGACGCAGTGATGATTAAACTAAGATAATATTGTTCACACAAAAGATAGAATATTGGTACTTGAAGCATATGATTCGGGAAGGATTTATCTATATTTCACCCGAAAATTAATTAAATAATACAAATTATCTGATTTAATCGTCAGTGGATAAGCAATCCGCCTCTATTTTTCGTTGTTTTTTTATGAATCTTTTAATTCTATAAAACTGAAACGTATTGGCGGATTCGCAGCCTTAAAAAATATGAAAATCAATTGATTTTTGTTATAGTAACACTCAGGTGCGGTGTGTGGCACCAACATATACTTTACAGTATTCAACATTTCTTGTTATAATAACACTCATTCTAGGAATAATTAAATACAATTGAAAAACTCTGTATATTACTTAAACCACTCTGAAGTTTAAAATACAAAGAATCCCATAACCCGCACAAAATAAACCCAAACACAAAACAAGCCCACTCACTTTATAAAAATATCGATAAACCAGCAACTCGCACGTACCCGCAATCTTTATTTCCCGCTGGATATCCAGTCCGTTTTCTAGTGAAATACAAGGGGTTGCGCGCATTGTATAAATATAATAAAACGGGCCGTCCTTATTCGGGGATCGGGGGATCAAGGATCCGGGTCCGCGGCGTATCCCATTATCTGTGTCAACATCTGCTCGCACGGACTTTATGCTTCGTGACAGATTACGGCGCGTCGACAAAGGAGTCTTCGCTCACCTTAACACGCTCGTTAAATTATACACGAGGGCCGTTAAATTCTGAACGAAAAAGAGATAAACATCTGTAATTAGTGATCGTCTTGTTATTAATTTTCCTCTTTCTGGGGCGTTAAGGTTTAATGAATTACTGAATTTATTGCCGCGTATAAAATGGGCGGAATTAAAAATTTTGCAACAGATTTGGGATAATATTGATTTTGCTAATAATTAAGAATTTTTTTCCACATTTAGCTCTGTGACATTTTAACTTACGTACTTTAAATAAATGTATATTAAAACAACTACTTCTCGGACAAATACCCCGCCAGAGATTGAATTACATAAAGTACACCTGCTGCAACGTATCAATAACAAATTGTATCATGCAACAATTTTTAATAATACGGGAGTTAATAATTAAATTCATATTTCTTGTTTTATAAAAGGGTATATTTCGGATACTTTTACATAAAACTTGTTATACATTCTGTTTCCAATAAGTTGCAATATTTTTTATTTATTTACAAAATATTGTATTAAATTACATGAAATGTCAGTGCATTTATCGAGACTCAAACACCAAGTCGATAGCCATTTTAGGAAGAATATTATATAAAATGCGTGGTAGAAAAATAATCCGAAATCAGTTTTTCTTATAAATAAATAGTTTATTAAATATGGAAAAGATTTGATTGAAGATTCAAAGCAACGTGTTAAGGGAAATATTTAAGTTATTTTTTAATTGAAATTAAGAATAGCATTCAATTCTAGATACACCAATAGGAAGGGAATGCAACAACAACAGTGTATCATGTTAATTAAGCTGTCCTGTCAGTGGCATTTGCACGTCGCGCATTGATTTTAATACAATAGCAGCGTAAGTACACGTACAAACACTGTCAATTAGTATATTGAATCTCTGCAACACACCGAATCGACTTAGCTGCTCGAACTAGTTCACTTCCTGGGCCGCGCGTATGAAAACCGATGATTTCATGTAAATGGCAAGGATTATCAGTCCCGCAGGCACGTTATCCTCTGTTGATTTTGTTCAGTCGGCGGGCTCCCCGATTCCGGAGAACACAACAACATTCAAGCGGGGCGTAATATCACCTGGATGCGCACCCGATCGCTATTAATCATGATTGATGGATTGATTTCGTTCGATGGGTGAACGGGCAATTTTAATGCGCACTCACTGATCCTGTACAATCCAATCTAAAGCGTTTGCATTGTGTGTTAATAGCTGTTTCGGTATCTGCAAGTTTCAATTTGATTAATTCAGAAATTTATAATATATCGGGATTACCAATTAAATCAGTTTAAAATAAAAACAGGGAAGGATTTAATACACACACATCTTTATTCAGACTATACAGACAATTTTAACAATATAACATAAATAGTTACAATCTATCTGGGCTATCGACCTAAGGTATTTCTGCTCAAAGAATTTAATTTACTTATATTTTTTTTTGTAATTAAAGTCTTCTTAAATCCTCGGTGAAACATTTTTATGTAAAAACAATAAGTGTAAACGTAGGGATTCATCTATTAAAACAATTACTTCCTGAGCATATACCCCGCCAGACATTGGATTACACAATAGATATTTATTTGTTGCATACCAGTACCATTGTGCATTGCATTTTTTTGAGTCGAAAATATTTATTGAAAGGAAACAATAAATAATAATTACAAGGATGTCTGTAGATATGTGTTTCGGAATTTATTGCTCAGCAGCTGTTAAACATTTTTACATAACGTCTTCACCGTTCATGTTAAAGTGATTACACTCTGTGAAGGATTTTATATTTAAAGCAAATATTTTAATTCTATATTGAGAATCGTTAATAATAAAATAATTATATATTCATTATCCTTTTGTAAGATTGATTATGAATATTACGTGTAATGTAATGAATATTCGAGTTAAATTAAATGAGGGGATGATTAAATCAAGTTTAACGAGATTAAGGATTACCCGTGAAAGTTGCGAAAGTCTGAATAAATGCAGTAAATCACGGTTAAGACATTGTTTTGAAACAATCGTGTTAACTCGTAATTATGCCGGGTGTTTGTGTGTCAGCGCGGTGAATTTCATTAAGGGACAAATTGGTTGCGGGCCCCAAGGTCGAGGGCGCCCCTCGTTTGTCGCGCGGGCGGCTTTTTCTCGGTTTCGGGATTAATTTTAAAACACGCACTAACACGCATTAATCTCGGCTTTAGCAGTCGGGGGCCAGATTAATTAAAGCCAATGGAAAGACTAACTGGGAGTATAATTAACTGCTCGGGATGAGTAAATAGTAAAGGACGGGATGTTAACGTTGGCGCGGGGGAAGGAGGGTGGCTGGTAATGGGGCACGTTGCGCATCCGGGGGAGATAAGGTGAGCGTTCATAATGGGGCGATATTCAAAGTAAGGGATGTGTACACGTATGTATGTCTGGCGTGTATGTTAGAGAGTGTGTCAACAGAATTTCTCCGGGAGGAGATAGTGTTTTACGGCCGCCGAAGAGAGGTTTGATTACAAGGAGGGCTTAGATTACATCTCGTGGATTATAAACTTGAGCTTGTGGATGGTGGCTTTTATTAACCTTAACTGTACTAACCATTTTTCATTCCCTTCCTTCCCCTCTCCACGGTACCCAAATGTCCGGGTTAATTAAACTGAAATTAAGCAAGTTTATAATCTTCGTGACTGCTGCTTTTAACGTACTTTGCTACTTCTTAAAAAAAACTCACACAAAATTATGTTTTTCTTAAATTAAATCATACCATAAATTTAATTATTATAATTCCAACTCAGGTATTTACATACATAATTATCTATATTAAGCACAATTTTAACAATAACATATTTTGATGCAAATATTTTCAACAGTGATTATTTTATCACCTGGGCACTTATTATTTTTTTAAAGCTATAACAGAAACATTGAATAATAAAAAAATATAACATTTTCTCTGTACAGTTTTCTTTTAATAAAATCTGAAAATTATATCTGTTGACTTTCAAGAATATAATGAAAATTATTTATTCAGTTAGGACATTTCTGATTAATACTCATTTCAACAGTAAATTATTGCGTTGTTTTAAATACGATATTAAATAAATATATATATAATCTAAAATCCCCATCTACCATAATGGTGGTGTAGGGGTAAATAAATAACTGTATATATTTATTAATAAATATTATATTTATTATTATTACATAAATCGTAAAAACCTGCTGTATTTTTATAACCAGCAATTTCAAACAATAAACATTGGAAATGACCAACCTTTTTCGCATAAATCAATTATTTTTATAAAAATCATAATTTACCGTACGACACAAACACGCCGCGAGAGAGATATTTTCCAATAGGCGCATACATTTTCACAGGCGAACGTTTTAATTTAATTTATTTAAATAACACGGTGACGGACGTTTTGACAATAAATAAATTCGCAGCGAATCGAAATATAATCGAGTCCGTTTATTTATTTATTTTTTTTTTTTCGCCGGCGCGTGCGATCGGAATTGCCTCGTATTTGTGTTTTCGCTTCGAAATCGAAAATTGCGCGAAATTAATAAAATATGCACGTTACATTAATATTGTCCGGTCGGACAGAATAAATAATAAAATAATTAGATGATATATGTATGAACTGGGTGTAAATAACGCTCGCTGTTTTTTTTTATGTTTGCCGCTTTTTCAGCGGTGATGTTTTAATGTAATTCAGTTTTTAATTACACTGAATAATGAATAAATACGTATAACTGCTACGTGACTTTAATAAATATATTTTTTTCAGTATGATTTAATCTTATTAAAATTTAAAAACGAATTATTAAAAAGTTATACACTTCATTCCTATGTTCGCTCCTTATCCCAGACAGTCGGTATAAATACATCTTTATTCAGACTATACAGATAATTTTAAGAATACAGCTTTGTTTGATATCCTGAGTGAGTTTCATAAAGATTCCCTGAAAATTATATTTTTTACGATTTTTTGAAATTAGAATATTTGTGAAAACGCACGAAAATTCGTTGTTTTAGCCTAAAAATGAAAATAACTCAAAATCTGTGGATGGGGTATTTTTAGTTTTTTATATATTCTGAAAGAGCAGGCTTTGTTTGATATCCTGAGTAAGTTTCATGAAGATTCCCTAAAAATTATATTTTTTATGATTTTTTTAATTTGGAATATTTCTGAAAACGCACGAAAATTCGTTGTTTTAACCTATTAATGAAAATAACTCAAAATCTGTCGATGGGGTATTTTTAGTTTTTTGTATATTCTGAAAGAGCAGGCTTTGTTTGATATACTGAGCGAGTTTCATGAAGATTCCCTGAAAATTATATTTTTTATGATTTTTTGAAATTTGAATATTGGTGAAAACGCACGAAAATTCGTTGTTTTAGCCTAAAAATGAAAATAACTCAAAATCTGTGGAAGGGGTATTTTTAGTTTTTTATATATTCTGAAAGAGCAGGCTTTGTTTGATATCCTGAGTAAGTTTCATGAAGATTCCCTAAAAATTATATTTTTTATGATTTTTTTTAAATTGGAATATTTGTGAAAACGCACGAAAATTCGTTGTTTTAGCCTAAAAATGAAAATAACTCAAAATCTGCGGATAGGGTATTTTTAGTTCTTTATATATTCTGAAAGAGTAGGCTTTGTTTAATATCCTGAGTGAGTTTCATGAAGATTCCCTGAAAATTATATTTTTTATGACTTTTTTAAATTGCAATATTTGTGAAAACGCACGAAAATTCGTTGTTTTACAATAAAAATGAAAATAACTCAAAATCTGTGGATAGGGTATTTTTAGTTTTTTGTATATTCTGAAAGAGCAGGCTTTATTTGATATCCTGAATGAGTTTCATAAAGATTCCCTGAAAATTATATTTTTTATGATTTTTTGAAATTTGAATATTTGTGAAAACGCACGAAAATTCGTTGTTTTAGCCTAAACATGAAAATAACTCAAAATCTGTCGATGAGGTATTTTTGTTTTTTTGCATATTCTGAAAGAACATGCTTTGTTTGATACCCTGAGCGAGTTTCATGAAGATTCCTTAAAATTAAATTTTTTATGATTTTTTGAAATTTGAATATTTGTGAAAATGCACGAAAATTCGTTGTTTTAGCCTAAAAATGAAAATAACTCAAAATCTGTGGATGGGGTATTTTTAGTTCTTTATATATTCTGAAAGAGCAGGCTTTGTTTGATATCCTGAGCGAGTTTCATAAAGATTCCCTGAAAATTATATTTTTTATGATTTTTTGAATTTGGAATATTTGTGAAATCTCACGAAAATTCGTTATTTTAGCCTAAAAATGAAAATAACTCAAAATCTGTTCTTGGGGTTTTTTAGTTTTTTGTATATTCTGAAAGAGCAGGCTTTGTGTGATATCCTGAGTGAGTTTCATGAAGATTCCCTGAAAATTATATTTTTAATGATTTTTTTAAATTGGAATATTTGTGTAACCGCACGAAAATTAGTCGTTTTAGCCTAAAAATTAAAATAACTCAAAATCTGTGAATGGGGTATTTTTAGATTTTTATATATTCTGAAAGAGCAGGCTTTGTTTAATATCCTGAGTGAGTTTCATGAAGATTACCTGAAAATTATATTTTTTATGATTTTTTTAAATTGCAATATTTGTGAAAACGCACGAAAATTCGTTGTTTTAGCCTGAAAATGAAAATAACTCAAAATCTGTGGATGGAGTATTTTTAGTTTTTGGTATATTCTGAAAGAACAGGCTTTGTTTGATATCCTGAGTGATTTTCATGAAGATTCCCTGAAAATTATATCTTTTATGATTTTTTGAAATTGGAATATTTGTGAAAACGCACGAAAATTCGTTGTCTTAGACTAAAAATGAAAATAACTCAAAATCTGTGGATGGGGTATTTTTAGTTTTTTGTATATTCTGAAAGAGCAGGCTTTGTTTGAAATCCTGAGTGAGTTTCATGAAGATTCCCTGAAAATTATATTTTTTACGATTTTTTGAAAAAAAAAAAATCATCAAAATGCTTCTATTTGTACTTCTTTTCGTCTTTAATTCCTTTCTTTTAGTCATTCCACATTAACTCTGAAAAGAGCCCCATTTTATTTTTTCCACAAAATACATCTTCAAATCATCCACAACGCACCTACTAATAAAATTCCTCACACACGAAACACACGTTCCGCGTCCCTCCTCCTCCTTTTTTCCGTACTCAAGCGAATGAAACACGCTATAAAATCCTTTATAAAGCGTAATTATTTCCCGTATAAAATGCTTAATGGGGTGATTTTTCCGTGTGTAAATGGGTGAATATTTTACACCAACATCGCCCCCTCCCACACACCCCCGCGGAATGGGGCATTTAATTATCTCGTGCGCCCTGAAATAATTAAATCGCTCGATTAACATGCAAATGCTCGCCGAAATCATTTCGGAATGTTGAAAAAAAAAAAGGAGAGAGAGGAAACGCGAACGTAACCGGAGAGGCTGAGTTAAATGAAACGTTAGCTCTTGAAAAAAATATCTGGTCCCAATTAAGCATCTCGGATGTAGAGATTGTTTAGTTAAGGTAATTGTGTAATTTTGGGGAGGGGAATGTTAATAATTTTGTTTAATAAGTTGGAAGTGGATGTTGTTTTAATCAGGTGGGTAAATACGGAAGGTTTTCCTGGTAAATTTTGATTTAGTTAAAAAATTAATAATTAATAGAATTCTTCATAAAAAACAGATAATACTTCCGTTTACCCGATTGTTTAAGACAAATCTGATAATAAATATACATCTATAACATTTACCGGCAATACAGCACAAAAATTTGCGAAAAATTAATTCAATTGATATTCCTTTTAAATAATATTTATGAAATTGAAGAAATTTCATAGATATATAATTTTTGTCATAAATTCCACTATTAATATTAATAGCATTATCGTAATTAACATAGTTGTAATGCGCGATTCGAAAATGGTGTTATAAATCCATGTTTGTATGATATATGAATATGGACCAAATCTAATTAAATTATGTGGCTTAAATTCTCGCATCCAACACAAC
Organism: Philonthus spinipes; assembly: GCA_963082785.1. NCBI lineage: Eukaryota > Metazoa > Arthropoda > Insecta > Coleoptera > Staphylinidae > Philonthus > Philonthus spinipes. The sequence continues at coordinate 3,800,044 of OY720310.1, read as the reverse complement.
TTAATAGACTGAATTTGGGCATTACCCAGTATACGGTCCGGTAATAATTCCTCTAATAAGCGTTTATCGCTCATGTTAATTTACAATACAACACCAACATTCGGTATTTAGTGCCGTTGTAATCCCGAAATCCTGGCATATTACAAGAGGCCGTTCATATAAACAAACACCAGCTGCTGTTGCGACATGAAGTCACTTCTTAAAAATCCGCACGGGTTGAAGGGATATTTATCATCCGGATTCATTAGATTTAGAAGGGATTTAAGTGAAACGCGCCCTTCCTCATATAGCCGTAAGTATCAATATAAGGTGTCAATAAAAATGTAGTGCGCTGGAACGGGGAAGTGACTGGGACGGTGTCGAGATGAGGCGATTTTCTCTTAAGGACCTTCTCTTCCACTTTATACTTCACCTGGATGGGGACAAATTACATTTGACTTTTATTGGCGGGAGGGTTCCTGAAATATCTTACGAGCAAAGTGTGAATATATAAAGACTATGATATAAAAAAAATTAAAAAAATATGAAGATATTCGAAATGCATTCGAAAATAACGTTGATAAATTATGTGAACTAAACAATATTAATTCATTTGAACATTGATGAAAATAATGAAAAAAAAATATTTATATTGACAATATTCTTGTTGTGTAATTTGGATCTGTTTTAATTGCCTAGCATTAGACATTAAAGAAATTCACACATTTACATATTTTTTCGTAGGTAGGAAACTTATCATGTCCTCGTTAAACTGTGACATATTTTGTGTGCTTAATTTTATTGCACATAAGAATACTTATTGAAGAAAGGATACTCAATATTTTCTTAAATAATATTCGTTGTATTTTTTTTAATCATTTTTCCTTTCTAATTATTCCATTAAGTGTAAGGAGTTTTTGTTCAGTGTCTGTTTCTATATTTTTCTCTCCATGTCTTTCTGTTCTTTGTTAATTGTTATATTTAATATTTAGATTAAATACACGAATGTTTAAATAAGTTGTGTAATATAAAAATAAGTTTCTATTAATAAAAGAAATTACTCTTCAAGAATCGTGCTACTTCAGCGCGTTTCACTTAAATCGCTATATTTAAGAAAAAAATAAACGCATCTGTTTATTTTTTTTACATTTCATGATTTCTTTACATTTCAATTGCTTCCTTGCTACTCAGAATTACTAAGATAAATCTACTTTTAATAATTTTAACCATATTTTTTATTAATTTCTATATACACTAGTTAAACAAAATTTCTTACAAAAAAATGGGCGTGTTTCCAGTCTCACTGGTCGGCCTGATAAGGCCGATTCCTGTTGAATATTTTATGAGCCGTCCGCGTTCCGCTACAGGACCGACATTGAATCCCTAATATATCGAGCGTTAAATGTATTAAAATTATTTCCAGCCTTATTTAAATTTGTAATCCGGCCGTTTTTTTTCTTTCTTTTCCTCCTCCTTCGCTTGTAGTGTTTGCGGGGTCCTTTTTTGTGTCCGGTCCTCGAGGGTTGTTGCTTGCTCATTCATGGCGGGTTTAACAATAAGCTCGGCAACGTATTGAGAAATAACGCGGTCGAATTTTTATGTTGCTTACATTTTTTTTTCTTTCGGTCTTTTCTTAGAAGGTTATTGTTTGGTAAATACATGTTTATACTTTCAAATACTCTTCAACATGATTTGTTTAAATAAATAATAAATAAAATGTAAATAAATAATTATTTATACGAATTTTTACAGATATATTTAACAAAAAGCTTTATGCTGTGGAAATGTAAGGAGTGAGGTTTCTTCACAGTGTCAATTTTTATTTGTTGAAATTAATTTAAATAAAAATTTATGAAATTTGCAATATCCCTAACGTAGCTGAATGCCTCTAAAATTTATGTAATAAATCAGTACAACAAAAAAGTCAATCAAGCGGATATTAACACTAAAAGAAATGTTCATTGATCAGAACAATTTGATTAATTGGTGAAACATTTTTGAAGGTTCAGAAATACAGAATAAAACACTTGGTTTACTTCAGATTAAATTATGTGAAATAAACCAATTTTCTTCAATTTTCGTCAAAAGTTATTCATGGATAAAATGTAGCTAGATATTAATTCTAGTGATGGGAAAAGTCGATCTTTTATTACTGCTAAATTATGTATAATATAATTTTATGAATGTTACTTACTACAAAAATACCAAGAATAACTTCTTATTTATTAATAAACATAAATTTGAAATTACTTTTTCGTTTTAAGTACTTAAAATGCACATTTAGTAATACTCGATTACTAATATTATTCGATTTTGCCCAACACTAATTAATTCCCTATATTTTTATGTAGAATGCTCGGCGCATTCACCAGAAATGAACACGAAATATGTTTCGCAAGGAATGAATTTAATTTTATTCCATTTTTTAATTGTGTTTAATTTAAAGCTTAAAGTAAGTTCTAGTAAATAATAAAAGCAGAAAAAACTGTGTAAGTAGCTAGATATTAATTCCTTATATTTTTTATATGGGTAAATTACTCCGCGCCCGGCGCATTCACCATAAATGAACTCGAAATAAATTTCACGAAATATTAATTTATTTTTGTTCCATTTCTTTAAGTTTTTAAATTTAGAGGCTAAAATAAGTTCTAGTAAATTATAGAAGTTGAATAAATCGTGTAAGTAGTTAAATGTTTATTCCCTACATATTTTATGTAGGTAAATTGCTTCACGCCCAGCGCATTCACCATAAATGCCCTCGAAATATGTTTCGCAAGGAATGAACTTAATTTTATTCCAATTTTTAATTTTGTTTAATTTAGAGCTTAAAGTAAGTTCTATTAAATTATAAAAGCAGAAAAAAATGTGGAAGTAGCTAGATATTAATTCTCCTATTTTTTTATATGGGTAAATTACTCGGCGCCCGGCGCATTCACCAGAAATTCACTTGAAATAACTAACTAACCATCTCTATTCAAATGTGTATATGTATGTATAATAATATACAAAAATTAGAATTATATTCTGTAGATGATGAATCGGCTATCGACCGGAGAACACTTGAAATATTTTTCGCAAAGAATGCATTTAATTTTGTTCCATTTCTCTAAGTTTCTAAATTTAGGGCCTAAAGTAAGTTCTAGTAAATTATAAAACTAGATTAAATCGTGTAAGTAACTGGATATTAATTCTCTACATTTATTATGCTAGTAAATTTCTTCATGCCCGGCGGATTCACCATAAATGCACTTGAAATATATTTCGCAGAGTGAATATAATTTTGTTACAATTTTTAAAGTTTTTAAATTTAGCGCCTAAAGTAAGTCCCAGTAAATTATAAAACTAAAAAAAATCATGTAAGTAGCTATATTTTAATTTCCTACATTTTTTTATGCGGGTAAATTGCTTCGTGTCCGGCGCATTCACCATAAACGCACTTGAATCCCTCGATCAAAAAACAGCCTGTCCAAAACGCTGTAGGCCCGATTGCGCCATATTCAATTATGAAATTATCCAGGTAAAACTGCGCACGTCCAACCATTCACCATCCACCCTCGCTTTTATCAATATCGCGAAACTAGGCGTGTTTCGTGCCAGCCAGGTGAGCTCGTGCTCCTTGCGGCCCGTGTCTACCTACCCCAACATTTTGCGCATTATGTATGCTTATCTCGTCCAGCATAAAACTATCCGTTCCGCGTGAAACTCAGACTGGAATTGTTTCAACGTAAAGTTGAGTGTGTTCTCCTTTTTTTTTTGTTAATTATTTAAAGTTGAATAAATTATTTAATTATAATTTTTATTAAATAAAATATCAACAAGCATTCATATGACGTATGGATAAATAGTGATGGGCGTTTCGATTTTTCTAGTGTGTTCCATGTGCAATGCCTTGATGAATATTATTAGTATGTTAAATATTTTTATGACCGAGCTAAATATTGTATAAGCAAGTTACTTGTATTAACCGTATATGCACTTTATGTTAGAAATATGGTTAATACAAGTAACTTGCTTATACAATATTTAGCTCGGTACTTTATGTTAGAATATTGTATATTTTCCCCTGTAATTTGAAATCTGTATTTCTGTTGGGAAATAAATTATTATTATGAATGCGGTTGAACGGATTTTATGTTGTGATTAAAAACCTGATTTGAATCATAACGAATGGAAGATATCGCAAGTGCAATTTATTGCCGAAGCAATATGAAATTGGGCAATAGATGGCGCTTGCGTTATCTTCAATTTATTATGATTTTTATTAATTAAATCGGAAATTAATTGTTAAAATATAATTATTTTTAAAACTTCATGATGCATTTTCAGTATTAAGATAAAGAAAACACTTAATAACTTAAGTGGTATAAAAAAAATATTAAGTGTTTTCGTTATCCTAATTATTTTCGCTTTAGTTGCTGCAATAATGACTTACGTAACATACAAATACCTGTTGAAACAAGGCTACATACTAAGCGGATATTTTTCTTAATAACTTAAGAAAAATATCCGCTTAGTATGTAGCCTTGAATAATATTTTGCGGTTTCATCCTTCACTTTAATCATGACAAATTTGAGCGTATATTATATTACAGAAATCAGGAACATATGCAATTTATAGGTTACAGCCAAACATATTTAGCCATTTATGCAAGGCTGTACGATTTATAATTGTTATACATGTTATGTAAAAAAATTATTACATCTGAAAAAAAAAAGAAATTAATTAATTGCATTGCAAACATATTTAATTTTTATAAAATAAATAATAAATGTGCAATTTATTTCCATAGCCAATTATTATTTGTGAAATAAATTTATATAACTTCATCGCAAATAAATACTCTTTGTATTTATATGTATTAATTACAAAATAAAATAAGCATAGATATTATTTACATTAAATAATTCGAAACGCGTTAAAAAAATATTTTTTTTAATAGTTATAATTCTTTATTGATGGATCCGAATAGTTTAGCCTTTAAATAAAAAAATTGCAAACAGATTTCATTTTTATATTGTATATATATTTTCAATTAGCGTATAGTCACAATACAAAAATTAGTTCGTGATATAATCAAAGTATATTTTTGTTCACAAATATTTTACCTAAGTAGATTACAACATGTATCACAAAATAATGGATACAAGCATTAACTGTTTTTTTATACATATTATTAAATGTATTTTTTTACATGAAACAATAAATCGCGCATCATTTCGAAACTGAAAAATTAAATCGCAATCGAATGATCCTCTTAAATTAAAACCAGATTTCCGATGCGGCGAACCGAAAACGAATTCGGATATATCGTTTTGTTTGTGGAGCCATTGTGCTGTAAATTAATTGTTTGGATTTAATTAGTGCTGTATGGATTTTAAATATGTTCGTTGGTTATAAATAAATCAATATGGAACACAAACTGGTTGCATGGAATAAACCCGAATGTACCGACATAAGCTGGAATCAGGAGAGAAATAATCGTGTAAATAAAATTACATTCCAATGCATAAATTAAAAGCATTTGCTAGATAACCAACAATAGCAATTTTAATTATTAAAAATTTTTAGTTATGTGTGGACCATTCAATTATTGATTAAGATTTCTGAATTGAGTATATTCGTTGATGAATAAATGAAATTCGATTTAACACCCTTAAATAACAATTTATTAAATTTATTGATTTGATTTAATAATTTGTCTTTATCTAATTTTCAAACACATCACATTCGTATATTTAATTTTCTTTATATGTTTATTTATTTGTTAATTTAAAAAAAAAACTATTGATAAAAAGCACATTATGCTCGAAATGTACATTTAGTATTAAAAAATGAAGATGTGAAGAAAGGAATAAAATATTATATTTCCCCTTCCAGATACTTTGGAGTATGAATTGATAGATGGTTGATTTTGGAATCAACCATCTATCAATTCATTGCATCCAATCATTTGGACATTGACAATGACGTTTGAGATCATAACATTTAAAGAAATGACTGGACAGAGACAGGCTGAAAGACCACTGATCGATAGCCAGTTTGTGAAATTTATTATGTATAATATAGTAATGTAAAACCATTACATTACTATATTATAACGTATTGTTTATATACTATTTCAATTTCACAAATAAATATGTTTATATATATATTATATTTCTCAATTGAATTATTTACTGCAAAAGATGATTTCTAACTTTTCATTCGATTTTTGTTTTGGATTGTCAAAGCGACCTTTCTTAAACGGACAATTAATAAGTGTCCCACGTCCGTAGCCCTAATCCCATTTTTATCTCTCGGTTATAGCCACCCGAGACCTCTCCTTTACAACCCGACTCTCCCTTATTTTCCAGGTAACAGCTCAAAGTTTGTTATGTAATTAAGTTCTTTGAGATCGCTTCAGTTTCTAATAGCCCCCCTTCTCTCTCTCTCTCCCACCCCTTCCCCCGGCGCCGGAGTTGGATTCAACGTTAACTTTAACGATGAGTTATTTAATGAAGAGTGCCCGATTTCGATTCGAAGCCGGTGTGCTTTTAAGGGGCGGAAAAACGTTTTATTTCGCGCCGTACCTTTAAGGAATAAATGCAATTATAAATAATTACGTTGGGATTTTCTCTCGAGTTTTCTCGTTTTTTTTTCTTGCAGCGCCAATCAGTTATGTCGCGATAAAGGAAAATATTGGGAAAACTGGCTGTCGGTGTTATTTTATTAGGGTTTTCTCCGCTACAAAAGTCGTTTAGTAATATTTTTATTTATTGATTGTACACAACTGAAATATAGTAATTTTATAAATATAAATAGGAAATAATAATTGTTCCTATTTAAACTATTATGTAAACTCTCTGGGCGAATTAATGTGAACACATTTTTTTTCATGTTATTCTGTAAATCAAATTCTAGTTCTAACCAAAAAAGAAAAAACACACAACTTATATGGCCATATTTATAGTGGGACATTACGATGCCAGATGCTAGCTGCATCATACTTTGAAAGAGTATATATAGAAAGCCAAAGGACCCATCTGGCACAGTAAAAAATGTGGAGCCGCCATAAATTATTAATGAATGCTTAAGGCCTCGCGAATCGGAAGGTCTCAAAACTCAAGTTTTAAAAGTACTTAGACCAATCGCGAATGTTTGCTTTTCTTTAAGTACCAGTATTGAAGTTTCCTTACTACCTATGTATCCATATAGGCGCAACTCGTTCGCGTAAATACCGCAATCGATAGTCAGAGAAATAATTATTTTGAGCACGAAAGATAGTTACGCCACTGTCGCTATTAATTATTGTTACTTATCATTTAATTTTTAAATAAGTGAATGAATACTGTTTTCTATTTAATTGTTGTTTAATATAATTACGCAAACGATTCGGTCTAAATCAGTTCAAGTCTTAATTGCTGCCCCCCTACTTTTTCGCGACTCACTTCGCCAATTCCTTTTCTGTTTCCCATCCAGGTTTTGATTAATTGGAACAAATCCCCGACGGCGCATAACTCTTCCGATAAGTTCGTCCCGAACGGAGCAGCAGCTTAACTGCACTTCGGTAAAAGTTACTGCATCGCCGATTCGCAGGAAATATAAATTTATTCGCGACGCAATGACTTCCGGAAGGACTCTTTGCCAAAAGTTCCGCGCGGAATTGTAAAAGTGATCCAACTTTTGTTTCAGCCATGTTTGCATCGGCTTAAACGGTCGGGATTACCATTGTTTGTAATCGATGCTATTACTGGAATTAGTTTTTCTTCAGTGTTTAATAATTGCTGTTTTTTTTGTAAGAAAAAAGAAAGGTTCATTACGATTTAATTAGATCATTTACGACGACGTGAAATATATTTACGTAATTGCTTTTATAAATCATCCCAGATAAGCGAATCAATTTATCAGATTCATTAATACTTTGTAATAATTTACATCAATCAATCAGTAAGTAATAGACATAATATTTAGTAAAGGCTGAAAGACCTCCAGTCGATAGCCGCTTCATCTACAGAATATAATTTATTTATTTCAACGGCGTGCTATTTACATGAATAATACAATATGCAACACAAATACATAATAGATACAAACACTGAACTTAAAACTAAACAATACAATAATATTACATTTCTTTTAAAAGGCGCTTTAACAATGAAAAACTTCCAATAAAAAAGTCAAAATTTAAAAGATTGGCGTGACGCAAAACACGAACAGATGCTGAATATTTCGCATAAGCCGTGCGCCTGTAACCAATATCAGACCGAAGAATTCAGAATTCAAATTTTATATATTATTGTACATATAATACACATTTGAATAAAGATAATTAGTTAGTTGTTTAATAAATAACTCTATGAATAAAATAAATAAAAATACAGATTAAATTTAATAACTCCATATAAAAAAATTGCAGTTATTAATAATGATACATTTATTTACTCAATTTATGAAAATAATACAATTGCGACGTGCATTGAAACCGACAGGTTTTGTTCGCGCATAATTAATTATAATAAATGCATTTGAAGAAAAAAAAATAAATAACCCGTAATATATATTTGAATAATTTATTATTTTCTCTGTGCGGCTTTGTTATTTATGTAGAATTAAATAAATCATTTTGTCACTCAACAATTTCACGGGAATTAATAACGGTGTAATTAAATTGACGCGCGGATTATAATAATTTAAACACAGATTTATCGAAATAAAATTTCGCCTCGTGATTTTATTAATTTAAACTTGCGTTAACCGAAACGCAATTTTATATTTTTTTAAATTGATAAATTGATTACATAAATTATTTTTTTATTTAAATTATTTAAAATTACTATTACCTGCGCCATAAATCTTAGCGTCAGCGATCATGACTAGTAAGTAGACAACGACAATAATAAGACATATACAGGCATGAGGGGGGCATCAGTTGTCGTAAAATTTGGCATTATTGTAGGGATGAGGAGAATCTATTAAAATCCGCAGCCAATCCGATAAAGTGTGTAAAAAAATCGTGAATACCTGGAAAACGAAAAGATCGACAAACTTCCAATTTTCACTACCGTCTGGATATTCTTAGGCCGCAACTTTTGGTCCATAATTCGAACCGATCGGCGCCCCATGGCGATATAATCGAGAAAAATTAAGAAAAGTATTTTACCTTTTTTGGAACAGGGTCGCCAGCTAAAAATACAGAAACTGCCCTAAATAAAATTTTGATCCATTGCCGACATTATCTACAGACGCGATTTTTCAATTTCGATCCAGGGCAATTTTTTTTAGAAATGTTCATTCATTTATTTATTTTTTGGATCGCACATAACTCGAGAAAGGCTAGTTATTTTATTCCGCTTTTCACCGTACACTTTCCTTCACTTATTTATCAAATAAAGAATAAGTGAAAACAAGTGTTTTCAAATAAATACTAGTTTTAATACAATTTTTTATCACTAGATTTTCTATGTATTAAATTTTGTATGAATAAATCCTATTTCGTAGTGTAATTAATTAATTATTAAATTTTGTGCAAACGGTTTCATTGAAATTTTTATTAAGACTAGCATAATATTAATGTTGAAAATTAAGTAAGCACTTCCGCAATTCATTAAGCACTACACAAATATTAGCACATTCGATTAATCAAATATTAATGGGATTCCAAATATTTATACGAAATATTTGGAATTTGCGTATTGTTTAGGACAATTTGAATACATAAATAATTCAATAATATTTGATTATGCTAAAATAATTCAGCATTTAAATTATCCGTAGGCATGCTGGTAATAGATTTTCAGATTTTCAAACTTTTCACGGACGTAACCAGAATTATAATGGAATTATAATTTCCCTATAGTTTAAAAACTATATATATATATATATATATATATATATATATATATATATAAATGTTTATTTCAGAGATATACATTGAATTACATTATAATAATTACAATATTTAAAATATTTTATGTGTGTTTGGTTCACTTATATATTTATTCACGGTGCGCATCATTATTGTTATTGTGTTTATGGATTCTGATTGGAAAACTCAATGGATATAAATTGATTGATTGAGTTACGTGAAGATCAAATTGAGTTGATAAATAAAGCACTAATAACCTTTCTTCACACTTTATATATATAAATTTATATATATATAAAGTGTAAAGAAAGAAGAAAGAACTTTATATACATAAATTTATATATATATAAAGTGTGAAGAAAGGTTATTAGTGCTTTATTTATCAATTCAATGGATATACTTGATCAAGGAGTTATAAGTTTAAATTTTATCAAATCAATTCAATATATTGTTGCATTTTGTAATTACAGATTGTTATTAATTGCAAAAAAGTGATTTTCCGTAAATAAAGAATTAATTAATTACAATCATAAACATCTGGTTAAGCCTCAGAAAATGGCTATCGACCATCGACCTTTCTGCCTTTAAAAACTTTATTTTTTTAAATAAAAAATATATCTAGGTTTTGTTCTTTACAAGTAAATTCAAGGCATCGGAACTCTCTTACAAAATATCTAATCCACTTACATTTAATTATACAGTTCACGATAAAATCTCAGAGCGCGCCACAGTTTTTAAAGATCTAGGACACTTTAATTATCACGTTGATTATATTCTTAAGGAGTCCCTCGAGGTCTCTAGGTTTTATTTCCCGAAAACATTGAGCTCATAATTTTATGCTTACGTACGTTAAAAGCTGGCAATAGTTTGGTTTCCTCAGCGCCAGTATCAGATTCGTACAGTAGAAAGTATACAACGTATTTATTAAAAATTATTATCATTTAAGTCGGAAGGATCTTACGCAAATGGATCACAATTTACTTTTACGTAAATTTGATTTTAAAAGTCTTGCATCTCGGCGACAAAAATTGTGTATTTTTATATAATATTAATGTATAATTGAACTCTTCTTTAGTTCGTTAAGTATTATATAATTTAGTGATGGGAAAAATCGATTATTTCAATAATCGGATACGAAATAATCGATTATTTTTGATAATCGAATGAAAATTTTATCGTTTCTATGAAATATATGATTAAAAACTCAACCAGAATTGTTATAAATGCTGTTTCTATAACTATTTGAGATAATTTGGATTTCATCTTTCATTTTCTTTTGTATTTTTCAAATAAATCGATTCTTCAAATAATCGATTTTGCCCAGCATTAATATAATTATTAGTAAGTTCGATGAAGTATTGTTTATAACATTTTAATAATAATTAATTGTGCCATAATAATTATAGATATTTAATGTTTATTAAATATTTATAATAATAATTGATTATACTATAACAATTCTTGATATTTAATGTTTATTAAATATTTAAAATTATAGTAATAAGTATTTTAATATGGACACACTGTAAATGTTTATGTTATATTGTTTTTTAATAATATTTGTATAGTCTGAATAAAGATGTGTGTGTCACAAATTACGTAAATTGTAGTTATTAAATAGTTAAGTCTTTCAGCCTATATTAAAATATTCGGGGTTATTCTGCAAGGAAAATATTAAGTTTAACATGTGCGTTATTTTTTAACATCATAGTCTAAGCAGCTTTTTTAATATATATATATATATATATATATATATATATATATATATATATATATAATTTGAATTAATTAAATTAATAATATAACTAACTAACCATCTTTATTCAAATGTGTATATGTATGTACAATAATATACAAAAATTAGAATTATATTCTGTAGATGATGAATCGGCTATCGACCGGAGGTTTCGGAGGTTTTTCAACTTAATAATATATTTGTTTATAAAAATGATTATATCTGTTATAAAATCATTAAGAAATCATAAGCATCATAGGTAGATGTTAGTTAATAATGATCATTTTATAATGCGTAATTACAAATACTCCCAAACTAGTCGAGAATTAAAAGTTATTCATTTCAATGTGTATTTTAATTTTATTTTATTGATGGAGTTTTAATAATGTATTTATATATAAAAACCAATATTTGTTTAAAAATCCATTCAGCAATAAATTTTACAACCCTTTTCCAAACACTAACCAAATATGTTTGTGTGTATAGAGCGTGTATATTTTTTCCTATTTGATTCCGTTCGGCCGGAATAAAATAAGCAAGACCGGGTAAAATTGCGGCGGCACGTCGTCGCTTGAATTATTTACCCCCTCGAGTCTGGCCGAGGGGAAAAAATATATGAAATATACGGGGGGCAGGGAGTCCCTGTATATTGAATAAAAAATGCGGAGTTTTCGGGTAAATTATGGGCGATACAAGGGCGCGTCCCGGCAAATTGTTATAGATTTGTTTTGTCGGAGTTCGGGCCCCGGAATTATGTTTATTATGTTGCGACATTTTTCACGGCGAGCCCGCACAAAAGCCCCGGAAAACACTGATATATCGGCCGATATTTTAACACTATCGGACAAATGTGTTCATCATGGCATTTTCCCTGATGGAAATATGGTGATTTATACGGAAAGAAAATATGCTTTTGCTTGCCAGTTTTGTTTAAATTGTTATTACTATGACTTGCATTAAAAAATCGCCGTTTTTTCTACAAATTATAAATAAATGTAAACAAATCATATTTTATCGATTGCTAACAATTAATTACTTTTTGCCTGATATACGTAATCAATTTTTATTTCATAATAAATGGAAGATAACGCAAGCGCCATCTATTGCCTAATTTCACGTGACATCGTCAACGATTGTAGATTCACAAGGAAGACAACCGAGAATCGTTGTTGCGTCCACTAAAGTCTGTGTATCCTTTTTTTAATTGGACGAAAGATACGAAATAAACACAAATTTAATTTATATTTTATAAATCATAATAAATGGAAGATGACGCAAGCAAAAGATGGCGCTTGCGTCATCTTCCATTTATTATGATTTATAAAATATAAATTAAATTTCGTAGATAGTGGAGGCACTTAATTTTTGAAAATCCATGATCACTTAAAATAAAACACTTAATGATTTTCAACTATTTTTTGTGTATTTCACGACAATTGTTTCGCAACGTTGTTGCTTCTTCAGGTGAAGAAGAAGAAGAACTATAAGTTCTTCACCTGAAGAAGCAACAACGTTGCGAAACAATTGTCGTGAAATACACAAAAAATAGTTGAAAATCCTTAAGTGTTTTATTTTAAGTATTTTTTTAAATAAATTAAATTTGTTTATTTCGTATCTTTCGTCCAATTAAAAAAACGATACACAGACTTTATCAACATAAGCAAAAAAAACATCACATTCAATCCTTATTTTTATCAACTCGTGCAAGCAGTAAAGTCCGAATCGGTCGACGGGGGGTTTAAGCTTATCTCTAATTGCGAGCGGCCGCTGTTTGTCTCTAATCTTTATCGCAAGTAATTCACATCAGAGGGGCGAGTCTCTTTTCAGTTATTCCACCTGGATATTTACATTTTATTAACGTCGGCCTGAAAGGAATCCCGGGGCGCTTTCGCAGCTTCGCCGAAAGAGCGAAATGCTTACATGTGGCGGGGCGGGGATTCAATTTTTATCTCGTTTGCCGTCCCGAACATCAAAGGACGGGGACGTTCGGGATGCGCCATTTTAAGGAGTATTTACTATTCACGTCATTAGGTGAATTTGTCGTTGTGGGATTTTTTTCTGTTAGCGCGTTAGCGTCCTGTTTTGGAATTTGTTTCCGGACCCCTTTGATTTCTGCAATTTTACAAAATATAGTTCTTATTGAATTATTATCTTGTAAAAAATAATTAATCCTTGAATATAATAAAAACCGTATCAGAAAAAAATCAGATGTAAAAACTTCAAGTCATTCACAAAACTAAGTTTTCACTAAATTTTCATGTTTACAAAATAAATAGCAAAACAGAAGTCAAAATTATAAGTCATCTATTTTTGGTTCAAAATTTATATTTGCGAAATAATTAATATAAATCAAATCATTTTTATTTAACAAAATAATTAATCCTTTTGAAAATGAAAAACGCCACCTTTTGTTACAAACCTTTTTATTGTAACTCATTTAAAAATTATCAATGGAAAATCCAATTTCTCACATAAGAAAATCACGAAGCATGCTACAAATCAAAAATATTAAAATTATTTATGGCCCATGTTAATATTAATAATCATTTATTACCCAACAGGAAAATAAATCCTAATTTAACAAATAATAACAACAAATAATATGAACATATCTAAACCTAAAAAATATTAATAAAAAAAAAAAACAAGAAAATGGCTGCTAAAATTTGGGTTTGGGGAAAATTTAATCTAATAGAAATAAGGTGCATTTCTATTACATTTTATTTTCCCCAACTTAAATTTCAGAGGCCATTTTTTTATATTATTTTTTTAACGTGGAACATAAAATAGGAATCATTTTAATATTTTTGACGTTGACATTTTGCATGCTTTGGGATTTTTTTTGATTTGAGGCCAACAAAACTCACATAGCACAAAATATCCAATGGAGTTTCACATTTGGGACATATGATAAATATATATCTCAAATGTGCAAATATGTTGGGCAACATACAATGGATATTCAATGTATATTCTCTAATGGATATTCATCAAAATCATTGGATATCATTTCATGAAATGATATTTAAAAATAAATTTTAAAATAAATAGATATTTATTTTAGTAAATCCTATGGATATGCATAAAATGTTTATTCCGTACATTTTAAAAATTGCAACTTCATTGGACGCTCAATGGATATCCGCGGATATTCCAATATTCGAAAAGGGATATTCAATTTATATCCTTTCGACGTGTTTGTGCTATGCGAGAACTGTTAAAATGCTGAACCAAAACTTTTTGATTAATTATTCGTGATTAGAGGAATAAATATAAATCTTATTAAAAAAATACGTTTTATTAAAAAGCAAATAACGTTACATTAAATAAAACCGCGCGAGTGTTTAATTATTTGCATTTTTTTAAACTCCACCTTATATGCGGGCAATTTTTTTTATTCCACAGTGAAAAATCTTCGCTATTAATGAAATCCGACACGTATATCATCCTCAGTGTCAACATCCCTTAGATGAACACATAACTCCCATCCCCCGGCGCGAACACGTACACACATTATAATCCACCACCCCGGCTTTCATTCAACCCCCCGACTCATGCAAATTAGATAGCCGCTTGTTATTTACATTTCCAAACACACACACACACAGGCGGCAACCGAACGAGACACACACACTAAAAAAAAATTAAAATTATATGTGTATACATGGAGAGAATTTCAGTCCATGAAAATGCATCCCTTTGTCAAAGGGGGGAAACATAATTATCCGCATCGGATTTATCGCGCACGCATCGTCGGGATTACAAAAATTGCGTTAGCGGCGATGACAACGGATGGGATAATGTATGAAAATGAAATACGCTGGGAAATGCTGATAGAATAGAAATTATATAATGTGATGGTTGGGAATTATGTACGTATGGATTTTTATTGTGGAGGCGAGTTTTTGTGTCACAACGGGTGATGGATTGAAATGCACTTACGGTTATGCACAACGTGGAATATCTCCTCATTTTTGTTTTGTGTTTAATTTACTTTGTCTGCTCGGAGTTTGTGTTACATTTTTTTTAATATGGAAATAATTTATACAGAATGTATTATTTGTTTGCGTTATTTAAATAATCAACATTAATTTATTGCCGACGAAGCATTTTGTTTTCCATTAAACAATACATAATTTATTATTTTTTGTTGTCAGTATTTTATCATGAATTATTGACGTTGCAAAAATAATACAATTATTTGATTACATCCTTTATTGATAATAATTTAAATTTAAACAAATGTGATTTGTTAATAAGCATTATTAATTAATGTTGATTTGTATGTAAAAGCTTATTTATCTAATAATTATATTTAAAGTTGTTATAATTTTGTAAAATCATGAAATTTCCGTACATATTATAATAATAACAATAAATGTGTTTACGTAAATTGTTATTTAATAAATTACTAAATTAATATTGATTTATTTAATCTAATAAAACATTGCATGATTAAAATTATAATTAAAACAATATTCATTATGTATATACAAACATCTTTATTCAGACAGCAGAAATACAATTCTTTACAAATATTTATATTTAAAATATTGATGGGTTAGTAGTTGACCAGAGGTCTTTCTGCCCTCATTATATTGATTTAATTAAATCTTTTTAATATCTCAACACTTATTGCTCAATTATGTTGTTTTCTAAGCTAAATAACTTGGCAGACTTACAAAAAAATAGTGAAATATAAAAAATAATATACAGAGGGTTTTTTTTATCAGTATACATTGGGGGAAGTGTATACCTGCAAAAAAACGCGAGTCAAACGCATTGAATCGATTAATGTGTGTATGTTTAGTTGACTATTTGGCATATGTGTGTTCAGTTCCGTGTTATATGCAACTAAACATACATACATCAATGCATTTGACTCGCGTATTTTGCATGTATACATAGGGGAAATGTATACTGATAAAAAAAGCTCTCTGTATATATATATATATATATATATATATATATATATTCAATGACCCCTTCCTACCCACATGGGTGTAGGGTAATAAAAAATTATAAATGTACATAATTTAATTTTTAAAATTAGAAAATATTTTTGTTTACTTGATCGCAGTTATTTAAAATAATAAATAATTGATTAATTAAAATAGATATGGCGGATTCTAATGCGAAAAAAATGGGAAGATTTTTGCTCCTCTATACTCCCCCCAGTAGCGTTCTTTCTCTTTAGTCTCTATGTCCCTTATTTTTGCTTTTAGGAATTGTTTGACAAAGAGAAAGATGCATTCAGGGCCTATAAAAATGAGCAAATTCCAATAGCATCTGTCTCTTTGCCAAACAATTCCTAAAGGCAAAAATAAGGGATATAGATGCTAGATATACTGGGGGAGTATAGAGGAGCAAAAATCCTCACAAGTTGGATATACTCCACTCCCAATAAAAAAAAACATATTTTGCTTTTAGCTATTGTAAATTTTTACTTAAATAGCGTCAGGATAAATATCCATTGAATATAAATAAACATCAGGGGATAAGTTATAAAAATGATACTTTAATGAAATAAACAGACGCAAACACACAAAAAACAATATTTCATGAGACAATTTAAAACGAATAACGTCAAAATAACCCTGTTCACTCTCTCGGCCGACATTTTTATTACAATTCCAACACGAGTCCCTCGGGGGAGAGTAACAGACCTCACTATTTGATTATTCCGAATCTAAACCGATTACAGCGAACCCGCCACTTTGAATACCGTAATCCGAATTTAAATCTGCATTAAGGACGGACGGATTCTTTTCTCTTGCCACCCTCGCCCGAGCCGCCGAATTTCGGATGCAGCTCAGGGAAGTTCCGGCCCACGTGTCCGCCCCTCGCCCTGCGGGCTGCGTGCAGGTCGAAATTAAGGGTTCCCGCGAAACTAGACCGCGCTTGTGTGTGCTGTGTTCCACAGTCGTTATGTTACACCGACTGCAATGCAGTAACCCCGATAAGGGAAATTATGGTGATATTAAATAATAGTTCAAAGAGGATGGATTGTGTATTTTCTTGTTAGAATATTAATTTAATTCAAAAATATTTAAAATAGGGCAGAAAAACTTTTGGTCGATAGCCCTTACTTAAGTAAAGAGATGTTTTTACATACATATCATAAGTTGTATATAATATTATTACATGTAATTTCTTAAGTAATAAAGATTTTTTAATAGTATTTAATATATATATTCAATGAGTGTAGGGTTTAGTAGTATTTATACAAAAAGTAAAATATAAATGTTTTTCGATTAAATACATATTTTATTCCATTTTCTTTTTTTTATTTCATTTTTGTTAAATAATACCAATTGCGAGTATAAACTAAATTGATAATTGTGATAAGTCTTGACAATTTTTGTACACGATTCAGCAGCTTGATAACCGAATTGAACTGGACATTCTTTATTTGGTCTCGAGAATTCCTCGCACAAGGTCAATCTTTTTCAGTACAATCTTGCAGAAGCGACAAACGTAGAAAGTTTTTGATCAATGAATTCTTTGGTTGCACTAAAAGCTTCAGCCATGTATAGTAATAATATTTTATTCCTTTCTTCACTTTTTTATTTTTCACTTTTTTACAAACAAAATAAAAAAGTTTAATATAATTAATGGTTTTAATATTTAGACATTGGTAGTTCATATTGTATGAAATAAATATGAATAAATTATTAAAAATCAACCAATAAAACACAAATTAGATTGAATAACTTTAAATTCTCGAGTAGTTTCAGGTTATTAGCCTATTTTCAAGAGAATTTAAAATTTGTTTTATTAAAATTAAAATTGACTTTTAATAATTTATTTCATAAAATAAAAAAAGTGTATCATTTATTAAAATTTAAATAAATGTATTTTTACTAAAAGTGCCAAAAAAGAAAAATACCTGAAGAAAACAGAGAGAGTGAAATTTTCACCGTATTTCTTGTCATGATTTCGTGATCCAGCCGTATTTTAATCAAGTGGAAGATTATATGCAAACGGTAGCCAAGTGAAACAGTCTTGGCATAAGCCTGTTGTAAAATGGTTACGGCATTATCTCCGATACGGCTGTGAAATTCTGCTTTTCGTAAGTCTGCTTCTCTCATTTCCATTTCACCCAAATACTGCATCCTCAGTGGTCTCATAAAGTTTCTTCAGTGTCACCTCATTTTTAGTCTGCATTTGCTTCAAGGAAGCAGCATCAAGTTTCCAGCCAGCATCTTTACAAATGATTTCGTAGGAAGGAGCCATATCGTTTTTTTTTAACTGTAATTTTCAAATGGAGTAACTTTCATCCAAATTCTGTTTCATGTTTCATCATATTTCTTTAATACCGTCTCATTTTTATTTGCTTCAAGAAAGCGGTTTTGAGTTCCCAGCCAGCATCTTTACAATCGACTGCATATCAAGGAACCATACCGTTCTTTTTAAACGCATCTGAAATTTTTGAATGGAGTAACTACCGTTCGTGGCTCCCCGTAAAATAATTATTAAGACTACACCCTTAAATTTACTTGAACAAGTTGTTCCTACATGGGTATATAACTAGTAAAGAAGTATCAATACTAGTACTTGAAGAAATTGCGGCAAAAAACTGTGGAGGGATTGAGGCTCCAGATGGGCCCTTTTTCTTTCTAAGACTATTTTATTGAATAAAATATTACTTTTAATCTCATGAATTGATAAAATATTCATTACCAAAATTTATGTTTATGATTTGAATAATGTTCCTAACGTATACGAACTGATTGGGGATTCATTTCTGCTGACTGACGCATTAGAAAAAGAACCCACCGGGGTTTTAGGTGGTGAAAGTGATCAAAATCGGTTCAGGGAGCGGTATTATTCATTGTTATAACCTCTCTCGTAAGAAACTTTCAGCACTGTAATTTTTTCAGCGCAGACATCAATTTGAACGTATGCACATCGCCCGCTTAAACTCGATCATAATTCAACTAATCTGCGTTGAATTATTAAGCACTTTTAAAAGCGACCATTTCTTTGGCCGCTGGCATAAGTAGAAATTGACTCCAAGTTCACCTTTTTCTCCAAACACTGATGTTCTAAATTTTCCAACGGCGCTTTCAAAGAGGATTGTTTTTCTGGCCGACCGTATTGGATGCTTTAATAATTTTAATTGTTTCATCTAGAAAAGGAAATAGGAAGAGATATAGTTAGCAAAATAAAAGAACAGCGAGTGAAGTGGCTCGGGCATGTCTGGAGAGCAGGGCCAAAGACAACTACATATTCAATATTAGAATGAACACCGGGAGGTAAAAGAAGAAGAGGAAGACCGAAATCAACATGGCTGCAGGAGGTGAAAGATGATTTAAATGGAATTGGAATAAACAAATGGCAAAACAAAACAAAGGATAGGAATTTATGGAGGCAAATCAGCAAGAAAGTTTAGATCAACCCCGTAATTATGATCTGGAGAGCTCCAGTATGAAGCAGCGCAACCCCATCTAGGGGTATAGCTACTAGATATATAGATATATATGTCTATCATCTAGTATAATTTTCAAAGCCGCAAGGCCAGGGGATTATTTCATAAATATTTAATTGTTGCATTTTTTAGTTTTCAGTACAATCTATATTCCTATCATAAGAATATATACAGATGGATCCTTGAAGAAAGAAAGTTTTCTCGAGGACCCTTACATTCAAAAGAAAATACTATCCAAGATTTTTATTTTAAATATATTTGTTTTTCGTTTCATAAAATATTCAATGAGTTAATATAATTCCCGAAATAAATAAATAAATAATCTTTAAATACCCAATGCGCAGTCCGCATAAGTTAATCCCGAAGGGGATTAGAGTTGCGGAAAGTTTGTTAGGAACTTCCGGATCGGGATGATCGAACGGGAGCTTGAGAGAGAGAGAGGGGGAAGACGCGCTGGGCCGAAATCTAATTTAAAATTTCGTCGCAATTAGCGCCGCGATTCGGCGTTAACTCGATAAAAAATGATAAATACAAGAAAGAAAACGAGAATGAGCGAAATTGAAATGATTATGTAATCAAGGGTTGTATTCATTCGGGTTTTAAGTGTGCGGAATTAGCGGATTGTTACGCATCCGAGCGCTCTTTTTTTTTGGAGGGTAAACCACTGCTGTTACATCGATTTTAAATTACATTCGAAATGTCAACAAATTGGCTTTATGTCGCTATCGCGTGCCCCGGACGTATTTCATCCTTCTCCTCCCCTGTTCTTCGGAAGGGCGGGGAACGCCTGGTCGGGACGGGATGGGAAGGGAGGGCGGATTTTCAATTTGTGTGCCGAGGTTTCGTTGATTGAAATTTCAAGTTTGTTATAAATAGAATTAATTAATTGTCACATTTACGTAAAGAAAAATTATGCAATTTAGAAAGTTTCAATCTTATAAGTAGCGTAATTTATATATATATATATATATATATATATATAAATTATGCTACATATATATATATATACAGAGAGCTTTTTTTATCAGTATACATTTCCCTTATGTATACCTGCAAAATACGCGAGTTAATTACATTAATGTATGTGTGTTTAGTTGCCTATAACACGCAACTGATCACACATATGCCAAATAAGCAACTAAACATACACATTTAATCGATTCAATGCGTTTGACTCGCGTTTTTTGAAGCTATACACTACCCCTAATGTATTTATATCAATAAATATTTAATTTAAATTTATATAAATATATATATATATATATATATATAAGGTGTACAGAAAATGAGTGAAAAGCTTTAGGTAGCGTGACTCTTTGACTAATTTTTAGATAAAAATATTAACGAAAATAAGTCCACAGTCCTTCCTTAAGCCTCACGGGCCACTTAAAAGAACTATACATTTGGCAATGCTGGATCAAACAAGTGTGCATTTATCCTGTTTATAACTGCTACATCATCCGCTGGAGGTGTTGCATACACATTTTCTTTTACAAACGAGCGTGCGTCGTTGCCAGATCTATTTTCATTAAAAGAATGCTTCTGATGAAGTTATAAAATTGTAAAAATATCCGATTTATTAATCATTTACATCAATCGAATTATACACGTGTCTAATTGATTGTTAATGCTATTGATTTTTTACAAAATATTTAAAAAAAAACAATACTAATTTATAGTCACATATTTAAAATTTCGAAAACCACGTAAGCCTCAATGAAGAACCATACAACATTTTTTTGTTTAGATTTTCTATTAAAAATTAATTAATGAATTGAATTACCTGAAGGTTTTCACTCATTTTCTGTACACCTTGTATATTTACATCTTTATTCCTTACAAGTGTGGTTTAACATTTTTTTTTAATATTTTTAACAATTTATTAAAACTTTAAATAAATGTTCTTGTTGGAATTGGCTATCGGCCGGAAGTCTTTCAGCCATATATATTTATATATTCTACAATTCATCAGTTTATTGCACTTCATCAGCAGAATACTGACAAGAACGTTGACGATCATGATATTTAAGCATATCATAAAAATGTTTAACGGAAGTGTATTTTTTTTTTCATTAATATAAATGAATTTGTAAATTCACATTTAATGAAACGTGAATTAGGCAAAAGGTGGCGCTTGCGTCGTCTTCAATTTATTATGAATTTGTAAATTGTTAAATAAAAAGAATTTGAAAATAATTATTTAATCTAAATAGAAAATAATTTATTAATTATTTTCAAATAATTTTTATTTAATATTATTATTTAATCGATAAATTATCATTCCTTTAGCTACTGTAAAATTTGTTCTTCGTTGGTGAATTGACGATTACAATTCAACGTTCATGACAAGTTTTCAACTATGAACAGAAGACCGCCTGTATCTTCATTAAGAAGAAAACAGCATTTTGTGTAACTTCATTATTGACGGTTTTTCCACCACCATCGGGTTACAATCACAAACAAGAAGAAAACAGCATTTCGTATCGAGCGTATAACAAAAATCGACGACGCATTGGAAATCTAAAGTCATGTCTGGACTAAGATCACACGCGCACGCGTGACATGTCATGTTGAGAAGTCACGCGTGTACTTAGTGCAGATATGACTCGAGATTTCCAACGCCAACTTTGTCGTCGATTTTTGTTATACGCTCGATACAAAATGCTGTTTTCTTCTGATCTATGATTAAAACTCATAAAATCAATTTCTTACATTTCTTGGGAAGAGAAAGTGATGAATCGATTTTACATCCTTTCTACAAATAAGTTTCAAGTCAAATTACGAGATCAATTCTTAATAGAATTAATTTGTGCGAACTTTCCTCTTTTTTCAACTGACCGAAGTAGTTGGTACTTTTTAAGCCTGGTTGTAGTATTGATGAATTTTATGTCCGAACAGTATCGTCTCCACGATTGTCTTCGTCTTCTTCTTACTTCATATTTGTAATTGCACAGATGCGCCTTACGTATCCAATGATAGATCACCCACTCATCTTTTATTCGGTATTAATTTAGGATTTTAATTAATAAGTTTAATAAGAGATTTGAACAGGCTGAAAGACCTCCAGTCGATAGCCGATTCATCTACAGAATATAATTCTAATTTTTGTATATTATTGTACATACATATACACATTTGAATAAAGATGGTTAGTTAGTTAAAAAGATTTGATAATATTAAAAATGCAATGAATGACGTAGCATTTGAAAATAAAAAAAATATTTAAGGTAGAGCTGCACTGACGAGAAATAAATCACGAAACACAAGTCTGTAGATGGCCTTATATTATGTTTTGGTTTTTGCATTAAATATTTTCGAATAAAAAAAATGTTTCATAATGCAATATGTTAAAAATATAACGCTTTGTATTCCTGAAGAAAGGGATACAAAGTGTTTAATTTTTAATTGTTCGAATCTCTTCGCGTAACAAACAACATGCAATATGTTATTGATGTGCAACAGCAGGTGTCCATTATGTAATTCAATGTCTGGCGGGGTACTTGTCCGAGAAGTAGTTGTTTTAATGTACATTTGTTTTAAAGTACTTACGTAACATAAGTCAAAAGTCACAGTAGCTTAAGAGGGAATAAGTTATTAATTTAAATAGAAAAGAGTATTCATTCTCTTGGTCACAGTTATTTAAATATATTAAATAAAAAATGATTTGAAAATAATTAATAAATTATTTCCACATTTGGCTCTGTGACTTTTGACTGCATTTGTTTAACGTACTTACGTAACGTAAGTCAAAAGTCACAGAGCTAAATGTGGAAATAATTTATTAATTATTTTCAAATCATTTTTTATTTAATAAGTTATTAATTATTTTCAAATTCTTTTTCTTTAATTTATAATTATAAACATCAAATTAGGACTTTATTTTTCACTAATATCATCAAATATCCAATGATAGATCACCGACATCAATTACCCCCATTATTAATTACATCCATTTTTTTAATAGAATAGCATCGCATTGGAGGGGGCTGATGTCGGGGTGGGGGATGGATGATTGATCGTGCCACCGACGTCGCTAAAAGTTTAATAACTATAATGTATGGCGGCTGGCTCCTCCTTTGCATATTATTGCCGGCGGCGATTCCTTTTATATGAGGAACAGGGAGGATGGGGAAGAGGAAGAGCCTCCGAAAACCCGAGTGTTAATATCGCTCGAGACGGGCCCACGGAATTTATGCCTCCCCCCGAGACGGAATTACCGTGAAAAGTTAATTGAACGTTAATGAAGTGTTCCCTCCGGTATGTGCACGTGTTAGACTTAAGGAAAGGTCATTAATTTATATTTATTTATTTTTAAATTTTCAGGAGTTAAAATTAGTTAATGCATCTACGATTTCAATAATCAATAATATTTTATTTACAGAACATGAATAAAGGACGTTAAACACATTTCCAAGTTTATTTTCCTGTTTTTTTTTTGCAAACGACTTCCTCTAAATAATTCAAAACCCCCACACTGACACAAATTCATGTTTAAGCACATTATCTCAAAACGCGCTTGTAAATTTCCACTTTGTACGCCCTCAAGACAATTTTTCTGTATTCCCACGTAATGCATATAAATTCCGGCGGGCGGATGCGCCGCATACATGCATTCAGTGCATCATTTTCTTTTTCTGTTTTGTGTTGCAGTGGTGTGCGCGGTGCAGTCGACGGGGGCGGCGGCGGGCAACTCGGTGGCGGAGGGCGCCAGCGCCCGGGGGCCCCACTTCGACACCAGCGCCTCCAAGAACGTCACCGCCCTCCTGGGCAAGACGGCTTATCTCAATTGCAGAGTCAAGAATTTGGCCAACAGGACGGTAAGGTCGTTCGGCAGCATGTTCGAGTGATTGTTTATTAATTTTTTATTTTTGAAGTCACAACCTATTTTTTATTCACACATCACATTGAGATTCGTTTTTTGTTATTTTTTGAAACGTAAACCAAACATCCATAAATACATAAATAAAATACATCATAAATAATTATAGCGTATGGATAACCAGTGATGGCCATTTCAGTTTTTCGAAGCTCATAAAACTTGTGTGTTCCATCTGCAATGCCTTGACGAAGACGGTTGAACGGATCTTGTGTTGGGATTAAGTACCCGGGGCCTTATTTCTGAAATCGATCGCATGAAATCGGTCGTACGCAACTGTCAAATTCACATGTAAATTCCTATCTAAATGACAGATTTCATACGATCGAAACGTACGACCAATTTCAGGAATATAAATCCTAATAAATGGAAGATAACGCAAGCGCCTTCCTTTAGTAGACGAAACAGCGATTCTCGGTGGTCCACCTTGTAGACTCAAATCGATGCCACATGAATTAGGCAATAGATGGCGCTTGCGTTATTTTCCATTTATTATGATTTAAGAAATTAAATTTCTTCTTTTTACTAAAATCCAAAGAAATTAAAAGTTTGTTTGTGAAAAAAAAATCGTATTTTATACAAATAGAAAAGAGTATTCTTTCACTTGGTCACACTTATTTAAATAAATTAAATAAAAATGATTTGAAAATAATTAATAAATTATTTCCATATTTAGTGTATTTTAAAGCCTATAATTATGTAAAAAAAACAAATTCATATTTTGAAAGTCTCGTTTTCTTGTAAAAATGAATAATATATATATATATATATATATATATATACAGAGAGCTTTTTTATCGGTATACATTTCCCCTATGTATACCTGCAAGTGCAAGTAATGCGAGTTAAACGCATCATTGTATGTGTGTTTAGTTGCCTATAATACTCAACTGAACATACATATGCCAAATAGTCAACTAAACATACACACATTAATCGGTTAAATGCGTTTGACTCGCGCTTTTTGCAGGTATACATAGGGGAAATGTATACTAATAAAAAAGCTCTCAGTATATATATACATATATATATATATATATATATATATATATATATATATATCAAAAGACACAAAGCTAAATGTGAGAAAAATTTAATAATTATTTTCAAATCATTTTTATTTAATAATTTAATTAATAAAAATATATTTTTGAAATAATCGCATATTTTACCAGAATATAATTGAATGCATTCCTCTTAATTGAAACGTCATCACTTCGTGGAGCAACTTTTGTCCGACGGGCGACCTTTCGGCTCGGTTTTCGTTGTTGTTTCGCCCTTCCTTCCTGGGCGCTTCCTTGCAACGACAAACGAGAAACACGGGATTGTTTACAATTCGTCGTCGGCGGCGGCGGCGGGGGCGCTGCGGATCGCTGCGAAAAGGGCGATAAGATCCGTTATCTAATTTCGAAAGTTAGATTGAATTTGTTGCCGAATTGTTGTAACGAAAACGTAATTAAGTGTAGGAAAGGCGGCCGTAATTATAAATTTTAATAGGAAGGAAGCGACTAATTAAATAACTTAAATATAATAAATCCGATTACGTGCACACTCGCTAAGCACGCAGGACGAGGAATTTGCATATAGGCAGAATTAATTCGAAATACATTTAAATTTAGATATTTCTGTTAACTAGGAAATAATAATTACTATTTATGCACTGAGTATAGAAAAAACAAATGAATTTGATGAAAAATATTTTTATTGCTTTTCAAAATAATAGCCTTTAAGATCTATAAACTTTTTTATGCGATTGAACCACCTTTCAAAGCATTTTATCCAGCCAGAAGATGGTAGTATTTTGCATATATGGAGAATTAATTCGAACTACATTTAAATTTAAATATTTCTCTTAACTAAGAAATAATAATTACTATTTATGCATTGAGAATAGAAAAAACAAATGAATTTGATGAAAAATATTTTTATTGTTTTTCAAAATAATAGCCTTTAAGATCTATACACTTTTGTATGCGATTGAACCACCCTTCAAAACATTTTGTCCAGCCAGAAGATGGTAGCATTTTGAAGTCCTCAACCGATTCTTCAGGCGATGAAAATCGTTGTCCACGCAGCTTACCTTTAATTACCGGGGACAACTTCATTGGGTGCCAAGGGATGACCCATCAATTCGATTTTTTGTGTGTCCAAATACTCGTTTGTTTCATTTAATGTGTGTGAACAAAATAATTCGTCGTTTCGGGTTTGTTTCTCTTAATTTACTACAATTAATTAATTTTTAAATTGAATAAAACAACTGTTTAACTTTCAAAATATTATATTGAAACGCGTTTCAATAAAGTCCCGTTTTCATGTAAAAATAAATAACAAAAAATAAATATATATATATATATACAAAGAGGTTATTTTATAAGTATACATTAGAGGAAGTGTATAACGTGGTTTAAGTGTCAAACGCATTGAACCGATGTGTGTATGTTTAGTTGATTATTTGGCATATGTGTATTTAGTTGCGTGTTATAGGCAACTAAACACACATACATCAATGCGTTTGACTCGCGTATTATGCAAGTATACATAGGGAAAATGTATACTGATAAAAAAAAACTCTCTGTATATCAAAAGTCACAGAGATAAATGTGAAACGCGTTTCAATATAATATTTTGAAAGTTAAACAGTTGTTTTATTCAATTTAAAAGTGAATATGAACTTTCAACAATTAACAGCCGATTCAATTAATTATTAATTAATTTAATTTAAACACCTCATGTTTCCACTTTCTTTTTGTTGATATATATATTATTTTAAATAAAACTCTTGGTTTGTTTCACTATTTATATTTTATCTCTCCGACTAGTTTCGACCGTTGGTCATCTTCAGGGAGGAATGTATTATTATTAATTATTATTTTATGATGTCTTTGTATTATTTTTATAAAAACCGACACCTTTAAAAATCTCTGTACATTCCTCCCTGAAGATGACCAGCGGTCGAAACTAGTCGGAGAGATAAAATATAAATAGTGAAACAAACCAAGAGTTTTATTTAAAATAATATATATATCAATTTAAATATGTTTCACCACGGGTTAAGTGAGAACTTAATTAATAATATTCTTTTTGTTTTCGACATACATATCGGTAACAGAAAAAAAGTCGTTGCGACGTAGAATAATAAAACTTGCGACAAGTAAATTTTAATTGCGGACTTCGCTTCTTTATGTTCATTTTTTTTTTCGTTCCGACCGCTCGCTCCGTGCAAAATTAATTTTGAGTATTGGAGGAAGGAAACGCGCGGCAATTAATTAACGCCAACCGCGACCGCAGATTTGTTTTCGACGGGGATTGTTGTTTTTAATTAGGCACTTTTTCCCAGCCCCCGACGTTCCTGTCGGAATTAATTAAGAATTCCGATTCGAAACTAATTTAATGTTTGTTTTTTTTCTGCTGCTGTTGTGTGCGACCATGGAGGGGTTAAAAATGAGCGGAGTAGTTTTATTCAGGAATTTTATATTGAAAAGCGATATCTTTAATTTTTTGCTTAAATTGTCTACTCGAAATAATAATAATAATACCTTTATTTATCACAGAGAAAAATACAAAATGAAATGTCATGAGTGTAGGCGAAGTTCAGTCAGCTTAAACTGTTACTGATCTTCCACTTAACCTACGAATAATGAAACTTAAATATAATTGCAACAACTCTAACTGAAGATTGCGACACCTTTTCTGGCCACTTTGTGTAATTCAGGATTAATTCGCCTGTTTTATACTTTTTGGACGCGATCTAAGAATTAATATTCAAATTTCGATCAATCCTTGACCATTATTTATATTCTTATTGTTATTATTTTAAAAATAAATTAAGAGAAATAAAAATAAAAACGAACTCTAATGTTACAATGAAATTAAACAAGAAAATGTTCTCCGGCAATGATCAATAAAATTCGATCAATCCTTTTTCCAATTGAAAAAAGTCATTGACACTGTAAGTTTTTGTCAAACAAAACTACTTCCAGAGCATGTACCCCGCCGGACATTGGATTACACAATAAATATTTGTTTGTGCAATGCAATGGTCTGCATTATTAAAGTATCCAGCTTCGACATGTTTGTAGATTCTGTAAGTTCTTTGCGCCGTATACTTAGTGCTAAATAGTTCGTTTTTAAAAATGTGTTTTTTTCTGTTAATTCTATTATTTTATTATTGTAACTATTCATTGTATCATGTATGTATGTTACTGTATTTAATGGACTCCGTTAATTGAATAAATAAATAAATAAATATTTAATGAAATATTTAATGAAAGGACACAATAAATAAAAAGATTAAATTAAATAAAAATGATTTTAAAATAATTAATATTTATAAATAAAAAGAATTTGAATTTTTTATTTAATTTATTTAAATAACTGTAATTAAGTGAATACATCATTTTTTCTATTATTACTCAGTGAAAACTGACATTTAATATTCAATAAAGTTCACAAAATATTTATATTTCCATTAAAAAAAAAAAACTAATACTTTTTACTAATAAATATTCGATGTTATTAATGAATTTGATTTATAAAATATTCTCTAATTTATTCAGTTCCATTAAGAAAAAAAAAGGTATAGATAAAAAAATCCTTTATAATGTACATACTTAAACTGAATTTCCCGGAATATAAATAAATGATTTTATTCCAGCGCGCAGAAACCGTATTGAAAGCCGGCGAAAGGCTTTCCCTTTCCCCCGCCATTAATAAACCGCGTATTTACTGCCGGAATTTCCTCCTGGGGAAAAAGTGGAAAACCGTTAGCAAGTCTATAAGCTGAAATTTAAGTGGACCGCCTCTCCTTTTTTTCCTTCAAACAAAATCCCTCCTACGTACAGTTATCCCCGGCCCCGTTAAACGCAGTCGCGCTCTTGTTTTTAATCCCCCTGAAAATTTATAAAGGGGCAGCTGAGGAAAAAGGAAAAGTTCGCCTGAAAGTAACTAGGCGAGGTTTGGGTTAAATAAATAAATAAATAAAAACGGTAACAGTTAAAATAACTCCATGTATGCAGTAAATAAAAATTATAATGAATTATTACGATTTTTTTAAATTCGAGTATTAGTAAAAAGCAAAAAAAAAATAGTTTTTTTCAGAAAAATGAAAATATCTTAAAATCTACAGAAGGGGTATTTTTAGTTTTTTACATATTCTGAAAGAGTAAGCTTTGTTTGATATTTATACACAGTTTGATAAGGATATCCCCAAAATTTAATTTATTACGATTTCTTTGGTAAAAACAAGAAAATTCATCGATTTTAGCTGAAAATTGTAGGAATCTTAAAAACTGTGGAGGGGGTATTTTTAATTGTTTACATATTCTGAAACAGCAAGTTTTTTTTATATCCTAATGTAGTTTCATAAAGATACCCCAAAAATTAGAATTATCATGATTTTAAAAAATTCTAGTATTGGTATAAAGTATGAAAATTCGTCGATTTTAGCTGTAAATTGAAAATATATCAAAAACTGTCGAGGGGGTATTTTAAGTATTTTTTTGCATATTTTTAAAAAGCATGCTGTGTTTCATATACTTATGTAGTTTTATGGAGATACCCTAAAAATTATAATTAATATGATTTTTGAAAATGCAAGCATTCGTAAAAAGCAAGAATATTCATCGATTTCAGCAGAAAATTGAAAATATCTCAAAAACTGTGGTGTGGGATTTTTTACGTTTTTGCATATTTTGAAAGATAAAGCTTTGTTTGGTATCTTAACTTAGTTTCATGTAGATGTCCCAAAAATTATAATTATTACGATTTTTTTAATTTGTACCAATACACAAATTAAAAAAATCGTAATAATAATTTTTTTTTAATAAAACACTTTAAACTTTGTTTGTATAACCCTAAATTATATTTATTGTGACTATAGTTTCAACAATTTACACTTGTCATTATCAAACTGAAAGTAAATTAAACTAATTTTGTCGATTTAAACTTAATATTGAAAATATCTCAAAACGTATGGATGGGATATATATTTTTTTCATGTTCTGAAAGAACAAACTTTCTTTGATATCATGACAAAGTTTTATGAGGTTACCGACAAAAAATATAATTAATAAGATTTTTTGAAATTCGAGTATTGGTAAAATGCAAAAAAATCATCTATTTTAGCAGAAAATTGAAAATACCCCAAAACCTGTAGATGGGGTGTTTTGAGTTTTTTTGCATATTTTGAAAAAGCAAGCTTCGTTTCATTCACTAATGTAGATTTATGAAGATACCCCAAAAATTATAATTAATAGTATTTTTGAAAATTCAAGCATTGGTAAAAAGCAAGAAATTTCGTTAGGTTGACCAGAAAATTCAAAATATCTCAAAAACTGTGGAGGGGGTATTTTTAGTTTTTTGCATATTTCGAAAGAGCAAACCTTGTTTAATATCCTCATAGAGTTTCAAGAAGATACCCCAAAAATTGGAATTATTAAGATTTTTTTTGAATTTCGAGTTTTGCTAAAAAGCAAGAAAATTCGTCTATTTCAGCAGAAAATTGAAATTAACTCAAAAACTGTAGAGTGGATACTTTTAGTTTTTTGAAAGAAAAATAATTATTACGTTTTTTTTTAATTCGAGTATTGATAAAAAACAAGAAAATTCATCCATTTCAGCAAGAAAATAAAAATATCTTAAAAACTGCAAGGGGTATTTTTATTTCTTCACATATTCTGAAAGAGCAAACTTTGTTTAATATCCTAACATAGTTTCAAGAAGATATCCCAAAAATTGGAATTATTATATTTTTTTTTTCAAATTCAAGTGTTTTTTTAAGAACCTTACCATATCAAACTTTTACTATTAATAACATTTTTTTTTCTACGTGCAAAAATAAGTTTGGCGCAGATTATCCATTATACATTTTCCCGGGTTTTTCGGATGCGTGGGATTTTTTGTTGTTGTTCATTATTGTGTTTCGGTTGAGATAAAAATGATTGTTCGCGCGCCCCGTGGAAGTTTCGACGTGGCTTGAGCGATGCGGAATAGATATGATAGATGTTTATGGATGGTTGGTTAAAGGCATGCAATTATGAAGGTTGAATGATGCGATACTGAGCTGAGAGAATAAACGGGGAACTTGGATTCAATACGAAAGTTTCAACGTGAATGTCGACGGTAATATCCTATAAGCATTTATAATCTTATGTTTATACGCGGCGGAGATAAATTGGTTTGAATAAGTTGCGTGATGTAGAGATATGTAATTTTAATAAAATATTTGTAATATTAATAAGGTTTTATTGGACTATTTTTGGACTCAATACACCGATTAGACTTAGGATTTTGTTTATTAGTTTTTTATAAATGACAATATACATTGTTAAATGAAGATTCCGTAAATAACTAATAAATAAAATAAAAGTAATATAAATGAATTTTTAAATAAAGACATAATTTATATCAAGCATAGAATATTTACATATTATTATTATTATAATATAATATAATATAATATAATATAATATAATATAATATAATATAATATAATATAATATAATATAATATAATATAATATAATATAATATAATATAATATAATATAATATAATATAATATAATATAATATAATATAAAAAATTATATTTAATAAATATATCAAATATATTTTTCCGTTAAAAATTGCATTAATCAAAAAAAAGTGTATTTTAATAAAATATAAAAAATATAACATAAACTGTAAAAAACAGAAAAAAAAAATTATCCACACAAGTAATTGATTTTTATAATATAATATAAAAAAATATATTTGTTAAATATATCAAATATATATTTTCTGTTAAAAATTGCATTAATCAAAAAAAGTGTATTTTAATAAAGTATAAAAAATATAACAAACTGTAAAAAACCAAAACAAAATTATCCACACAAGTAATTCATTTTTAACAACTTTAAGTTCAAAGCTATATTAACGAGGTATAAATCCCGAAACTCATGTCTGCTAAAGGCCTTATATTGCGTTACATTTTTTTCTTCACACCTGAAAAACTTGATCTACTTTTTGACCATTTGAGTGGTAATTAGAGTCACCAAAAAAATTATATTTCTATGTTTTTTTCATTGGCATTAACAAAATTCCAAACCTAATCTACTTATTCAAACGAAAACAAAATTCCAAACCTTCTCTACTTATTCAAACGAAAAAGTAGATTAAGTTTCGAATTTTGTTAATGCCAATGAAAAAAAAAATCATAAAAATATTAAAAATATTAGTATTTGTTTTACCAAGTGATTAATGAGAAAAAAGTGTGCGATATAAAAATATTAACTTTTTATTATCGTCAAACACTACAAAAGTTTCAATACATACCACATGCGTTTTCTCAGTACAACATCTCATCATTCTCAACCGAATCATTCTCTAACAAAAGTTTTTTTTTTAACTATTTTAAGTATCACCTACCCAGTGCACACGCTTTCACCGCTTTTTTCGTAACAGAAGAGAAGAAGTTTGTTCTTTTTTTATTATTATTTTGTGGCGGGCTTGCTCTCCGTGTGACTAGTTAAACCTTTCAGATATCTCTGCAGGTGTCCTGGGTGAGACATAGGGACGTCCACCTGTTGACGGTCGGTCGGTATACCTACACCTCCGACCAGAGGTTCAGGGCCATCCACCAGCCGCACTCGGAGGACTGGACCCTGCAGATCAAGTACCCCCAGCACAGGGATTCCGGCATCTACGAATGTCAGGTGTCTTCCACACCGCACCTAAGTCACTTCATCCACCTCACAGTTATAGGTAAGACTACTAAAAGTTTTATATATACAGAGAGCTTTTTTTTATCAGTATACATTTCTCATACGTTTTTGCAGGCATATACTTCCCCTAATGTATACCGATAAAAAAACCTCTCTGTATATATATATATATACACAATCATCTTTATTATAAAATTTACATTAGGTGTAATGCAATACATTTTATATGATATTCTTCCTCGATCTTTTAGGAATCTATGTCTTTATGTCATGTCAGTCTGTTAGTCGTTGAGTGATGTGATGAATGAATGAAGGAATAGTAGTTTCAGAATAGCTAAAGTTTTATTATTCGAAAGAAAATTATTTACATTATATAATTTCTAAGCAATAAATAACTTTTATTCATTGTAAAAAGCTATAGGTATAGAATATTAATAAAAATACAACTAAAAGTTGGATGAGAGGAACGCTCTTTTTAATTAATTTAATACGATTTGTTTCGTATAATTTATCTTAAATAATTTTAGTTTAGTATGATTTAATATAATTCATTTAATTTGACTGAATGGTTGATTTAATTTAATTTAATTGATTTATTTTAATCTTGTTTATGTTGGTTGTGTATTGTGGAGACTAATTATTTAAATAAAAATACTTGTCCTTTCTCCTGCTTATAAATAAGTAAGTTTATTTTAACATATTTAAATTATGTAAAGCAGAGCTGTACTGATGAGGGATAGATCGCGAAACACGTGTCTGCAGATCTTTCGAATTATACTAGATTAAAAATCTGACTGAAGTCATAACACTTTTTATTCGTCACCAATTACATCAGAAGTTTTATCATCTTCAACATACTTCCTTTGGCGATTCCTCCATACGATGTTCCCATTGTTGAAAGCTCTGTAAAGCAGAGCTGTACTCATGGGGGATAGATCGCGAAACACGTGTCTGCAGATCTTTCGAATTATACTAGATGTAGCTGTTAAAAATCTGACTGAAGTCATAACACTTTTTATTCGTCACCAATTACATCAGAAGTTTTATCATCTTCAACATACTTCCTTTGGCGATTCCTCCATACGATGTTCCCATTGTTGAAAGCTCTGTAAAGCAGAGCTGTACTCATGGGGGATAGATCGCGAAACACGTGTCTGCAGATCTTTCGAATTATACTAGATGTAGCTGTTAAAAATCTGACTGAAGTCATAACACTTTTTATTCGTCACCAATTACAGCAGAAGTTTTATCATCTTCAACATACTCCCCTTGGCGATCCCTCCATATGATGTTCCCATTGTTCTGCCAGCTTGTTGAGAACCGCTTTAACCACTTCCACACTTTAAAATCTTGTTCCCTTCAGCGACGACTTGACCTTGGGAAATAGAAAAAAAGTCGCTGGGCAAGGTCAGGAGAATATGGTGGATTTCAGAGATAAGTGCATTGTCTCGTTGAAGGATCCAGGACTTGGTCTTCGTCTTCCCACACGCTCACGCAGGACCTTAAGAACCTCTATGTAGGAATGTTGATTTACCCTCGGGAACCCAATGAATGTAGAGACAATGCCACAAATGTCGAAAAAGACAATCATCATTGTCTTGAATTGGGATCCTGGCTTTTTTTGCCTTGGGCTCTTCAAAGGCACGGATTATCAGTCTGTTTCGGGATTGTAAGTAAAAAAAAAAACACGATTCATTACAAGTAATCTTATCTAACAGATCTGGATCAGTGGCAAGGTTGTTTAGGATGTCAGTGTAAATGTTCTGTCTTGTTTTCTTTTGGCTGAGAGTGAGTAGTTTTGGTACTAGTTTTGTGCAAACCTTCCGCATGTTAAATGATTCATGCAAAATCTGTTAAACTCTTTTATTTTTGATTCCTGTCGCATGCTCAGGCGATGATTAATATACCAATTTTTCCAATGTTTTTGCCCACTTTTGATGTTGACGACTGTACTGGGCGTCGATATTCTTCCGTAATTTCTTTAAACCGTTTAAACCACTCAAAGTTTGTGTGCGGGATAAACATTCATTTCCGTAGACTTCTTTCAATATTGCATAAGCTTCTGTGGCAATTTTACCCAGATTAACAAGAAAGATGAGGTTAACCCGTTGCTCTGTCCGACGTAAGCTAGTGGCGACTATTCAATGAGTTGCTATAGTCAAAATAAGCGACTTGCTGGCTTGTCCAGCGAACTCAGAGAGAAAATGAGTCACGTCCTGGCACTCTCGCAGTTTTCTGAGAGCGATATTAGTCCGGTTATTAAATAGCCACACCTCGTATGTCTCATCAATACTTTATTTTTTTAAATAGATTGAATGTTTAATTTTAATAAATCAAACACATTTTACTTTCACATTTAATGAAACGTTCAGCCACCATTCAGTAGTGTATGGATAACTAGTGATGGCCATTTCGGTTTTTCGAAACTCATCAGTTGACGATGCCACTTGAAATTAGGCAAAAGGTGGCGCTTGCGTCGTCTTTAATTTATTACATTTTACTTTGTTTGTATAACTTGGATTATTAACCCAAGTTTCGATATCCTTAGTATGTCATAATCAAAATAAACGTTTTGACTTTTGCAACAAAATAGTAGTATAAATAGAAAACAATATTCATTCGCTTGGTCACAGTTATTTAAATATATTAAATAAAAATGATTTGAAAATAATTAATAAATTATTTCCACATTTAGAAGTTTCATCAATTAACGAGTATTTATAATTATGCTCATTTTACAGCTTATTTTAAACAAACTGCGGCTATAGCCTAGTATAACAGCGTGAAGTTAGCTGCGTAACGCCACTCAATCTTGTCGTACAGCATGTACAATAGAAAATACGGCCACAAGATGACGATAAAATTTCGAATGTACGAAAAATGTACCCTCAAAAGGGGTTTTATAAATGACTTTCGCAATTTCATCAACTGTCACATTGTTTATCAGAAACCATGGAGCAATAATATTCAGTTTTTATCTGTGGACCTGGCTAATAAAAGGGTTTTTATTGAATGACTGATGAATGAAGGTTTAATTACGAATGAGTGTAATAAATGTGGATAACTGGGATTGAGGTTTTATTTGCTGGATTTAGACAAGATTTTAACAATAATAAAAATCACAGATTTTCTAACGCATAGGTAAATTTGTTTTATTTTAATTTTTCTTTCTGAAATTTATATGAGTTTACAAGGGAGCAGACTCTTTCTTAGGAACTTAACAAATACCTGGGTAATTTTTTTGTTTGATAAGTAAGTAGGTTTATGCGGATGGGGAATGATTAGACGGGAGATTTATGCGCGAGTCGAGTTTAAGGCGCAACAATATCTCGGGGCCGAATAAGCGGTGCCAAATCGTGTGTAATTTACTTCGCGGGAAACTCGGATCCGTGAAATTTCTTTATTTATGGAAAACAGTCTGGATTCAGGTGGTGATATATGGACTACCGCGCCCGGACTCTCCGACATTTTTCACGGCTGCGTGCCGCAGATAAAGAAAATGACGGATAATTATTACTATTCCTTGCATATAGCTGTTTCACGTGTATTGCATTTTATGTTTTCGAAGGAAATTTAAAGCATTTATTTTTAGCAGAAATTTATGTTGCTTTCTTAATTAAATTGTTTTCCGTACAAAACAAAATTTTAAGACTATTTCATGTGTATTTCATTTTTTTCAATGAAATTAAAATACTTATATTAAATATCATTATCCATATGCTAGTTGAATGGTGGCTGAACGTTTCATTAAATGTGAATTTCGTTTTCCTTGTTTGCTTAAACAGGACAAGTTCGCCTTCCTTTAGTGGACGAAACAATGATTCTCGGTCGTCTACCTTGTAGACCCAAATCGTTGACGATGCCACTAGAAATTAGGCAAAAGGTGGCGCTTGCGTCGTCTTTAATTAATTATGATTAATATCATTATTCTGAAACACTCCAAATCTAAAATAATGCAGAAAAAAAAATGCAGACATTAATCACTTGTTGAAATTTTTAATAATATTTAGTTATTAAATTAACTAACTGAAAGAGTATTGAATTTAAAATTCCGTTTAATTTGAATGGAAGAGTAATTCTTTTCTCGGGCGGCAATTTGCGGTGAATGCGCGCACGGATATATCAATATTTGCGCCGGTTTCGAGCATAATGGAAATACCAGCAGACATTCTTATCTGCGAGACCCTCATTACCATATTAATGGGATCAATTCCTCATTCCAATCTACTCCAGTGCCATCGATAGTTCCTGCGCCCCGCGCGGCCCGTCCAATTAATTATATACCCCCGACCCCTCGCACCGCCGGAACTCGAAAGTTTCTTTGGACCGGACTAAAATACGGCGGCAATTATTCCGAGTTCAACTCTCGATAGTCAAATCGAGGGATGAATAAGGAGAAAGAAAGAAAAAAACTAAATCGAGACAAGTACGTACTCAGGGTGGATTAAATCCGATCTGTATTTATAAATAAAAGTAACTAATTTCCTCTTTTTTATGAAATTAGTGGATATAATATATGTATATACAGAGAGCTTTTTTATCAGTAAACATTTCCCCTATGTATACCTGCAAAAAACGCGAGTCAAACGCATTAATGTATGTGTATTTAGTTGCTTCTAACACGCAACTAATCACACATATGCCAAATAATCAACAAAACATACACACATTAATCGATTCAATGCAATTGACTCGCGTTTTTACAGGTATACACTTGTAATGTATACTGATATAAAAACCTCTCTGTATACCAGATTTATGATTTTTTTAATACCAGTGTCCACTTTTTAAGGTCAAAAATAGCATAATTTTTGATTATTTTTTTATTATATAAAAATTTTTATAATAAAAAAAAATAATTAAAAATTATGCTATTATTTTTTTTTATTATAAGAAAACATGCTTATAATAAAAAAAATAATCAAAAATTATGCTATTATTTTTTTATTACAAGAAAACATGCTTATAATAAAAAAAAATAATCAAAAATTATGCTATTATTTTTTTTATTATAAGAAAACATGCTTATAATAAAAAAAATCAAAAATTATGCTATTATTTTTTTTATTATAAGAAAACATGCTTATAATAAAAAAAATTATTAAAAATTATGCTATTTTTAACCTTAAAAGTGTTGTTTGGTATATAACCATGTTTTCTTAGATTTATATTTTACATACTTAAAATAAAAATCTTGGATCTAGGAGGCGTTAACTTTGTTTTATAGAGTATTTATCCAGTAGGTTCACATTCTCATACCCTGGCCATTTGCCTAATGTGGATTTTGGTAAGCCCACAAGTAGATTCTGGTCCCGTGAAGGAAGCTGCGACCCTGCTTTTTGGGCTTTATAGTGGTCTCCCATTGTAATTGAAACCAATCACTAAAGTAAACTTTTATTTTACTTTAATGACTGATGGTTGGACTGTCACTAAAGCAAACTTTTATATTACTTTAGTGACTGGTTTCAATTACTGTGGAAGACCACTATAAAGTGTATAAAAAAGTTGAGTGTTTTTTTTTACATAAAAAATTCTCTGCATACCTTGGTATGAACCTTTACAAATTCATTTTCAATCCTATTCTTCATTCAATTTTAATCCAAACCTATCAAACAACTATCCCGATTTATTGAATAAACTCCTGCTGAATTCGAGAGAAAAAAAAAGGGTGGGAGCACACAAACAAATACAATTTCCATCCTTTCCGTGATTCGACTCGGGCCGGCTCCGAGACAGGGGGGAAATTGATGCAATCCACTGAGCAAATTGATTTATTTCTGGGTCATTATTATATTTTCTACCTAGTAAACGTTCCGAATCACGTTAAGTTAATCGACCGAAATGGAGGGAATATCATCGGCGGATCACGGCGCGCGGCTGAAATGAATTCTCCGGCCGTGAATTATCTGAATGGGGAGAAGTCAATGGGAGTAATCCCTCCGTGAAAAGTGGATGATGATGAATACTTATATCTTTTGCGTAATATAATCATGTTCGTGCAAAAGGAAAGAGGATCGAACAAAAAAGAAGTAGCAAAAAAAAAGTATTTTAAAGTCTTTACTTGTTCTCGCGGAAAGGCTGACTGATGTTTAATTTGATTTCAAAATCCATTCATTTGAAATGTTATATGTTATTTATTATAATAATAATACTTTATTGCCCAACAGACTACAGTCCAATTACAGAGCAACTTAATAATAACATACGGTAATAAAAATTAATACAAATATATAATTATACACAGGGATATTACATACAAGAAATTAAAACTAAATTATTATAACTATAAAGGTATATGAATAATTGACTTTTTAGACATGTGAAAAATATCAACGAGGTGATGTCGATCATTGTACGCTTTGAACATTTTATTTAGTGGCGAATTACAATGAACTCTAGTGCTAGGCGTTGAATAATAAAATAATCTGTTTGAACGTGAACAGTACCTAGGAACATGGATGTTATTGTATAAAGATTGTAAATCGATACCCAAAATTATGAGGTATTTGGAATTAAAAAAAAGATTGTAATAATATATATATATATATATCTTTATTTATGAATTTTGTACAATGAGGTGTGTGTTTACATTTTATGTTACATATATGTTATAATACTGTCTGTTACAATAAAGCAAAATTCACAAACTGGCTATCGACCAGAGGTCTTTCAGCCATTGCAATAATATTATTTACTTATAATAAAATTTTGTATTATACAGGTTGTATATAAATTAACGTCTAAGTTACACGAAATTTAAAATTTATACATAAAAGTTCGAAATGATAAAGGCCATGGACGAAAATGTCATAAAGCATCGGGGAAGATGGAAACCTTGTGGTTGACCCTTGACATAGAGTATTAGGTCATCTCAAAAGTATTTTCCAATATCTACCAATAGATGGTATTAGTGGCCCTGCATTGGCAACTACTAATCTGTTGGTACCAATTCTACTCGCGTTAGAAAGCTGACATGTAATGCTACATTTTTTTAGTTGACAGTTTTTTTATGCATTGTTTGGTTTAAAGTTACAAACGTTCTAAAATGAGTCAAATTTACCAAAAAAAACCGTCATGTGATGCTTTGTCGCTTTAGAAAATGCTACAATGCATCAAAAACATGCAGAGAATTGAGTGAGGATCGTACCGTGCATCATTGGTTTGAACGTTTTCGTGGTGTAAATTTGTATGTGAAAGATTTGTCTCGCTCAATGAAAAAGCCGACCAAATTTTGGACATGGTCGAGATAGACCGTCATGCAAGCTACCAGGACTTCGCTGAAGCCTTGTTCATCAACAACCAAACATTTAATGAAATATTCAGCCACCATTCATCTAGCGCATGGATAACTATGGTGGCTGAACATTTCATTAAATGTGAATTTCGTTTTCCTTGTTTTTATAAACAGGACAAGTTCACCTTCCTTTAGTGGACGAAACAATGATTCTCGGTCGTCTACTTTGTAGACCCAAATCGTTGACGATGCCATTTGGAAGTAGGCAAAAGGTGGCGCTTGCGTCGTCTTTAATTTATTATGAACAACCAAACAATTTGGAATCATTTGAAAAGAGCTGGCTACTCAAAAAAAACTCGATGTTTGGTTGTCACATGAATTGAATATGCGAAATAACTTGTCAATAGGCTATTGACCATAGATCTGCCTGTTTTTAAAATTGTTTGTCTTTATCGTTTTTGCAAATTATTTCGTCGTTGATTGTTAAACAGTCTTTTGAAATTGCCAATCTCTATATCTTGGAAGGATGTAATGAATTGAAATATTGTTGTGGAAGCAGATGCGTCTTGTGTTTGGGGTACGTGGGAAATATAATGTGTGTAGAAGGTCGCAAGTAGTTGGATTTAGAGAATAAGTAGTATTTTGAGGATGAAATTATTGTTATTAATTTCTCTAGTTTTTATAAATTCTGTCTTTCTTAATCTTATTCTCTTTTACCAGTATTGGGTGTCGAGGGTTTTTATAAATAATAACAATAATTTCATTTTTATAATACAAATCTCACAAAGAATTTAAAAAGTGTTTTTATGTCGATAAACAATAAACCTTCGCAAATGTAAACCCGAAGGTTGTGGCGATCGAACATTCACTTGCAAACTGCGAATATCCACGTGTTTAATCAATAGCTGGAAAATTTATTATCACAAGACTCCGTGGCGCAACGGTAGCGCGTCTGACTCCAGATCAGAAGGTTGCGTGTTCAAATCACGTCGGGGTCAAGAATTGTTTTGTTATTTATAACCCCGACCGTAAGTTATAAATAAAGGGGGTGGGATGTTCAATATTTTTAGATTTATTATTTATTCTATAAATGTTGGAAATGTCGAAGCTATCCACTTTTCATTTTTTTCGATTGAAATTTTGTATTATTATTGTGTCGATACTGGATCCATTATTTTTCTCGTTTTTTTTTATTTCATTTCATTTTTTTATGTTAGGTCGAATGAATTGTTAAATTTAATTCTAACAAAAATACGAACAAAATTATATCGAAAAATAAATAATCCTCAGAAAATGGCTATCGACCGTCGGTGTTTCTGCCGTTTTTATATATATTTAGGGATAGCATAAATTATAATCATTCACATTTTTATTAGAATATATTTATTTCTCACTACTATTATCTAAATTACATTTTCATTACTATCAGAGCTAATTATTTACTAAAACACAAGCAGAACAAACTTAGGCAAATTAATCCCGTCGGATCACCGAATCTCACCATATTAAACAATACGAAACTAAACTCCAATACAGCGACGAAACGGAAACTCTCTCTTAACAATTTCTCCCGATAATCCGTGCGCGTCTACTTACCAATAATTACTCGAACAAGTATAACTCATCATGTAGAATGACGAATGGATAAAATAACAAGGCCGTGTTTTGATCGCGGCTTGGGGTGTTTGGGGGGGAGGGAGTTTCGTGGGGATGGTATCGACCCGGAAAGACGCTCCGCCGGATTCCTCCGGGAGATCGCGGACTGGATGATCCATTAAAATGATAATGAAGCCCCGGTAACGAGTGGCACGTCTTTATGGGAGACATGTCCTCCGCTCTTTAAAACTAAATGACCCACAGTCGAAATAATTGAAAATAAACAGGACTTACTTGCGGGTCTGTATTCGATTTCAGCTCGATACGGTATAAATGCTTTAGTAGATGTTCGTTTTTTTAATATCAGGAAGTTCAGTATTGAGGATACGAATCGAATCAACTTAATTGCAACTATAAATATACAAATATCTGTGTTTTAATAATAGTAACAAATTTATTAATCATAATAAATGAAAGGCGACGCAAGCGCCATCTTTCGCCTAATTTCATGTGGCATTGTTATCCATACGGTAGATGAATTAGGCAAAAGGTGGCGCTTGCGTCGTCTTTAATTTATTTTAAGATGAATGGTGGTTGAACATTTTATTAAATGAATAAATTTATTACCCAACACGAAATTGAAGCCCATTTACAGGATAATTATTTATTCTATTTAGTCTTATATAACATCGTTATATGTTCCTCTCTACTTCTCAGTGTGAGGTGTACAGGATAATACAAGCCCTAAATGTTTGTCTTTAGGGATGGATGATATCGTTCCTAATCGAAGAAACAATAATTATATAAAATTAAAACACTTGGATTTTTTATGTTTATATTTATATCATTATTAATTAAAAATATTTCACCGCGGGTGAGGAATTTATTTAGAATATGAAGAAACAATAGTTTTAATTGACTCCAGATATCAGCCCCTAATTCCAAGACCTATTTTTCCGCTCTGCTTGTCATTAAAATATTTCCATTTCCTACCTTGTATAGTCGACATTCCATGAGCATGAGGCTCTAGATTTTTGACACTTCACCACGGACACGGCTATAAAGTAAGGAGTGTACATTTCACCCCCACTACATGACGAACATTGGATGTAGCGGATCTATTAATATTCTTAATCTATCTATTCACGAACCTCGACACCCAATACGGGTAAAAGAGGATAAGATTAAGAAAGAAAGAATCTATGACACGGCTTAAAATCAGTAAAATTTCAGTATATTCAAATATTTTTCACCACGATATAAATGAGAAAACCCGTTTGCACTTTTCCATGCAATTATCAGACATCGCATCATTTAACGAAAAACCAATCAATCGTAACGGTGCGTATGACGCAACCCGGCTAGTTTTCGACCTGCACTTCCGCGTTTTGATAAAGCAAACGGTAATTAATTATTTCGCATGTAAACTAGCGTTTAACAAATAATTATGCCATTACAATGATAAATCCGGGGCATTAATAAAATTAGACAATCCGCTGATAAATGGCTCCGGTCAATCCGACTCGTGTCTGATTTATCATTTAATTACCCAATCGCATGACGCCGATTTTTTTACACATCCGATAATGAAATCTACATTGTTCGTGAAAGAGATGTATGTTGCGGATAATTCCCCAACGGGGTGTACGCACATTAATATCGCTTTTTTTACTATTATAAAACGGGAAACTTGATGAAGTTGTAATGTTCGTGTAGTTGTGAACGACATGATGTGATATGACGGGGTGCAAAAAATAGTAGTGTAATGAGTTGTTATATCCGGCTACGATGGTTTCAGGAAAAAAAAATTAACAAAAACTTCCACCTATTATATTAAATAAAAATGATTTGAAAAATTATTTTCACATTTTTCTCGGATCAAAATTTGTTGCATTATGCAATATTTTATTGATGCGCAACAGCAGGTGTACATTATGTAATTCAATGTCCGGAGTGGGTATTTGCCCGGGAAGTAGTTGTTTTAATGTGCATTTGTTTAACGTACTTACGTAGCGTAAGTCAATAGTCACAGAGCTAAATGTGAAAATAATTTATTAATTATTTTCAAATCATTTTTATTTAATATATTTAAATAACTGTGGCCAAGTGAATGAATAATACTTTTTTCTATTTATTCTACCTACTAATTTAAGCCAACTTATACATTTTTATAACGTCGTTTCTGGACTAAAACCACGAATGAGTCATTTTTGTTTTACAATACAGGAAACATAAAGTTCAATTAATCTTTAAAAATAAAAGAAAATGGTATTTATTTGATCATAGTTACTTAAATTAAATCAAATAAAAAATATTCTCGATTCATACATATTACTCAAACAATAAATTTAGTTTAAATTACAAAATCTCTCCTATGGCAATTGAAGCCGACATTATTAAA
Organism: Philonthus spinipes; assembly: GCA_963082785.1. Classification (NCBI taxonomy): domain Eukaryota; kingdom Metazoa; phylum Arthropoda; class Insecta; order Coleoptera; family Staphylinidae; genus Philonthus; species Philonthus spinipes. The sequence continues at coordinate 3,755,248 of OY720310.1, read as the reverse complement.
AGTATTGATCGTTCAAAAGTACCAAAAATTTTTTGTTCGGTATTTTATCACCACGATGAAATACCATTTTTTTATTAAAGACTGTAAATTCATTAAATTAAATTTATATTCCTTATTACATTATATTTATGTCTATGAATTGTTGCAATTTCAATGTAGTACATTGGTATAATAATAATAATAATAATAATTTTATTTTCCAACGGAAGAATCCAACAAGGGAAAATATACAATCAAAATCATAATATAAGAAGAGTAGAAGCAAAGTTAGTTAAATTTAAACAGAAAAAAAGAGAACAAAGTATAAATTAATATTATAAATTAAAATTAAACATTATACAAATAATAATATAATAATAATTTGAGGTATAATTTGAATTAATTAAATACGAGCCTACCACAGACCTTAAATCAACTCGCGGAGCTTTCTCGCGAAGCATGCTGTGACGCCAGTCATTCTTTTTCAACAGCTCATTAAAGTAGCCTACATTTTTCTTCCTCGACTTGCGAACCAAATAAAGTTTTCTTTATTCTCCGGAGGACCCGTTTGCAAAACGGGTACCGGCTGCTGGTTAAATATAAAGTGTAAAAGAAAAAGATTTGAACCTACGTCCCTCCATTGCCGCCCTGTATGGAGTTTTGATATCACATGTCTCTGTGGTGTAGTTGGTAGCGCAATCGGGGGACATGGGTTCAAATTCCATCAGAGATGTTTCTTCTCCACATTATATTCAATTGATTTAAATTATACCTCAATGTTGTACATTGAAATTTCTACAATTCATTGTAAATTCATTTTTTATATCGTCTATCCATACTAGGCTTTATTTTAAACTGATTATCCTTTTGTATTGTTTAGAAGTCACATCATTTTAAAAATGAATTAATTTTAAATAAAGTGATATGTATTATTGAATTAAAAATAAGGTTCTTGTTATTTTGAAATTATTAACAAATTTTATTGATTTGATCTGTTTAGCATATCATACAACACATTTAAATATAGACTAAAGTGTTACTCGTAAGTGTAGTATAACTTATCATGTACTGTTGATTTGGCGCTTTTATGTTAATAATGTATAATTGAATACTGCAGTTACTGTTATTATTATAATTATTTTTCTATCGTTATATATATTATTTTTTGTATTATGAAAATGGCGTTGCCGTTAATAAACATTTATTTATTTATTTATTATTTCTCTGTACTTTTGCTATGGAATATTTTTCTGAGTGTACAGAAAACTTACGAAATTTATAGGTCCAAAAAGATATAGCAGTGTATTCATCAAGAATTCTGTGAACTTCAAGGATTGAATCTAAATATCTCTTAAAACAAGTACTTTTCGTGATGGATGAAAACGAGCCTGTATTGAAACTCGGTAACTCAGATAATTACAGGCCAACCTCCATCTTGTCTAACTTTGCCAAAATCTTTGAGGAAATAATTTATAGTGCAGTGTTTATGGTGAAGCCTCGTGTCTTAGAGTGATGGGTGGCCATCCATTTTAGCAGCCGAAATTAAATCAAATATCCTATTATTTACAGGGAACACTTTTTTTTCTTAAACGCGGGTCTCAGATTCAACTTGAGATTCATGATGGTTCTAAAAATTTGTGCCGCAAGTACGTCCTAAGGATTCCGCGAAAATTATAACACTTTTCATTTTACTGCAGTTTTTTTTTTCTTTCGAATAAATTTGCTTCAAAAAAGTCTTATTTGAGTCGGATTTTTGCTTAATTATTTCCGTGTGCTCTATATAAAAAAGGTGGAGAACCACTGATCTAAATTAAAGATTAAATATGCTTTGACTTAAAGGTTGCCCGGCAATGCAAACAGACCCTCAATCAGCTTCACTTAAAATAAGTACTTTTCGTGACAGAAATTCAAATATTTTCAACAATATTTTTCCATAACAAATTAAAGACGACGCAAGCGCCACCTTTTGCCTGATTTCGAGTGACATTGTCAACTATTTGGGTCTAAAAAGTAGACTACCGAGAATCATTGTTTCGTCCACTAAAGGAAGGCGAATTTGTCCTGTTTATGAAAACAATTAAATTAAAATAAATGTGCATATTTTTCCAATTAGATTAATATCCGAATTTTTTTTTATCAGTTTTTTATCCTCCGGATTAAATCAATGAGCTAACTTTTCCAACCATCCGCAATCAAGACTCAGAACCAAATGCATTCCCCACTTTTCCCAACAATTCTTTTCTTTATAAATAAATAGAAAAGAGTATTCATTCACTTCGTCACAGTTATTTAATTATATTAAATAAAAATGATTTGAAAACAGAGCTAAATGTGGAAATAATTTATTAATTATTTTCAAATAATTTTTATTTAATAATTCTTTTCATCCCCTTCCAATAACTTTTCATGAATCATTCTCCAAAATATGATCACATAAGGTCATGCTCGATGACTTCACATATTTTTCACGCATTGGCTTTTTTCGTTAACATTCTTCTAAGTGCTGCACACGTCAGAATAAACATCTTTAAATTTTATTAACCTTCCATTCAGAATAAAAAAACTATAACATCTCCGTTTTATTTATATTATCTTAATTGCGTTTAAATTTAATTTAATAAACGACTAACCAACATACAAGACATATGAAAAGGACTTCTGGCTGAAAGACCTAAGGTCGATAGCCATTTATATTTACTCCTATCCCGAAAGATATTCTCATTTTGTTTGTTGCCCCAATCAGGTTGATTGTTTCCACTTTTTTTCTCTTTTTACCTATTTTTTTTTTATTTTTATATAAGTTTATATTAAATATATTGTATAATATATGTATATGTAAATATCACAATAAAGATGATTGTATATATATATATAATTTAATAATTATGTTTAATTAATTTCTCGCTTAACCCGTGGTGAAACATTTTTGAATTAAATCATCCTGATTTAATAATAAAAAAATATATATAAACCCTGACACCAATTGGTAAAAGGGGACATCGATTATATATATATATATATATATATATATATATATAAAATATATAATATGTACCTTAGTATAAATATTACACGCTGTTTCTTTATGTTGATCTTAAATTTAAAGCCCCGAATTCCGCAACGAAATAATTTCGTTAAAAGTCCGATCCGTAATTTACTTTTTATTAAACTTGTTATTCCGCCAAAAATGATATGTCCCGATAATTACTTAATTGTCGGGCGAGGAGGAAGTTTCCCAAGTTGTTTACGGATAAGAAAAAAGAAGGAGAACGTTTCGGAAATGTATCTCTCCTTAAAAAGAATTATTAGATAATTGCGTCGTCATGATACTCCGCAGCGATCTCTCTGGGGGTCGCGTCAGAACTTTTCCGATGTTTCGCGAACTTCCCCCCCCGGCATTCGGGGCTTGGAATTTGAAAATATTAATCCGCCACAAAAATAAATAAATAATTTTGAATATATTGATTCGCCACAAAAATGAATGTAGTTATTAGAAAAATAAATAAACATTTATTTATTTAATGTAAATTAAATTTATACTTACGTATTGTGTGTTTGATTATACAAGTTGTACAGAAAATGAGCGAAAAGCTTTAGGTAGCGTGACTCTTTGACTAATTTTTAGATAAAAATATTAACGAAAATAAGTCACACGGTCCTTTCTAAAGCCTCACGGGCCACTTAAAAGAACTATACATTTGGCAACGCTGGATCAAACAAGTGTGCATTTATCCTGTTTATAACTGCTACATCATCCGCTGGAGGTGTTGCATACACCTTTTCTTTTACAAACGAGCGTGCGTCGTTGCCAGATCTATTTTCATTAAAAGAATGCTTCTGATGAAGTTATAAAATTGTAAAAATATCCGATTTATTAATCATTTACATCAATGGAATTATACACGTGTGTAATTGATTGTTAATGCTATTGATTTTTTACAAAATATTTAAAAAAACAATACTAATTTATAGTCACATATTTAAAATTCCGAAGGCCTCGTGAGCCTCAATGAAGAACCATACAACATTTTTTTATTTGGATTTTCTATTAAAAATTAATTAATGAATTGAGTTACCTGAAGGTTTTCATTTTCTGTACACCTTGTATATCAAACAGAAATGTTGGGATGAAATATTTTTTGAGTGACCGATTTTTTTTTTTTTTGTTTTAATCATAATTGAATATTCCCCCCAATTACAATACGTAAGTATAAATTTAATTCCAACATTAAATAAATAAATGTTTATTAACAGCAACGCGATTTGCATAATAAAAAATAAATATACAGCGATAGAAAAATAATTATAATAATAACAGTAACTTGGCAGAAAGACCTCCGGTCGATAGCCCATGACAGACTACTAACCCACCAATATATATTGTAAATATAAATATTTGTAAAGAATTGTAATTTTGCTGTCTGAATAAAAATGTTTGTTTGTATATAACAGGAACTGCAATATACAATTATTAACATAAAAGCACCAAATAAACAGTAAGGGACACCCTGTATACTACTTTAATTAGGTGTTGACTTTATTATGTATACAAATATCTTTATTTAGAAAATTATTTTTTTTAGGTATATAAAAAAATAAAGATTTGTCTGTCCTGGGCTATCGACCGGAATTCTTTCTGTCCCTTTATATACAATAAAGGGATAGAAAGAATTAACAAAACATATAGTTTTGTTAATTTTTCCACATTCATGCGGACGAAGATGAATGAAGTCTGCTCGGTTTAAATTTATTAATATCGGCCCGGTTTTTCCCTCCAGAAAACTTTATCAAATAAATTTAAAGTCAACACCTGTTACCAATTTAATATTTCATGTACCGACATTTTTTGCGTTCTCTTTTTTTTAAGAGTAGGGGGTGTTCGTTATTCTTTTACGCCCGTCTCGCGAACGCTAGTGTGTACGTCTAAAAATGTTATTTTTCAAACGGGGCGAGGAATTGATTAAATTCCATGTCAGCAATAATCCCCGTATCAGAATATTGAACATCCGGCTCCAGAAATTTATTATAAAGGGATCACATCGCCATGTTAAATAAAATAAACGGCGCATCGATCCCCCACCGAGGGGATATAATATATATATACATTTATATATATGTGTGTGTGTGGCATTCGGGTTTTCAATGAAAACGTAATAGATTTTCATCCAATTTGCCATTTGAATATGGATGGGTATTTGTACATCGATGTCAACGTGTTTACGATTGCCTTGCTTTCCGTGTAAATCATCGGATGTTGTTTGTTTTAATCATAATTGAATATTCCCCCAATTACAATGTGTAAGTATAAATTTAATACAGGAAATTATTATTCTTATATATATATAAATCTTTATTGGCAGATTATTTTTAACAAAGTAATAATAATACAATAAATAACTAACATAAAAATAAATTCTTCTGCCAATTGGCTATCGACCGTTGGTCTTTCCGCCTGATTTTGTAGGCGTCTGTCCTTGTCAGTTGCTGTGTCAAAAAGGTTTTGATCGCTAATGTCGTCCATTGTCTTATGAAATGAATTTACTCGTCGTGATCACTAACTTCATGAAATGATGAAATGAAATCATGAATGATGATGGTGAAACGTTTACGTTTTGGAGTGATATTTTGGTTTCGGGTATTATTCTTATTTATTTTCTATATTTTATTAATGTTAGGTTTTTCATATGCTGTCTATGTTTATGTCTATAGATTGGCTTCCTTATATATATATATATCTTTATTCAGACTATATAGATAATTTTAACAATATAACAATATAAATAATTACAATACATGTAGGTGTTAGTCTGTCTGGGCTATCGACCAGAGGTCTTTCTGCCCTGTCGTGAATTTATGATGAAGTTAAAGAAAAATCTATGCTAGCTAGCTGAACTGTCCTGATGATTTGCGCAAATGAATTGATGAATGGTGATTGTAGGATGTTTGTATTTAGGAAGGATATTAGGGTTACGGGGAATACAGAATTTTGTAAGAAGGGGTAGATTATCAGAATTATTGGCAAATTTTTTACTTAGGGCTAATATACGCTGGGATATGGGTGGGATTTGGGTGGATTCATAAAGGTATTCGTTGGAGGGATTGTGAAGTGGGTTGTGGCTTCCTTAATATTTAAATATTTAGTCCTACAATATACCAAGTTCCTATATGCCTTACTTGTTGCGTTTTTGTTATTTTTTTTCTATAGTATGTTGTTCGTTTTAATCATAATTAAATATTCCCTCAATTACAATTATTACAATATATTCGACCTTTTCAACTGTATCTATATCGACACACAACATACGTTCGATGTATTGTATGTTAAGATTAGTAATAAAACACAGTAATTTATAAAAAAAAACCCTACACCACCATTATGGTAGATGGGGATTTTAGATTATATATATATATAATTTATAAAATAAAAAAATATGTAATTATAAAAAAATGGAATTTCTTACATGTAATTCGCATTAATTATTTCAATTTAATATTATAATAACCTTTTGATATACTTAAAAATGCATCTCTCTCTAAATAAACCCTGTGTAGCGATACAAAAAAATAAGTAAGGCAAAGAGCTCCGAGATATAAAAACACATTACCCCCCGAAACATATACGCGCAACATTCGCCCATTCGACTTGAAGTATAACCCTATTTGCTCTCTATCTTATCTCCCCGTCTGCGTTATTATAATAGACTTTGTAAAAACGGGGACAATATCGACCCGGATGGCCACGATTCCTGGGGGCATAATAGAAACAGAACATTTATTGCCTCGGGAGGGCCTTCCCCCTTTGACACTTGTAATTTCCTGTCCGTCACCGCGAAAATAAACAAACGGTAGGAGGAAGCGGGGCGGGGGGAGGCCCTGGCCCCGACTCAATTATCCACCTCCGTTTTCGCATTATTTTGACGGATGTCCTCACCTTTGATCTATCGTCTCGGGCTAAATAAAATAAAAGGAGGAAGAGGAAGCGGAACGTTGAAGGTTATATTAAAAGCGAGGGGCTGTTTTCGAGGGATGTAATTTTTTTCATCTTGTTTGTGCAGTGAAATGTTTTGAATGCGTAATAATTTTCTTGAATTACCTTTTTTATTTTCGGTTGAGGGATTTAATTCAAATGCAAGGATTTTGATTTTGCAATAAAGTGTTATGTGCTTGTAAAAAAAGATACATTCAAGTAAAATTTGTTAATAATAATAGAAAAAAGAATTAATAATCAAAGTTATTTAAATAATTACAGTCTCCACAACCGATAACGAACAGCTTTTTTTCGCGAAAAACTGCAATGTTGTTGCATTTCTTTTGCTTCTGTGTTTTAGTGTGAAATTTTGATCTTGAATACTTCTAGCCTTTCTGAATCCGCTCTGTGCTTCAAGCAGTGTCTTTTCTATTTTGATAATAATTGTTGCTTTATACAATGTTTTATTGTTATGCAACAGCAAAGTACTTATATAACATAAGTCATAATGTTACAGTAGCTAAGCGGAAAATAATTTATTAATTGATTAATTATTTTCATTTTTTAATTAAATATTTTGTTTATTTAATAAGGAAATATTTAAAATATTTATTATATTAGGGCCGTTTTACACAAACAAGAATTCTCGCAGAAAGTTGTGCGAGAATTATATATAAACGTTTTGCTATAATTATATATATAAAAATATTTTTCCTGTTTTACACAGCAAATAATTATTGTGGAAATAAGCAAAGCAGATTGTTTTTACAGTCGTCCAATACAAGCAGACGCGCCATTATGTGGTATGCTATTGCTTAACATTATTGGGAGACTGTTTTATATAATTCTTTTCTAGATTATTTTGAACATGTTCAATATATTTCTCGCGAGAATTCTCGCAAGAAATATATTATAAAAATCGCTGTAATGCACATGCGCAAACTTATAATATTTTTCTATATATAATTATATTATGAATTTATGCGAGAATTCTTGTGTGTGTAAAACGGCCCTTATTAATATTTATTAATTATTTTCAAATCATTTTTATTTAATTTATTTAAATAACTCTGACCAAGTGAATGAATACTCTTTTCTATTTATAAAAATTTAATTTAATTATATCTGAATTTAATCAGTATTTAATTAATTCCCACAGACGAGAAAAATCAACAACCGTGCTGGAAACTCAAGTGCACAATTAAAAAAAACATATATATATAATCATTGCGAATAAAATAATTACGCCCTCGAAACACTCGGTCCGGCGGGCCGGTTCATTCATCCGATTCTGGAAAAGGGCGAAAATTGCGTGCGAGTGCGCGCGCGCGCTCCCCATAAATTCCCAACAATTAGCCGAAACTTTTGCGGCGGCCAACTTTTAATCAACGCCAAATTATCCGCCGAAGCCGCACTCGGGCCCGCACGATTTTAATTGAACATTTTCGAAATTATTTATCGGGAATAATTAGGTCCCGTCACGCAACAATTTCCACGCGTTATTCGGGAATCTCGGCCGCGGAGTAATTACAAATACGCGTGCACTTCATTTAATTTTCATATTCGGCGAGCTTCCTCTAGTATTATTAATACGGTTTAAATTAGTTTTAAAAGTTGGAGGATGTTTTATAATTCAGTCGCTCGCGTGTTATTAAACTTAATGCTCAAATAAAATACATGATAAAATTATGATTAGTTGATTATTCTTTAAAGTAAAGCGCTCTGAAGTCTTTTAAAAGTAATATTATTTCTTTCATCCTCTTATTTAAGACTTTTATTTCACTTTCATCAATTACAATGCTTTCAAATAATCCGTACATAAAATTGAAGAAGAAGAATATTCATATAATTTTCTGTCAAGTAATTTTTACTACTTGACAGAAAATTATTTTACTCAGACTTTCCTTTTTGGCTCACAAATTCGGATCAAATCCCATAAACCTAAACCTAATCAATTCAATATGTATCTCACGCAACAAAAATATAAACCCCAAACGCAAATTCCCCACTATAACACTTCATGAATTCACTATATCTCTTCACAACATTAATGACGGTTAAATTACGGACATACCCGACAATAACTTCTGACTAAGACAGTTAGATATCATCATACTTCTTTCATGAGCAGGACATAAGTACGAAAAACCAGGCTGAAAGACCACTGGTCGATAGCCAATTAACAGATATAAATTATACATTTGAGTTTGTTAATGTTTATTACTTATTTTGTATATATCTGTTAATAAAGATTCTTATTATTATTATTTTACGTACACAAAAATATAAAAAAACAATAAATTCATTCTTGAAAAATTTTGCATAGAATATTTTATAATAATATTTGTAAAAAAATATTTGAAATGTACTTACAGACTTATGTACATTTAAAATATTTTACCCGCAGAATGAACAGAAGTGTACAAACTTTGACACGTTGTTGTCAGGCATATGATTAAGAATACCGCTGGCCGAACACGGCGAGCAAGTGGTACAGGACGTCGAAGAAGAACAAACAAAATATATTTCGTTATATATTTTGATTTCGACAACCAATACGGGTATAAGAGGAATAATCTTCTTTGTGTTGGTTGTTGATTGTGGAGACTTTAATTATTTAAATAAAAATACTTGTCCTTTCTCTTACTTATTAAATAAGTAGGAGAAAGGATAAGTATTTTTATTTAAGTATAAGAGGAATAGATTAAGAAAGATCTATTTTAATAAACGTGTTTTTTTATCTAAAAAATGTTTAATTTTTTTTTATGTGCTCTTGTTTAATTTCTTTTTTGTTAAACGTTCCATACAATCATTTCACAATCGAAACTACCATTTAATCCCTATGAATAAAATACATTATTTAGGTAGTCCAGATACGGCGACGAGCAATTTCACAGCGGGCCGAATTGCAGCGCAGATATCCCAGCGAATGCGGCCCGCCGCGGCCGGGGCCCGATTTGCGTGTTGAGCCGTGGAAGGGCCTTTGTGGCGGCGGCCGTTAATTTAGCAACGCCGTGAATGCATTTCCGAAATGGGGATTGCCTGCAGAAAGGCCCTTTAATAGGGTCAGGTCCGACCGAGGGGCGAGAATCACTGAATCGACAAGGTGCGGTCCACAGACCGCAATTCCGAAACGAAACGGTGCACTAATTGACACAAATTACTTACGGGACAATACATTATTGATGATTCCACAAAATAAACGTGAAACGAAACTGAGAATAGTATTTTTTTTAAATAATTAAAGTCTTGTTAAAATTATGATAATTCAGGCTTCGATTAAGTGAGGATGATTTAAATAAAAACGGTTTTCCTTTCTCCTATTTGTTTTTTTTTTTATTAAACTAGATATAGTTAACGCCGACAAAATTAAAGAATTTATTAAATTAAATTCTCCAAAACTAAATATATTAGAAGCAATTGAGATGTATAAAAATTCTAGTAAACTTTTAAATTTTGACTTAACTCCGTTAAATAAAATTTTAAAAATTAATTGATTTAATTCAATAAATCAATAAATTTTGTTTACATGTTTTTTTATTTATTTGTCAATTTTACATAAAACTATAGAAAAAGAGCACGTTGTGCTTGAAATGTACATATAGTGATAAAAATAAAAAAATGAAGAAAGGAATAAAATATTACTACATTATAAATATATTTCGATTTGATAAATAATTATTTATCAAAACTTCAACTACTTTCCGAGTTTCCGAAATATATCCAGTTTAATAAAAAAATGTGTAGAAAACAATATTCATTCACTTGGTCACAGTTATTTAAATATATTAAATAAAAATTATTTGAAAATAATTACATTCAAAATGGCGCTTGCGTCGTCTTTAATTTATTATGAAAATAATTAATAAATTATTTCCACATTTAGCTTTGTTGCATTATGCAATATTTTATTGATATGCAACAGCAGGTGTACATTATGTAATTTAATGTCCGGCATGGGTATTTGCCCAGGAAGTAGTTGTTTTAATGTGCATTTGTTTAACGTACTTACGTAACGTAAGCCAAAAGTCACAGAGCTAAATGTGGAAATAATTTATTAATTATTTTCAAATCATTTTTATTTAATATCCTTTTTCCTATTTGTATTTTTTTTAAAACTTTAACTAGATATAGTTAACGTTGACAAAATTAAAGAATTTATTAAATATATTTCAATTTGATAAGTAATTATTTATTATAACTTCAATTACTTTTCGAGTTTCCGAAATAAATCTAGTTTAATAAAACATATGTAGGAGAAAGCACAACTATTTTTATTTAAATAATAATAATAAGTCTCCACAACCAACATAAAGAAGATAAATGAAGATGATTTTGTTATTAAATTACTTTCTCATTTATGATTCAATTTTCGATAGAATGAGGATGATTCAGTCTTGGACTTTTAGAGACTTTTAATTATTTAAATAAACAACCATATTCTGTTGAAGATTGAATCATCCCCATTCTGAAGGCTGAATCATCCCAATTCTGTCGAAGTCTGAATAAATAAATGATGATTTATTTTTCGACAGAATGAGGATGATTCAGCCTTCGACTTTTGGGGACTTTTAATTATTTAAATAAACAAACCATATTCTGTTGAAGATTGAATCATTCCTATTCCGAAGGCTGAATCATCCCAATTCTGTCGAAGCCTGAATGAAGAGTGATGATTTATTTTTCGACAGAATGGGAATGATTCAGCCTTCGCTTTTGGGGACTTTTAATTATTTAAATAAACAAACCATATTCTGTCGAAGACTGAATCATTCCTATTCCGAAGGCTGAATCATCCCAATTCTGCCGAAACCTAAATAAATGATGATTTATTTTTCGTAAGAATGAGGATGATTCAGCCTTCGACTTTTTGGGACTTTTAATTATTTAAATAAACAACCATATTCTGTCGAAGACTGAATCATCCCTATTCCGAAGGCTGAATCAATCCAATTTTGTCGAAGCCTGAATGAAGAGTGATGATTTATTTTTCGACAGAATGGGGATGATTCAGCCTTCGACTTTTGGAGACTTTTAATTGTTTAAATAAACAACCATATTCTGACAAAGATTGAATTATCCCTATTCCGAAGGCTGAATCATCCCAATTCTGCCGAAACCTAAATAAATAATGATTTATTTTTCGACAGAATGGGGATGATTCAGCCTTCGACTTTTTAGGACTTTTAATTATTTAAATAAACAAACCATATTCTGTCGAAGACGAATCATCCCTATTCCGAAGGCTGAATCACCCAAATTCTGATGAAGCCTGAATAAATGATGATGATTTATTTTTCGACAGAATGGAGATGGTTCAGCCTTCAACAGATTATGGTTGTTTATGTAAATAATTAAACCAACTCATAGAAAATTATTAGAATAGGCTTGATTCAGGCTTCTGTGGTAATTTAAATTATAATTTTTTTGGTTGTGGAGGTTTTAATTATTTAAATAAAAATTGTTGTCCTTTCTTTTACTTAACTAACTAACCATCTTTATTCAAATGTGTATATGTATGTACAATAATATACAAAAATTAGAATTATATTCTGTAGATGATGATGAATCGGCTATCGACCGGAGGTCTTTCAGCACTTTTACTTATTTTTTATTGAACTAGATATATTTCGGAAATATATCTAGTTTAATAAAATCACCATTTATTTATTAAATATATATAATTTGTTTAATGGATTCTACATGAAAGTAATTTAGCAAGTATTTTAATTGCATCCAAAATAAATTATCATTTCGCATTCGATTATTTGTCGGGCATTTATTATTAAACGATCCCGTTCGACGATTATGGTGGATGCGCCGGGCGGCGAGGGTTATTTATTACACCTGTAGGTGTGGACAGTTCCATTACGGAGGTGCGAAATATATGAGAGAGGGAGCGTACGAAAAAAAAAAATAACAGAGCGGGCACGTTCGCGTACAGTATTCATGCCTGTATTGTTGTCACGTCGCGGAAGGAAAAATGCGCCCGGGGGCAATTAGAGGAGCGCGATTATTGCCGCCGGAACGATCCGTTAATATTTTATTCATGGTGGGGGCGGCGGACGGAATGCCGCGCTCGGCGTAAATTTAATGCGCGCCCCGAATGGGGCCATCCAGGAAACGTCCCCCGTATTTATTATGTCAATTATTTCACGGCGCGATACTGGCCCCGGAAGATTTACCAGGGGGACGGATTCAACTCAGCTCTACTAAATAAAAAAATGTTTTGCACATCAGGATTTTAAGATTTTGGACTGTTATATTTATTAAATGCCCAACACCCATAAGGGTACAAGGGTTTTTGATAATATATATATACATTTATTAAATTTGAAAATTAAATTAAACTTTTAAATTAAATTCACTTGCTTTTGTTTTACTTAACTAGTTGAAGTTAAAATAAACATAAGTAAAACAAAACCAAGTGAATTTAATTTAAAAGTTTAATTCGATATTAACATTCATTTTTTCGTAGATTTTAATCAAAACTATGTCTTTCAATTAAACTGAATCTATTCTTTTCATTGCGAACACACTGTATAAATTTAATTTTTTTTTCTGTGGTTTAAATTCGTTATATCAGTGTAAACGTGTCGAGAAAACGTTTCGATCGATGAATTTGTACAAAAATAGTTAGAGCCTTTAAAGATTAAAATCATGTAACGTGGTAGTGTGGAATCTAAGTTGTTTCCCATCGGAAAAGTTGCACATGATCCTCCCCCTGGCATGCCTAGTCGTTATCAAATTTCATGCATCGAAACAATATAAATAACACATTTCACAACGTGTCACTCGCTTCGTACAATTCCCATGATTTTCCGTAAATGTACGCTTCGAGTTCGTGTTTTCTTAAAATATCGCAAAATCGTAACATTTTGAAAATGGAAACATATATTGTTCTTAAAAATAAAAAATAAATTTAATAATGATATTTATTTATGGAAATATTTATTAATAATTCTACAACATAGAAATAATTATTTTCGTATGAAATAAATATGAATAAAATATTAAAAATCAACCAATAAAACACAGATTAGATTGAATAGCTTTAAATTCTCAATATGAACCACCAATGTCTAAATATTAAAACCATTAATTATTTTCGTATTTACTGTTTAAATCTGATCGAATAAAAAAAATTAGCTGTTCTTTATGCATAATCCGATATCGTTAATAAAAAGTACAAGCAAAAGTGCGAGAATTAACCTTAATTTAAAGGCCTAAAAGAGAATAGGATCGAACTTGACTTTAGTCGGGATTGGGATTCATACCAATGGAAAACTGTCGGAAAATAGCAAATAAGAAAGATTACCTTAAGATAAAATGCGGCCTCGATTAGAAATATAATTATATATATATATATATATATATATATATATATATATTTAATGACCCCTTTCTACCCACATGGGTGTAGGGTATAATATAATTATAATATAGTTAAAATTATTGAGCCGATGGTCGCAGATTACATTTTTTTTTCGGAGACAGCAAGTGTTGTTATTATTTTTTTTTTCTCTAGCCAGATTAAAAATTTGAAGGATTTAATCCAATGATTAATTAAATCTGACGCCCTCTACACAAATTAATAAATCGATTGGTAAGGATGGTGGTAAAGTTTCACATTTGTAAAGTACTTATGTGGATAAGTCAAATTGTCACAGTAGCTAAAGAGAAAATAATTTATTAATTAATTATTTTCAAAGTCTTTTTATTTAATTTATTTAAATAACTGTGACCAAGTGAATAAATCCTTTTTCTATGATTTCACATTGCAGTTTGATTAAATTAAAGGAATAAAAAAGAAAATAATTAATTACTTAATCATTTTCTTTCCATTTGCTCTTCTTTGTTAGTACTTATGAATCTGTTGGATAATAAATAAATAATACAATTAATGAGTATTTTTTTAAACACATAATATCATTAATGTAAATCTGAATTACTATCAGTTTAATCGCCATTCCCGAATTAATCCATTTCATAAAATCTGATTTATAATCGAACCCTATAAATAATAACAAACGACCGAGCGCTATAATATTGTATATACATTACACCCTTATAATTATCGAATTTCTGATTTTTAATGCATGAATTACGGCCCTGCGCGCGCTTATTGTGTGTTGAATTTTCGCGTGGGCCGACTGTTTTATTTATGGGAAATTACAAAAGATAAATGGAGCCCGTTCTATGAAATATTAATGGAAACCGACCCCCGTACGATTAATATTTTATATGAAGAGAAGGCCGTCTTCGTTAAAATAGACGAGACAGCACGTCGTTATTGTAAATATTTATAATGCTCACCTTTTCTTCATTAAATCCCAAATAACGCTGATATATAAGACTTTTAAACGTAAATAAATCACTTATATATTCTTACATGTCATTTATATGAAAATGGAAACACTTTTTAGTTGGATAATATCAAGTTTATATTGTTGAAATTATTATTAGTAAACAAATAATTACCTCGACACCCAAATAAGATTAAGAAAGAAAACAAATAATTTATATTCGATTCACTTTTTTCAGCGTTTTATTAATTAAACAGTATATTAAGAAAATTCATGGGTATTATACTGAATGTGCAAATAAAAAATATCTCAGGCAATATATAAATAAGGGTGCGGCAAAACGGTGCAATTTAAAGAAATGGGCATGATGCACCGATTTTATCTCAATCGGTGCATCATGCCCATTTCTTTAAATTGATCATGCCGTTTTATGCACTAAATCCTGACGGCACACTTTCTTTGTTTAATTTTTTAAAAGAACAGATTCCTGTATATTATTTTACTTTATACAGCGCCATCTGGAATGCGGAAACGCTGTTGAGAGAAAGTAAAATAGTTCCGATGGAGTGCGAAGAGCTACTTTTAGTGTTAAAAAAAATACATAGAGCTGGCTGTTTGAGTCTGTGGTCGCTGATATGATCAAAAACGTTCAAATCAATGCTTGAAATTACGTAATTAAATTTTGTAATATCCGAATTAATGCGTGTTAATTCAAAATTACATACTACTTGCATGAACCACGAATCAAATTTATCCTTCCAGAAAGAAGGTAAAAACAATTTCATTTTGGATTGTATTATAAATAGAAAAGAGTATTCATCAGCGTGATTTATCTTCTTGATTTGTAGGTAAAAACTGAGTCCGTGTGTAAAATATCAAGTTTTAGACGTTGGTGGGTCACCAATTGCTGTTCTTAATTCTAAGTATTAATAATCACAACAATTGGTGAAAATCGAAGCATGTAAAGAGACTTTCTTTCAAAAGACATTTTAATTTAATTTTTTTAGTCAAACCTATTTTTTTGTTAACATCATATTTTTTCATAGATAATTTTATAAAATAATATTATCAATTAATTAAAATACTAAACGGCAACGTATACAAAAAAAAATGTGTTCTATATAAAATTCTCACTTTGCTGGGGGTGAAACTTTTTTAGTACTCTCCTCTGCGCCGGTATCAGTTGTGATCAGGCCGCATAATCGTGTAACGTAGCACACCCTTTATTTTCGGCGTAATCCACTTGTGCAACTCAATAATTTTATTAGGGCGTCCCTATGAAAATTCGGCGATAACCGTTCCCGGCGGCTAATCCGAGGCCGATTTACAAGAGATTACATGAACGGTGAAAATGCTGCAATAAAAGGGGAGAGAACGCACCCGCTCAAAAGTTCGCCCTCTTTTCACGGCGCAATAAAAACAAAGAGCATGTCCCAACTATCGCATCTTGTCCCACTTTTTTTTGCTCGGAACAGAAACGGGGGAGTTTGCTCAAGTTTTTTTTAAGAGATAATTTCGCGCTGTTTGCTAAAGCCCGAATGATTTCAACGTAATTATTGTCGATCTCACATGAAATTGCAGCAAGTGTATCGTAAATATGGCTTAAATATCGATAATTTGTTCCGAACATGAAGTCAAACACCTTTATATTTAAGTATGTGTTGTAAATATATCTAATGTTTGGAAATAAAAATATATATATAGAAAAACATTTATACAAGGTGTACAGAAAATGAGTGAAAACCTTCAGGTAACTCAATTCATTAATTAATTTTTAATAGAAAATCCAAATAAAAAAATGTTGTATGGTTCTTCATTGAGGCTCACGAGGTCTTCGGAATTTTAAATATGTGACTATAAATTAGTATTGTTTTTTAAATATTTTGTAAAAAATCAATAGCATTAACAATCAATTAGACACGTGTATAATTCCATTGATGTAAATGATTAATAAATCGGATATTTTTACAATTTTATAACTTCATCAGAAGCATTCTTTTAATGAAAATAGATCTGGCAACGACGCACGTTCGTTTGTAAAAGAAAAGGTGTATGCAACACCTCCAGCGGATGATGTAGCAGTTATAAACAGGATAAATGCACACTTGTTTGATCCAGCGTTGAAAAAATGTATAGTTCTTTTAAGTGGCCAGTGAGGCTTAAGGAAGGACCGTGTGACTTATTTTCGTTAATATTTTTATCTAAAAATTAGTCAAAGAGTTACGCTATCTAAAGCTTTTCACTCATTTTCTGTACACCTTGTATATAGAAAAACATTTATATATATATATAAATATTTTTCTGATATTTAATACAAATTAAATCCACTTGAAATTGTATTAAATAAATACATACATATTTATACCCCCTCGATAATAGCATTTCATGAAAACACAACAAACGAAACGAAACCCTTTCATAACAAAGAATTCCTCCCTTCCTGCATCTGAAAAATGCATACGGATTTCGGTGCAATGCTCTCCGAGCAAATACTCGGGGTCCATACTAACGTATAACGAATGAGAGTCGCAGGTAGGGAACTTTCAAATGGTATTTCCGAGACATCTTATTTACCTCGGAGCCCACCACCGAGGAGGGAATTGTGTAAATATCGCTACCCACTCATTGTTTGTTTGTTTCCCATGATTGAAGCAACGACGTATTTATTCTTGTATTATTGAATGATAGAGTAAATACGCGCACGTGTGTCCCTGATTTTCTATCTATCATTGAAATGTTTTTTTTATGTTATATGCGAGGAAAAAATATTTTTTATTGTTTGATTTATATAAAAATAAGTTTAATATTTATTATTATAATAAAAAAAACCCTCCACAAAATTTGCTCAAAGAATATGTTGAGTTTAGGTTAAGTTGGATGGGTTAGATTGTATTTATTTGAATCAGATTCAGTTTAGGATAAGTTAGATTGAGTTATGTCATGTTTAAGTTAAATTAAGTTGGATTATGTTGAGATTAGGTTAAACTAAATTATATTAAGTTGGATTACGTTGAGTTTAAGGTGATTGTATCAAGTTTAGGTTGAATTAGGCTAGATATATTCAGTTTAGGTTAACTTAGATTGGATTAGGTTGGGTCTAAGATAACTTAGATTGTGCTAAGTTAGGATATATAAAATGTAGGTTGAATTAGATTAGATGTTGAGTTTAAGTTAAGTTGGACTAGGATGGATTTAGGATGAGTTATATTTTATTTAGTTCGGTTAGGTTCAGTTTAGGATGAGTTAAATTGGGCTATGTCAAGTTTAAGTTAAATTAGGTTGAATTATGTTGAGATTAGGTTAAATTAAATTATATTAAGTTGGATTATGTTGAGTTTAAGGTGATTGTATCAAGTTTAGGTTAAATTAGGATAGATATATTCAGTTTAGGTTAACTTAGATTGGATTAGGTTGGGTCTAAGATAACTTAGATTGAGGTAAGTTAGGATATATAAAATTTAGGTTGATATAGATTAGATGTGGAGTTTAGGTTAAGTTGGACTAGGATGGATTTAGGATGAGTTATATTTGATTATTATTATTTTAGTCGGTTAGGTTCGGTTTAGGATGAGTTAGATTGGGTTATGTCAAGTTTAAGTTAAATTAGGTTGGATTGTGTTGAGATTAGGTTAAATTAAATTGTATTAAGTTGGATTAAATTGAGTTTAAGGTGATTGTATCAAGTTCGGGTTTAGTTAGGCTGGATATATTCAGTTTAGGTTAAGTTAGATTGGATTAGGCTGGGTCTAAGATGACTTAGATTGAGTTAAGTTGGGATATATCAAATTTAAGTTGATTTAGATTGGATTATGTTGAGTTTAGGTTAATCTAGATTGTATTAAGTTGGGTTAGGTTGGATTTAGGATGACTTAGATTGAGTTATGTTGAGTTTATGTTGAATTAGGTAGGTTTGTGTTGAGTTTAGGTTGATCTAGATTGTATTAAGTTGGGTTAGGTTGGATTTAGGATGACTTAAATTGGGTTATGTTGAGTTTATGTTGAATTAGGTAGGTTTGTGTTGAGTTTAGGTTGATCTAGATTGTATTAAGTTGGGTTAGGTTGGATTTAGGATGACTTAGATTGGGTTATGTTGAGTTTATGTTGAATTAGGTAGGTTTGTGTTGAGTTTAGGTTGATCTAGATTGTATTAAGTTGGGTTAGGTTGGATTTAGGATGACTTAGATTGGGTTATCTTGAGTTTATGTTGAATTAGGTAGGTTTGTGTTGAGTTTAGATTGATCTAGATCGTATTAGGTTAGGTTTAATATGAGTTATGTTTAGTTTAAGTTGAATTAGGATCGATAATATTGAGTTTAGCGTAAATTAGATTGTATTAATTCGATCATGTTGATTCTAAGACGACTTAAATTGAATATAAGTTTAATTGTTAAAGAAAATTTTGAAAATCAATACTTAAACATTTTAAGGTTTTTAAAAAATTAAACACACAAAATATAACTTAATAAATATTCATTATCTTATGATTCAACAGAACATTTTAACAAAAAAAAATGAATAAAGGAAAAAACGAGGCGATTTATTTTTCCTTTCTTCTCTCTTTCTGTTTTTTTTTTTTTTAATGATACCTTCGGTAATGAAAACATCTTTGTCCTCAGCCTTCACCCTGAAATTCGCCGGGGGGGCTTTCGCCTCGCTCCTTCGAGAGGCTCCTTTTGTGCATTAATTAAAACCGAAACGCTGCGGAATTAATACAATAATTTCGCGATTTTAATTATCCGAGCCGTAATTGTTTTCCCAACAATCGGAACGAGAATCGCTCGTAAACGACTCATTTCCGACTGCGAGGGGCGGTTTAATCAGCGCCCCGACCACAGAAATCGCTGCGAAAGCCCTGATTATCTTTTTTAAACTGGATAATCGAGAATGTTATAAACGAATGTATTCGAATTTGAAGAAGAAATAAGACTTGTTGGAATTAAAATTGATTAGTAATTTCTTCAAAAATTTCCTAGTCTTATTTATTCTTCAAATTCGAATACATTCGTTTATAACATTATGAATTATCCAGTTTAAAAAAAGATAATTTGAAGAATAAATACGACTTGTTGGAATTTAAATTTATTAGCAATTTCTTCAAACATTTCCTAGTCTTATTTATTCTTCAAATTCGAATACATTCGTTTATAACATTCTGAATTATCCAGTTTAAAAAAAGAAAATTTGAAGAATAAATAAGACTTGTTGGAATTAAAATTTATTAGCAATTTCTTCAAACATTTCCTAGTCTTATTTATTTTTCAAATTCAAATACATTCGTTTATAACATTCTGAATTATCCAGTTTAAAAAAAGATAATCAGGGTTTTCGTACGATTTCTGTGGTCGGGCGCTGATTAAACCGCCCCTCACCGTTTATTAGGCGTAAAATTGCGGCCTTAATAATGTTAAGGCTGCAATTTTACGTCTAATAAACGGTGCGATTAGCAGTGGTTTTTACAAAATGTGTTTATTTTATTCCAAGTTTGATGTTTCAACCTAGCGGCAAACATGTGAACTACTAGATACTGTTCCACAATAAAAATGATGGGGTAGTACTAAATTTGTTCTCATTGACTGTTTTTATAGGATTAAGGAGTATACAAATAATAATATTATGAATATATTAAATATGGATATTAATAGGAAGACTTTCCACGTATAATCAGATATATTTAATATAGATTAAATGTATTTTTGTAAATTAAATTAATTTTTGAAAAAATATTTTTCTCACTTTTTTTGTTTTTAAAAAATAAAAATTATCTGATGTCGTTCATCAGCAAATAAGCTATCTATCTGTATTAATTGTTTATTTTTTTATGACTGTATAAAATTGTTAATCCCTTAAAACGGAAACGTATTGGAGATCGCAGCCTTAAGCGTAACTAATTGTGAAACGAATCGAATTAAAAGTAATAAATGAGAAAGTTATTCAAGAAATCACTGCTCCATATATTTTAATATCCTCGTTATTACCTTATCAAACTAATGCCACTCTATAAAAAAAAAGAACGCAATAAGTGACGTTCCCGATAAGCGAGCCCATTATCAACATCCCCTTTTCGATCAACCACCCACGTCGATATATTAAGATAACCCTCGCCGCCGTTGCGATAAATAAACGAGCGGGCCTTAATGAAACAACACGTGAAAAGCGCGATTTGTCAAGGCATTTGCATCGGATGTGGGTCACGTTGGGCTTTAATTAAAATGTCCATATTTATCGGACGGATCGATAGGAAATGGGCGGCCAATTACTGTTTTAATAATTCGAAAGGTTTTTAACACTTTTAAAGGACGATCCAGTTGTTGTTGTTGTATTACATGCAACGCTGGCTTTAATGAATGTTTTCGGTCCCGACGAATGCGTATTGTGGGAATTAATTAATTAACATTTTCGAACGGCGCAGCGTAAAGTGAATCGTTAATCGGGAATCGCCGTGAATAAACAATATAAATAGAAATTGCGGATACTTTGATCGTTCACTCAATTGTTTATTGGTTGGGTTTATTAATTAATGAAATATTTGTTTGGGTTAGGGGAGAGGGTGGATGCCACAGCACGGTTTTATACGGAATTAACTTGCGTGATTTATAAATTAATTAATTATTTACATACTTTAAATAAATTATTTGTATTTAAATAGAACATTTCTTTAATTACTGCTGGTTTATTTACAAATGGATTTAAAACGGCTTCATTTTTAATTTGTTCCCATCTATTGAATAATAATAATAATGGGCACATAAAGCAAGCCATGAAATGGACAAAACTTATGAATAAGTCTACATTTATAAAGGAAGCAAGAAAAAAGCTAATTTTCGGTACTCGTGGATGTTTAATTAGAATTTCGTATGCGTGCTCATAAAAAGTAGCCTCTTTTAAGGTAATGTGCAGCGAGTATCTTGCATCGCTTGTCTTACTATAAATGCGGCCTTATTCCCAAGATTCTGACTACACTATACCTTATAAGAAGCTAATTTTCGGTAGTCGTGGGTGTGAATTGCGAGTGCACGCTCACAATAATAGCCTATTTTAATGTATGGTGCAGCCAGCATCTTAGGAATAAGGCTGCGTTTTTAGAAAGATAGGACGATGTAATATGTTGGCTACGCCTTGGCTTAAAAGAGCCTATTTTTTGTCAGTGTGCTTACGAAATTCTAATTAAACATCCACGAGTACCGAAAAATTTTCTTGCTTCGTGTTGTCTCCTTATAAATGTAGACTTATTCATAAGTTTGGTCCATTTCATGGATGATGTGAGCGCGCACACGAAATTCTTATTAAACATCCACGAGTACCAAAAATTAGCTTTTTTCTTGCTTCCTTATAAATGTAGACTTATTCATAAGTTTGGTTAGTAGTAACGAAAATTATCTTTTTTTAAGGTGTAGTGTAGCCAGAATCTTTAATTCAAATAAATTATCTGTGTTTAAATAGAACATTTCTTTAATCATTGCAGTTATAGTTACACATAGATTTAAAATGGCTTCAAAATCCAATTCTGGTAAAATAGGATACGATTAAGAATAGATATTAATTATTAAACATTTTTAATTTATGGTCACTCTTTGAATAATTTCTTAATTCTCGGAAAATAAAGATTTAGTGGTAGTTCTACATTTATATAATAAGTATAAGTTTATATATTAAATAATATTGTTATAAACATTAATAAAATCATCCACATTTGTTTCATTATATTACAAGAAACTAACATACTTTTAAGAATAAGATCAAGGCAGCTTTTAAATTACAAGGAAAATTTCTGGCAATGATCAATAAAATTCGATCAATCCCTTTTTTTAAACTTTTTGATTCGACATTCGCAAAAATAACGCATGAAAAGTATAAAATCAACAAAAAGATAAGATGTATTGAGAGGCAAACAGTAAACAGTGTCTTTTGTGTGTGTGTTCCAGAGCCAGATACTGAAATAGTCGGCGGTCCCGAGCTGTTCATCGATCGCGGCAGCACCATCAACCTCACCTGTGTGGTTCGACACAGTCCCGAGCCTCCGGCTTACATCTTCTGGAACCACAACGACGCGGTACGTAGATCCCCCATCCCCTCGGAAATCGTCGTCCCCTTAAATAATCCACCTTTATTTATGCATAAACGTATGTTAGTTCCGACCGACAATGTCTTAATATAAGGGGAGGCTCTGTTATACAAACGGGGTCTATACACTTGCTTACTGTTACAGACACGGAATCGTATAGACAATATGTACACCCTCCATTGCTTTCTCGAACAATGGGGATGTTCGGATTCGCCGCTTTCACGTAATAATTATATCGAATTCCTAGGAGTTTCCATCGAAATATATATATATATATATATATACAACACTTTTTTTCTATAATAATTCACACAATACAATTGTTTGAAGCTAGAAAATACAATGTATCATATTAATTATTATAGGTTTTTTTATCAGTATACATTAGGGGAAGTGTATATCTGCAAAAAAACGCGAGTCAAACGCATTGAACCGATTAATGTGTGTATGTTTAGTTGACTATTTGGCATATGTGTGTTCAGTTGCGTGTTATAGGCAACTAAACACACATACACTAATGCATTTGACTCGCGTATTTTGCAGGTATACATATGGGAAAATGTATACTGATAAAAAAAGCTCTCTGTATATATAATCGATGTCCCCTTTTACCAATTGGTGTCGGGGTCTAATAATAATCGTAATTCATTAAATTGTTTTTCACAACAGTAAGCCCGGAAGTTAGAATCATAATTCAATTACAAAAACAAGACATATTTTTTTGCATCACTCACTCATAGGCATTGGTTTATCTTTAACCATGCAACCCAGTAACCTTTGTATATTTGTAATTTCAAATTTGGGGGACAATCACACCATTCATACAACGACCAGCCCACTCCCGGAATCGAACCGGAGACCTCTGGCTGACTAGCCAGACGCTAAACCTGCGCGCATATTAAAACTAAAATATGCCCCAATGGTATTCATTATTATTTTTTATTATTCAATAATAAATATCCATTTTATTTCTGATTCTACTTAATTTTTATTAATTGACCTCAAATCATAACAGTTTTAGTATTAGCTTTCTTTCATTTCTCCAAATCAAGTCAAGTTTTTAATTGAACCTCGCTGGTCTAATTCGAGTAACGACTACCCGGCGCGTCCACCATTAACGTATTTCAAAACGAACTCGTTTAATTAACGTATAAATACCCCCTCTAATCTAAGCGTTGTAATCACGTAGAATAATAACAATGAACACTCCGCCAGCACTGGGGAACACAATCCCCATTGACCTCTCCCATTCGCAGACCGCAGAAACGCCAATGACCAAACGTTAGCACTAGATAACGCAGCTTATAATTCAACGAACTAAGAGAAGCAAAATCCACATTCTAATCAAAACAATGGATGTATCCGCTTCGTTATTGAATTAAACAAATAATATTTTTGTTATATGACAAAATAACGACAAAGATGGTTAAAAATCTTGGAGAAGAAGGAACAGAAATGCTTGTCAACTTATACAACAACATCTGGAAAGAGGAGAAAATACCAAAGGATTGGAGTATGGCACTAATTACTCCAATTCACAAAAAAGGCGACAAACTAAATTGTAACAACTACAGAGGTATAACACTAATAAGCACAGCCATGAAATTATTCGAAAAAATTATTGACGAAAAGATCAGGTCTGTAGTAGAAAACACGTTACACGAATCGCAAAGTGGATTTCGAAGAGGAAGAAACGTCCAAGACCACATATTTACGCTAAAACAATTGGCTCAAAAAGCAATCCACGAGAAAAAGAGTATCTTCCTTGCTGCGATAGACTTGGAGAAAAAGTACCGCGTAACAAACTATGGACAATACTTCAACAAAGAGGAATTAACAACAAAATAATTAGAATGGTGAAATACATAAATGCCCACAACGAAAATGCAGTAATCGCGAACAAAAAAATATCCGAAACATTTAAAACTGAAATCGGATTAAGACAAGGCGGAGGATTGAGTCCCTTGCTGTTCATAATATTTATGGATGAGCTAGTTGCAGCACAGTGCAGTAAAATAACAGTAGGGTACACAAACATGAAATGAATTCAAGTATCTGAAGCAGCATTTGCAGATGACGTTTTAATATTTGCACGGAACAAAAAGGAACTTGAGAAAAATTTAGAAATATGGAACAACACGCTAGAATCATATGGAATGACAATGAACAAAAAGAAAACAAAAGTTATGGCTATAGGCGAAGAACAGGACGAACTGAAATGAAAAAATTGAACAAGTAGCAGCCATAAAGTACTTAGGAGTAACCATTGACCATCAAGGAAAACAGGACATAGAAATACAAGAAGGAATAAACAAAACTGCTAAATTATACCATACAATGAGGGAAACATTTATTAACAGAGCAGAAATATCCAAGGAAACAAAAATAAAAGTCTTTAAAAGCATATACAGACCTATACTTACATATGGTTGCGAATCCTGGAACTTGACACAACAGCAAAGAAGTAAAATACCAGCGATGGAAATGAAATACTTAAGAAGAGTGAAAGGCGTAACAAAAAGAGACAGACTAAGAAATGCCGAAATAAGAAAATACCTTGAATGCCAGCCAACACTAGAAGTGATAGAAAGAAGACAGCTTGGATGGTGGGGACACTTACAACGAATGGAAGACACAAGACCTGTCAAGGAAGTATGGGAAGCAAAAATACAGAAAAGTAAAAAGAAAGGCAGACCGAGACAAAAATGGGATGAAACTATTGCGGCAATATTGAACAGAAAAGGACTAACTTGGGTAGAAGCAAAACAATTAGCGAAGGACAGAAAGGAATGGAAGAAGTTTATAGTAGGATGAACATTCTTGTATCAAATCCTACACCAATATGTGGTAGAAGGATATAAGATTATATATATTTAGGATATAAATATACACATCTTTTTTAATAGATATACCAAATTATTATTAAATTAAATTCAGCGTAAGTTTTTGTTAGAATTTTTATATACAAGCACTTTTTTGCCGTAATAGAAATTTTTAAATAGTTAGGATGTATCTCCTTTGAGCTAGCTATTAATGAAAATAAATGTCAGAATTTTGAATTTTTATTTTAAATTGATTTTAAAGGGATTTTTAAAAGCTAAATGTGGAAATAATTTACTAATTACAATCAAATAATATTTATTTAAATTTTCTTTTAGGATTGCCATTATTATTCAATTTTAAAAAATGTATCTAATTGACTGAATTAAGAGGAGTAAGCTATAAATGAAAATAAATGTCAGAATTTTGAATTTTTATTTTAAATTGATTTTAAAGGGATTTTTAAAAGCTAAATGTGGAAATAATTTACTAATTACAATCAAATAATTTTCATTTAAATCTTCTTTTAGGATTTCCATTATTATACAATTTTAAAAAAAATGTATCTAATTGTCTGAATTAAGAGGAATGCGTACGATTTTAAAGACGTTGGAGTTAAAGGGGGGTTAAGGGCAGATTTCTCTGAAAGCTTATGGAGACGGTTTTAAATGAGATATATTTGGGATAATTCATAAAGGAAACTGTTGCAAGGATTAGATTGTGAAGTGCCTTTCTTTTGTTAGCATTCTGAAAGCGGACTTTTCAACTACCTGTATGTTGCATGATGCAATATTTTATTGATATGCAACAGCAGGTGTACATTATGTAATTCAATGTCTGGCGGGATATTTGCCCGAGAAGTAGTTGTTTAAATGTGCGTTTGTTTAAAGTAACATAAATCAAAATGTCACAGAACTAAATGTTGAAATATATATATCATCATTTATAATTTATTAATTATTTTCAAATCGTTTTTATTTAATATATCATCTTTATTATAGAATTTACATTAAGTATAATACAATACATTTTATGTAATATTCTTAAAAAATGGCTATCGACCATCGGTCTTTCAGCCAGGAGTCCATTTCTTATTTCATATCAGTCTGTTAGTCGTTGATGAGTGATGAGATGAATGAATGAATAGTACTTTCAGGATAACGTAATTTGGATGAGGTTACGTTTAATAAGTCTTGGGTTATTGGATTTATGGCAAATTTATGGGATAATTGGATAAGTCTTAAGGAAAGTAGTTGTTTTAATGTGCATTTGTTTAACGTAATTACGTAATGTAAGTCATAAGTCACAGAGCAAAATGTGAAAATAATTTATTAATTATTTTCAAATCATTTTTATTTAAAGTCTTAAGGATATTGGGGTTATGTGGAAATAATTTATTAAGTAATTTATTTAAATAACTGTGATCATGTGAATAAATACTCTTTTTTATTTACCTTTATGCTTTTAAGGGATTGTGGGGAATCTGCCTGCCTCGGCACTGCTAGCCTATCTTGAAGAGGTAGGCTGGCTGTGTTGATAGATTGTCTAAGATGCCCTAAAGGGAGGAAGCCTAACGAGTACCTGCGAAACATGCGCACCTCCCACAAAACCATAACTTTTAGGATTGTAGAATAATATTTTAAGAATACATACATAACATCTTTATTTCTGAGATTGGAATATACAGTTACAATACAAGATTTAACAATACACTAACGTTCACAATATAATTCCAACACGCATTTTTTTTATTTTATTAATTATTAAAAAAAAATAACACGCAATTTTTTATTTTGTAATTATTATAATTTTTTTTTTGAAAAAGTCGTTTCATTTTCCTCCCCCTCACGAAAACGATCAATCGCGAGTTTTGTTTAACGAACGCTCGTCGAAAAAAAAAAGTGGGCAGTAATAATTACGTACATTTCGTTAACGCTTGATTGATTGTGGAACGTTAATTAATAATCCGGGTGGAAAAAGGGAAGAATGGTAATTACACCGGGTGAATTAATTGAAATTCGTTTAGCGGGCCCGTAACGAGGACAAATTTATAAAAGGGAGGCACTTACGTCCCCGAATCGATTTTTATTACGCCGCCCTTATTATACTAATGTGGGAATGTGTTTTTATTATTGATTGTGTTTAAGGGCGGCGGGGTGGATTTATTTTTTTTTTGCGCGCGCGATAACTTCTGCGTACGGAGGGGGGAAGAGGGCTGATGATTGATGGGGAAAATTAAAGCACGAAGAATTACCACTCCATTTAGAATGCTCGCTGGCGGGTGATGTGTATCAAAAAGAAAACCGATCCATTTATTTTTATATAAAATTACGAGCGACCCAGGAAGTAAATGGGATTTTATTAAATTTTAAATAAAACGTTCCTCAAGTTTTGCATACAAAAATCATTATTATTTATCTTTGGTTTTATAATAATTTATGAATAAAATACTTTTACTTTATTCATAAATTATTATTGAACGTTAATATTTCAGCCTAAGTTTTTGTCAATTACTTACTCTCATGGACAGACTACTAACCCATCGATATGTTTTGTAAATATAAATATTTGTAAAGAATTGTAATTCTGTTGTCTGAATAAAGATGTTTGTATATATAATATATTCATTTCTATTATATAAAATGTGAACTACCAATGTTTAAATATATATATATATATATATATATATATATATATATATATAGAGAGAGAGAGAGAGAGTTTCTTTTATCAGTATACATTAGGGGAAGTGTATACCTGCAAAAAAACGCCAGTCAAACGCATTTAACCGATTAATGTGTGTATGTTTAGTTGATTGTTTGACATATGTGTGTTTAATTACATGTTATAGGCAACCAAACACACATACATCAATGCGTTTGACTCGCTGACTCGCGTATTTTACAGGTATACATTGGGGAAATGTATACTGATAAAAAGAGCCCTATGTATATATATATATATATATATATTCAATGACCCTTTCTACCCATATGGGTGTAGGGTTTGCTTGTTTAAATATTAAAATTATTAATTACATTAAAATTAATAAATTATTTCCACATTTAGCTGTGACATTATTTAATTTATTTAAATAACTGTGCTAAAATGAGTAAATACTCTTTTCTATTGTTTTTTTTAAAAGTATATTCGATTGTGATTTTTGCTGTTGTTAAATATTAAATCCCTCTTCGGTGTCCTAATTTTTCATATATTTTTTTATAAATAACTAAAAAAATACGCACTTTAGTATCGATAAATGTAAAATAAAACCACCCACAGGCGTACGAAACACTCTTTAAAATCCCCTGAAACTTTTACGTCCCTTTAATATTTGTTTGTTCCCTTAAATAATTCGGGAGGGTCGTGCAGCGGAACTTGCGACCATTACAAGTTTCCGCGACAGGGCAATAAGGAATATTTGATGTGTATACTTAAATTTATCCGCGCGAGTCCGGCCTGCATTACAGCCCTCCCCCCGTTCCCTTTCCCGAATATACATAACGGCGCGGCCCTCTGCTCTTTCCGCTGCCGAACTTTCTGATAATATTTTAATGACGGCGATAAAAGCGTTTACGCCGGCCATGAATTATGAAGGCGGTGTGCCGTTGGGTTTTTAATGCGGTTTAGTTGGGCTTATTCAATTTTCGTTGCGAGCGAGAGGGGACCAGGTGGGGTATTATACGGGGCCCTCTCAAAAATTCATGATAATCTTAAGTGAAAAGTTGCTTTATTTGGTAATTTTTTTTACGAGCTGTTATCCACCGGCCTATATATTTATTTTAAAAGTTTTCACAAAAATTGGAAATAATATAAAACTTTAATTCAGGATGATTTAATTGAAATTAAAACACTTAGTTTGTTTCACTTATTAATATAAGTATATAATTCAAAAATGTTTCACCACGGGTTAAGTGAGAAATTAATTAAACATATATAAAACTTTTATTTATTTATTTATCTTCCTAGAATTTATTTAGAAATAATTGTTCAGCCTCTATTTTTTTTCAAACTTTTGATTACTTCACATTTAATGACCCAAATCGTTGACGATACTACTTGAAATTAGGCAAAAGGTGGCGCTTGCGTCGTTTTTAATTTATTATGTTTTGATTACTTGTTTTAATTTATTTTTGGTATTTTATAAAAGCGAAGGTTTAGATGGAAGAACAGTATGAGCCCAATTTAGAACTCATACTGAATCTCACCTTATGATTTGTACTATAAAAAAATTAGATTGTTTATTTTTTATATTATCTGTGGGATTACAAATAAAGCCCTTTATTATTATTGTTTCGATTGCAAAAAAAAATAAAGAAGCAGATACATAGCCACCAAACAAGAAGAAAATCAATGCTAAGAATCGAGAAATACATAACACAAAAATACGCACAATATCTAACTTTAAAAAATCGTAATAATTATTATTTGCGGGGTATCTTTATGAAACTACGTGGGGACGTTAACTAAAGTTCGCTCTTTCAGAAAATGTAAAAAACAAAAAATACCCCATCCACAGTTTTCGAGATATTTTGACTTAAGCCCAAAATGGGCGATTTTTAATGTAATTTCTTGTATAATTCAAATTTAAAAAATCGCAATAATTATTATTTGCGGGGTATCTTTATAAAACTACGTGGGGATGTTAATTAGTGTTCGCTCTTTCAGAATATGTAAAAAACAAAAAATACGCCATCCACAGTTTTCGAGATATTTTGACTTAAGCCCAAAATGGGCGATTTTTAATGCAATTTCCTGTATAATTCAAATGTAAAAAATCGCAATAATTATTATTTGCGGGGTATCTTTATGAAACTACGTGGGGATGTTAATTAAACTTCGCTCTTTCAGAATATGTAAAAAACGAAAAATACCCCATCAACAGTTTTCGAGATATTTTGACTTAAGCCCAAAATGGGCGATTTTTAATGCAATTTCCTGTATAATTCAAATGTAAAAAATCGCAATAATTATTATTTGCGGGGTATCTTTATAAAACTACGTGGGGATGTTAATTAAAATTCGCTCTTTCAGAATATGTAAAAAACTAAAAATACCCCATCCACAGTTTTCGAGATATTTTGACTTAAGCCCAAAATGGGCGATTTTTAATGCAATTTCCTGTATAATTCAAATGTAAAAAATCGCAATAATTATTATTTGCGGGGTATCTTTATGAAACTACGTGGGGATGTTAATTAAACTTCGCTCTTTCAGAATATGTAAAAAACGAAAAATACCCCATCAACAGTTTTCGAGATATTTTGACATAAACCCAAAATGGGCGATTTTTAATGCAATTTCTTGTATAATTCAAATTTAAAAAATCGCAATAATTATTATTTGCGGGGTATCTTTATGAAACTACGTGGGGATGTTAATTAAAGTTCGCTCTTTCAGAATATGTAAAAAACAAAAAATACCCCATCAACAGTTTTCGAGATATTTTGACATAAACCCAAAATGGGCGATTTTTAATGCAATTTCTTGTATAATTCAAATTTAAAAAAATCGCAATAATTATTATTTGCGGGGTATCTTTATGAAACTACGTGGGGATGTTAATTAGTGTTCGCTCTTTCAGAATATGTAAAAAACAAAAAATACGCCATCCACAGTTTTCGAGATATTTTGACTTAAACCCAAAATGGGCGATTTTTAATGCAATTTCTTGTATAATTCAAATTTAAAAAATCGCAATAATTATTATTTGCGGGGTATCTTTATGAAACTACGTGGGGATGTTAATTAAAGTTTGCTCTTTCAGAATATGTAAAAAACGAAAAATACCCCATCCACAGTTTTCGAGATATTTTGACTTAAGCCCAAAATGGGCGATTTTTAATGCAATTTCTTGTATAATTCAAATTTAAAAAATCGCAATAATTATTATTTGCGGGGTATCTTTATGAAACTACGT
The DNA here is from genome assembly GCA_963082785.1 of Philonthus spinipes. Classification (NCBI taxonomy): domain Eukaryota; kingdom Metazoa; phylum Arthropoda; class Insecta; order Coleoptera; family Staphylinidae; genus Philonthus; species Philonthus spinipes. The sequence goes on along the minus strand of OY720310.1, from coordinate 3,723,194 downwards.
GGGGATGTTAATTAAAGTTCGCTCTTTCAGAATATGTAAAAAACAAAAAATACCCCATCCACAGTTTTCGAGATATTTTGACTTAAGCCCAAAATGGGCGATTTTTAATGCAATTTCTTGTATAATTCAAATTTAAAAAATCGCAATAATTATTATTTGCGGGGTATCTTTATGAAACTACGTGGGGATGTTAATTAAAGTTCGCTCTTTCAGAATATGTAAAAAACAAAAAATACCCCATCGACAGTTTTCGAGATATTTTGACTTAAGCCCAAAATGGGCGATTTTTAATGCAATTTCCTGTATAATTCAAATTTAAAAAATCGCAATAATTATAATTTGCGGGGTATCTTTATGAAACTACGTGGGGATGTTAACTAAAGTTCGCTCTTTCAAAATATGTAAAAAACGAAAAATACCCCATCCACCGTTTTTGAGATATTTTGACATAAACCCAAAATGGGCGATTTTTAATGCAATTTCCTGTATAATTCAAATTAAAAAAATCGCAATAATTATTATTTGCGGGGTATCTTTATGAAACTACGTGGGGATGTTAATTAAAGTTCGCTCTTTCAGAATATGTAAAAAACAAAAAATACCCCATCCACAGTTTTCGAGATATTTTGACTTAAACCCAAAACGACGACGATAAAACAATATAATAAAAATTTAAAATTGATTCCTTTTCCTTAATTTCTGTAATTTCTGCTAAGAAAACAATGCGCAAAAAAAAGTAACAAAATAATTTAGCGCGAATATTTAAAAATGTTAAAGAACAATAATTACGCTACCAATGTTTAAATATTAAAACAATTAATTAGTACAATTATTTTAACTTTCATTTCAGTTGAAATTTTAATTTAATTAAAATTAAAACAAACAAAGTGAAACTTACACAACAATTCCTAATACTACTAAAATGTTGTTCCAAGTGATTAATGAGACTCGAATTAAAAATATAAAAAAATTAAAACTGGGTTAATAATCCCATTGCGTATTCGCGATTACATCCGCCCGAGAAATAATCGCCGACTAAATCAATTAAAATCCGCAACTCCTCCGAAAATTATGTATGTGCGATTGTTCGGCGGAGCTAAATGGAAAGTCCTGCCATCCCCAATTAGCCCTAAATGCGATTCCCGTGTCGGGGCCCCGATCGATTGTGCGCTCATAATGAACGTATATACGAGTGCATGAATTATTTATGATGAATGGTGACACATTGTCTATTTATAAATTTTGTTTAGATTATTTTATCGGTTGGAGATTAACCTAATTCTCGCGAGTTTGAGTAGTTCGTCGAGACGGAAGTTATTGCTACGCATTTGTGTAATGCGGGGAAAGTTATACTTCTGATTATTTGCGCGGAATTTAGGGAAGATTATATTAAATGTGGAATTGTAACAGTAATTATATATACATTACGGCGTGGAATAAGAATAATTACCCAGGAGTGCTTTGTGAGTTGAAAGCAATCAAACGAGTCAGCAATGATCATCCCATGCGAGTAGTATGCTACACTTTTCTTAGATAGGCAGATAAATATGTGGGGTTTTATGGCGTTTTGATACTTTTTTGTATACAAATCTTCTTCTATCTATCTTTTCGGTCAAAATAATTAAGAATAAATAGGGAGAGATTACACTGGAAGGATGTTAAGATATGTTAATTGTTGCAAGTATAAAGTGTTAAGCGTTTACAGATATAATTGTAACTTTTAATAGTTTAATATTTATCCTCGAGCGTTTAGAGATATTCGGAATTATTCCGTATGAAAAAATATAAAAATTATCATATGCGTTATATTTCAGCCACACAATCTAAGTATACGTATCAATTATAAATCTTGCTTAGATTGTAACAATAAAGAATAAATTCCACACTTCGTAGCATGTAGCGATCTTTACTTGCTATCGAACAATCTTTACTTGCTATCGAACAGATCGACCAATCTTTTTTATTATCGCGTGTAGCTCTTCTCACGAAAACCATCTGTACGGCAGATGCGTGAAAACGCAAACCTTATTTAACAACCTGTATGTACACACTATTTCCATTATAATTCCACCGATATTAAAAATGTTATAGCTAATTTTTAACACCTAGTTACTTTCCAGACACCCTGCAGTTACCTCACTGATAAACATCTGACTTGAAATAAATATAATTAAGCTTCTTCATAAATCCAAAAAAACTCCGCACATTCTCATTCATCCATTCCTCTTTTCTTTCTCTCTTCCTTTTTTTAATTTTAATAAAGTACAAAACTTCTTTGAAACATCATAAACAACATTCCAGAAACGCAACGCAAACAGTCTGAAATCCATAAAAGCGCAAAGATATTCGGATCGAGCGGCACACGCCGCAGACAAAGAGAGGAAACAGAGACGTGCGGATCTTTTGAAGTTGTTAGACATATTGATCAATCATGGAGTTTCAGATGGGGAGAGGGGAGAGTTAAAGGATTGAAGTGAGCGCGGCGCAGAGAAATGGATTTCGCACTTGGTTTATCCTTTAAAAATCGCCCAAAGGATCTTCATTACACGTTCGGAATTGGCTCCCCTATTTTTTTGTTCTTTCTCCGAGGGTTGAAAGAGGAGAGATGCAGGGGCTTAAATTTCACGACAGGGTAATTTGTTTTTGTGTGAGGTGCAACGTCGGAGGAAACGGACAAATATATTTAAGAGGAAGAAGAAAAAGACAAGACGGTACCGGTGAAATGTTTAGGAGTTCAATAAAATTCGATATTAATGCGACTTACTCTAATCTATACATTTTAAAACTGTGGATAAGATTGTGTGATTGGTAATTTACCTTTTTTATACATATGTTTGGTAATGAGAAAAGGACTAACTTGGGCAGAAGCAAAAAAATTAGCGAAGGACAGAAAGGAATGGAAGAAGTTTATAGCAGGATGAACATTCCTGTAACAAATCCTACACCAATATATGGTAGAAGGATATAAGATTATATATATATATATATATATATATGGTAATGTTTTTAGTGTATCACACTTTTCTTGTAAAATTTTTAATATGTAATTATAAATGTAATTTGGAAATAAGGATTCCGTTAATAAAGTGAAATTAAAATTTAAAATTAGAAAAAGTAAATAAATTTGAGAAAGTGTTAGAATTAGGCGAAAGATGGCGTTTGTGTCGTCTTTCATTTATTATGATTAAGTAAATAAATATATTCTGAATAAATTCCTCACTTAGCCACCATTCATCTAGCTTATGGATTAGGCAAAAGGTGGCGCTTGCGTCGTCTTTAAGTTATTATGATACTAATACTAGTTTAGTTTTTACTATTATTGTGAAATTATATTATTTATTACAAATAAAGTTATTATTATTAATTATTGAAATTTAAAATAATCTTTTTTTTTCAGTTTTGAACGTATTTTTTTTTAACGATGATTAATATGATTATGATTTTTGTAGATAATAAGTTATTCGAGTTCACGAGGCGGAGTGAGCGTGGCGACGGAAAGGGGCGAGACGAGCCGCAGCGTCCTGCTCATCCAGAAAGCGCGCCCGTCGGATTCCGGGAATTACCAGTGCAATCCATCTAACGCTCGCCCTGCAAATGTCACCGTGCACGTACTGAATGGTAAGTTATTGCCGCAGAGAAGATAATAATGAATCGTTCCGCGGCCGTCCGTTCATTTATCAAATTCGCGCCCGCTTGCGCCGGACAGCGGGATTAAAATCCGGGAACGGTAATAAAAACCGTTTACGCGGGATCGACCGTCCGTTCATTTCCATCCGCCGGACGATTCGATCGATTTCAACCTGTAATTTATGCTGCAAAAGAAAAGAAATTTTAATTATTTTTATTTTGTATTGAAAATACAATTGTTAAGAAGGTAACGTTTCAGAATGGTGTCACGGGATTTAGAAAATTTTGAAAACGGAATTATGGGTAAACGTGCGTGAAATGAACGAATCCGAAGTCAGAATCTGTAGGAAACTTACCGTTTGGTCACAATTCGCATTGAAAGTTCCAATTTTGAGGTTATATTGGTACAACTTACGATCTTTTGCACGTTTTGTCAGAATTCTTTCCAAACATGTTTGCACACTCACCTAACCTAAACTAACCCAAACTAACCTAAACTAAACTAACTTAACATAACCTAACCCAAACTAATCTAAACTAACCTAACCCAAACTAAACTAACCTAACCTAAACTAACCTAACCCAAACTAAACTAACCTAACCTAAACTAACCCAAACTAACCTAAACTAAACTAACTTAACATAACCTAAACTAACCCAAACTAATCTAAACTAACCTAACCCAAGCTAAACTAACCTAACCTAAACTAACCCAAACTAAACTAACCTAATCTAAACTAACTTAACATAACCTAAACTAACCCAAACTAACCTAACCTAAACTAACCTAACTCAAACTAACCTAACCTAAACTAACCCAAACTGAACTAACCTAACCTAAACTAACCCAAACTAAACTAACCTAACCTAAACTAACCCAAACTAACCTAACTTAACCTAACCTAACCTAACCCAAACTAACCTAACCTAAACTAACCGAAACTGAACTAACCTATCCTAAACTAACCCAAACTAAACTAAACTAAACTAACCTAACCGAAGTCTACAAAACGTGCAAAAGATCGTAAGTTGTACCAATCTATCCAATATTTTCATTAAAAAATCATTAATGTATTTCGAATGAATAATTCTCTATTATTTTTTATTATATTGTACAAAATACATTCGATTTAGTGGAGCGGTGACGCCATCTATGTTTGATATCGTAAATTAAAATATCTATTATTTACAAATGGATCTAAAATATATGTTGATTTTTTCATATAAACGTAATTTTCTGTATAAAATTAAAATCGTGATTTTGGCCGAATAAATGAAAAAATCGCAACAAATTTGTTAAATTTCGTCATAAATTAGAAGATTATTTCATCATGTGTACGATTTATACTTATTTAGTCGGAAATCGGATCAATTATAACCTCAAAATTGGGACTTTCAATGCGAATTGTGACCAAACGGTTTCCTACAGATTTTGACTTCGGATTCGTTCATTTCACGCATGTTTACCCACGATTCCGTTTTTAAAATTTTAAAAAGCCCGTGACACGATTCGGACACCTTTCCGTTAAGAATTTCGAAGGCGAAACTCATAGATTTGAATAATGAAAAATATTTTCTGGCCATCCTGTATATACATTTGAATAAAGATGGTTAGTTAGTTAGCGAGCAAGTGAATAAATACTCTTTTTTACTGAATTAAATAAAAAATAATTATTTCCATATTTAGCACTGTTTAACATTTTTACGTTACGCATTAAAACAACTACTTTTCGGGCAAGTACTTATTGAACGTAAACGCAGCATATATTTTTTTTGTTTTAAAATGTTCGTGTTAACATTGTATAACATTTTGTGTATTGAATGGAATGAAAAAAAATTACGAGTCGGTCACAATGGAGTCCCGTGGCGGATGATAACAATGCGATCGTTTCCATTTAATCCGAGTGCATTTTCATCTGGTCCGCTACACGAGGGTCCGGCGGTAAGCGGATAACTCCGGGGTAAAATTTTATGAGCACCTGTGCCGTGACTCCGGCGACTAGTTACTAGGCCGTGGCTAATCCCCGGATGAGTCCTGTTTGATATAAGAGAATTAAGCGTTTTCTGGGAGACCGCCCATACGTGAAATCGCAATCACGATGAGGGAAAAAAAACAAAGCTCCCGGATTATCCTCGCTGCGCGCCGAGGGTGGAACGGGGCGGCGGACGGTTCGCCTCGCGACAGGAAATTCGAATACCGCGCGCGTACACTTTACGGATTACGCGGCTGGAACTTTTCATCGGAAAACAATTATTTGCGGATTAACAGCGGAGTCACTTGTGATCAAATGGGGTTTTGTTCATTTGTTTTGTATTGAGTTTTGTTTTCTGCGACGGCTTAAATTTTCTACTGTACTTTTTTTATTATAAAGTTATAAAGTTTATTATAAATTATAATAAATTGTAGATTGTAGATTAAATAATCTACAATCCCGCAATAACATTAATTTTCATACAAATTAATCAATCGCGTAATTTTGGCGTTGGAAATCTAAAGTTGTAGCAGCTAACGAATTTTGAATGAGTCGATTTCAACTAAAAAAGAAGTTAGAATCGCAATACTTTCTCATTTTGAAATTTCTAGTTGAACCCGTAAAGTACTACGACTCGTAGTTGCAATTTCAAAAAGTGTATTTTTATGATGCCTTTATTAGAACTTTTTTTGAGGTAATCACAATATTATTTTTCGACTATTCATTGCGCCCCTTACCGGAATTCTTACGAACTTGAAAATTATTTCCAGCATTTTCTCAAAGTTACATTTATTAACATTTTTTATTTCAAAGCTCTAGCACTCACAGTTCCTGAGATATAGCCAGTGACCTTTCTTATTTAGACACTTGGTATATCTAGTGTATAATAAAATGAAGTAAAGTGTTTATTATATTTTTTTACTTATATATGGACATAGAAAATTATATATTTTTTTTACTTATATGTGGATATAATTTTCTATATCCACATATAAGTAAAAAAATATAATGTATAAAAAAGTGGAAGCTCCAACAATTAAAACAAAAAACTACTAAAAATTATTATTAACAATATTCTAATATATTTTTGTGTATTTTTGTTTAGGAGAGCACCCAGAAGCGATGCAGCACGGAGGAAACCAGCGCATGGGCTCGACTGTAAATGTATTTGCTTTACTATCTATACTTCTGTTGACTACATATTGTTAATTTTATAAGTGAAGAGAAAATTTAGTCGTTTGCTGATTAATGTCGACAAAAAAATATTCTAATGCTCTAAGGTATGAATGAGAAACATCCACAACTTTAAGCAACCAATAAACAAACAAAATTATATATATATAAAAAAACGGGCCGTCCGAACTGTGAAATCGGCACTTCTTAGCAACCTCTAAAAAAAAAACACTAATGTGAATCACTAAGATAAATGTGGCTATATTGATTTGTACTTCTCATATGTCGTCTAGATTTTAACGGATATCATCATCGGCCGATGGCCACGAGCTCGCACGGCCCCGACCTGTAAAAGTAAAAAAAAAATTAACATTTTCGATGTAACATACCGAACTCCCACATTATTACGAAGATGAAACATCTTAATGTAGTCTTATTGTATATAAAAAATAAATGATATGGCAAATGAATAAAAAAAAAGAGGATAAACTTTGTAGACTTAAGGATATGAAAAATTGTTGATTTATTTTCTTAAGTTCGTGACACATTTATGTATAAATATAACTCTGAAACCGACACTAATAATTTTAATAACCAATAAACTTATTCCAATTATTTGATTCGTTTCGTTTTTTGTGAAATTTTGTTCCCAATTAATATACAATGTGTACAGAAAATGAGTGAAAACCTTCAGATAACTCAATTAGTTTTTAATAGAAAATCCAAATAAAAAAAATTTGTATGGTTCTTCATTGAGGCTCACGAGGTCTTCGGAATTTTAAATATGTGACTATAAATTAGTATTGTTTTTTAAATATTTTGTAAAAAATCAATAGCATTAACAATCAATTAGACACGTGTATAATTCCATTGATGTAAATGATTAATAAATCTGATATTTTTACAATTTTATAACTTCATCAGAAGCATTCTTTTAATGAAAATAGATCTGGCAACGACGCACGCTCGTTTGTAAAAGAAAAGGTGTATGCAACACCTCCAGCGGATGATGTAGCAGTTATAAACAGGATAAATGCACACTTGTTTGATCCAGCGTTGCCAAATGTATAGTTCTTTTAAGTGGCCCGTGAGGCTTAAGGAAGGACCGCGTGATTTATTTTCGTTAATATTTTTATCTAAAAATTAGTCAAAGAGTCACGCCACCTAAAGCTTTTCACTCATTTTCTGTACACCTTGTATATAATCGAGAGTATTGAAAAGAAATAACAACTGAATAATAAAAATTGTTATCTAAATTTTGATTATTATTACCCATGATTTTTTTTTACTAAAATGTAATTTGTAAATAAAACGCTTTTAAAACATTGTTTAACCACTGTATTTATTTGTAAATACAATGGTTAAACAAAGTTTAAAAAGTGTAAATAAAGCGCTTTTAAAACTTTAAAAGTATTTATTTGTAAATACTTTAAATACGTTAAACTTTGTTTAACCAATGTATTTACAAATAAATACTTTTTAAGTTTTAAGAGCGTTTTATTTACACTTTTTAAACTTTGTTTAACTAATGTATTTACAAATAAATACTTTTAAAGTTTTAAAAGAGCTTTATTTACACTTTTTAAACGTTGTTTAAACATTGTATTTACAAATAAATACAGTAAAGTGTTTTATTTATAAATTACAATAAAGTTAAGGCCTACAACTCAAAACAGTTGAAATGGAATTACTATGCAAATTGGTAAGTATATCATTAAAATAAAATAAAACATATTTACAGTTGTCAAACCCACTGCGACTTTTTCCTTTTCCTAAAAATAAAAAAAAAACTATGAAAGGATGGAGATTTGCAACGATTGGTGAAACAAAAACTGAATCGCTGGAGGAGCTTAAGTGCTTATGAGAAGTGATTTGAGGATTGGAAAAAAACGTTGGCATATTTTATCTGAGGGATATTACTTTGAAGAGGACGTGTCTGCAGATAGCCTTGTATTACGAAACTTTGATTTTTTGTTTTTTGCATTAAATATTTTCTATTAAAGAATTGTTGCATTATACAATATGTTATTGTTATGCACTTGTTAGACATTGAATATATAAATACTTGTTCATAAAATTATAAAGTCGCCTTACTTTTTGAACACACCTCGTATACTTTACACCACCAATTTTTTTAAATTAAAAATGAAATAATTATAAAAAAATAATTAATGGTTTTAATATTTAGACATTGGTATTTCATATTGTATGAAATAAATATGAATATTTCCGAAATGAAATTGGCGGAAAGACCATAGGTCGATAGCCTGTTCAAGCAAGAAAGAAACAAATGTACCATAATATATTGTAAATATATGTAAAACAAATAACTTTGAATAAAGATATTGTAGTAGTAATTACTATTATTTTTATAATTTAATTAATACATTTAGAAATGAAATAATTATAAAAGAAATAATTACTATTATTATTATAATTATTTCATTTTTAAATGTATTAATTAAATTATATTCTGTATTTGTTTATAATTACTTTATTTATGTATAAATATATGTTAATTAAAAAAAAATAAGGGGAAATTCCTGTATTCCAGTCTGGAATTGATGGTAGTCTGCCGCAAAGCAACAAATTATTGCTCTTTGTGTGTGCGGCATGCGCCAGTTGTAATTGTACACAAGATTATCTTTGCATCGGGATTAACTGCAATTTGTGTGCGGCGGCGTAACTTCACACAAAAGTGAAGATTGAAGCTTATTGCAGCTGATAGCTGATGCCGTTTGGAGGGGGTGCAGCGCTTTATCGCAATCGCGGAAATTGATTAATGCTCCCTCAAATACCTAATCAAATCCGTCGAGTGGTGCAATCTTGCAACACGCAATAGACTGTTAATATTAATTAAATTGAAAATCATTTGTTGAGAGTTATTTCGGTTTTAAAGCCACATACTTGGTAACACTTTTAATATGCGTTAATCGATTGGCATAATTCTTAATGGGATAATTAGTGCATTCTAATTTTATCATCTGTAAAATAATTTAAATATATACAAGAACTTACATCTATGGCCATGGGTTCCGCTACATTTTATCCCTAATTTTTTTCCTACCCACATAGCACAAAATATCCAATGGATATATTTTCAAATCATTTTTATTTAATATAGCACAAAATATCCAATGGATAACCACCCAAATGTGCAAATACTTAACATTCAATGGATATTCAATGCATATTCATCAAAGTATATTCTTTCTTTATCTTATCCTCTTTTACCCGTATTGGGTGTCGAGGTTTCAAAGTATATTCAATGGATATAAATATGAAAATATGGGGTAATGTAACCCCCACCCCCCAGAACCGATGATTATTTACTCATTAACAAAATATTCACATAGTTCAAATGATGTTTCGCTTCTAATTAATATGTTTTTATACTTTTTTGTTACTAATAAAAAAAAGTACTTTAAAATGGCGGAAAGACCTGCGGTTGTTTGCAAATTTATACAAAAATTTAAATTAATCATTGTAAATGTATGTACATTCGTAAATATTGTAACGTTTTATATAAATAATGATGTTAGTTAATTTAAAATTAATCAGATGTAGCACATATCGTAAGATTGCAAAAATAAACATGTATTAGACGGCGGTTTTTTTTTTCTAAACAAAATAAACGGTTTAAGAGTGAAACTAACCCTAATGAAAAGCATTTAAACATCCTTACCCTTAAGACGTTGGAGTATATAGGGTTGCCTAGCTTTCTTTAAATTTTTCTTTATTTTTTACCGATAAATATTTGCTTCAAGGCAGAAATTCCGATGGTCGATAGCCGTTTTCTAAGGACAACGTATAACATATTATAAGAATTATATTGTTAATTTATTGTATATAAAATTGTCTGCAGAAATAAAGATGTTATATATATATTTGCTTCATTTCTTTAAATTATATTGACGCAATATTTAGCGTCAATATAATTTAAAAATCCAAAATTATGAATTTTCACCATTATGACAATTTTTGTATTTCTCAATGATATTCTTTTCGTGTATAAATCAAACAAACAAAAAAACTCACCTGCATGCTAGTGGCCCCTAGCAAGAGATTTATTTTTGATAAAATTTTGGATTTTCAAATTTCACAAACGAAATATTTTTATGAAAAATACAGAATTTTTTATTTGTTTGAAAATATAATTTTATTAAAAAAAATAGAGTAAGCATATATTTTAATCTAGTGTAATATATTGCGATAATAAAAATACATGAAAAAATATCACAAAATAGAAAGACTGTTATTCTTTACTTCACTTTTTAAAAAGTGAAAGAAAGACTGTTATTCCTTACTTCACTTTTTAAAAAGTGAAATAAGGAATAACAGTCTTTCTATTTTGTGATCAATCATTTCACGTAATCTCGAAAATATAATTATGAAAAAATATAGTTTGACAAACCCTACCTGTAACTCCCGTGTCCTCTTAATCAAAAAATCCTAAGGGGTACGGATCCACGTGGGTAAAAGCCTTGCTGATGAGGCAGAAGACTGTGGGTTTGAGTCCCATTCTGGATAAAATTTGTTTCAAAGACAAATTTCATTCGGGTCCATGGGTGTATTGCGACGTCTTAAAAATTAATATTAAAATAGTAATACTAGTTAACATGGCCCTAACAGCCGAAGCCATTATCCTCAATTCATCATAAAAAATTCTAAGTTATGTTTTTTTTTAAATGTTTCTAACTTAAATCCTAAGTTACATTGTTTTAAATATTTCGTAAGTACATGAAAAATCCTAAGTTACATTGCTTTAAAAATTGTTTAAGTAGATGAAAAATCCTAAGTTACATTGTTTTAAACTTCTACTTAAATCATAAATCCCAAGTTACGTTGTTTCAAACATTTCTTAAGTAGATGAAAAATCCTAAGTTACATTGTTTTAAACTTCTCTTATTTAAATCATAAATCCTAAGTTACGTTGTTTCAAACATTTCTTAAGTAGATGAAAAATCCTAAGTTACATTGTTTTAAACTTCTCTTATTTAAATCATAAATCCTAAGTTACGTTGTTTCAGACATTTCTTAAGTAGATGAAAAATCCTAAGTTATGTTGTTTTAAAATATTTCTTACTTAAATCTAAAATCATAACCTAGATCGTATTAAACATCTCTTACTTAAAAATCCTAAATTATGTTGTTTTAAAATATTTCTTACTTAAATAAAAAAATCATAACCTAGATCGTATAAAACATCTCTTACTTACAAAGGAAATGAAAGGATTCGTAATCACACAGCAGGAAAGATATAATGTAAGAAATATTTATTAACATCTATTTATATTTAAATCTTATATACAAATTCTTCTATTATTATAAACACTACCGAGATATAGCGAAACGCAACAACACAAAATGTAAAACGACAACCGATTCTTTCAACAGAACTAAAACAACGGAATACTCTTCGACGATTCGCGAATAAAACAAACAAATACATATACGCTAGCGTCGCTTTACATTCTCCGTTCTTGCGTGAACAACAAGGCAACAGTTATTAAATCCGCAGATAGGTAATAATAGAATAAAACGTAAAATAACTTTGGTAAAGAGAGCACTCGACCGATTCCACTCAAGGCTTTCCGCACTAAAAATACACATGCTTATTTAATACTGATGATTGTGGGGGTTGTGAATAAAAATTTAAACGATAAGAAATGAAAACAAAATTGTATTTAGAAGTATTCGGGGATATTCTGTAAGCGAAATGTCAAGTTTAACATGTACGTTATTTTTGATCATCACAGTCTAAGCAACTGCTTTAATAGATGGTAGAATATAAAACATTTTATAAAAAATGTTACATATATTAAATAACACTATTTAGTCTTTCAAAGTCTGTTGTAATATCGCTACAATTGTTTCACCACACTGTGGCTTCTTCACCAATTATCAGGCTCATCCATCAATTATTATGTTTTACAATTATTTGCTGGTAACCGAAGAATATTGCTAAATTTAAATGTTCAGTTATTTCCACCGGTTACCACTGGTCAAGTCTACTGAATGCAACCATTAGTATATATATATATATATATATATACAAATATATACAGAGAGCTTTTTTTCAGTATACATATCCCCTATGTATACCTGCAAAATACTCGAGTCAAATGCATTAATGTATGTGTGTTTAGTTGCCTATAATATGCAACTGAACACACATATGACAAATAGTCAACTCAACATACACACATTAATCGGTTCAATGCGCTCGACTCGCGTTTTTTGCAGGTATACACTTCTTCCAATGTATACTAATAAGAAAAACCTCTTTTGTATTTATGTATTATTAAAAACCCTTGTACCCTTACAGGTGTTGGGCGGCAACCATTAGTAATTGAATTTGAACAAAAATAGGCGAAATTGGCGCCATCGATGATTAACAGTACATTTCAGCACAATAAAATTAACCACAAGTTAAATGCTTAATATTATTGCACAAAAACATAAGTTACGATTCCAACAATGTATTTATCATTAGAGATAAGCTCAGATTACCCAGACGCCCTGTAAGCGTTCTTTGTGAACAAAACCATCTTGCATAATTGTAAAAAGAGAGTTGTTAATTGTACTTGAATTGAGACACATCGTGTGTCGAAAATAAACGTCTTTTTAAAAAAGCCACCGCTCGTGCGAAAGACGTAACTGGCGCAGTCGTTCGGATAATAAAAATTGGAGTCACAAAAATCGACAAAAATCGCGAGTTTGTGATTTTCGTTTTTACGATTCACCAAGTACGAACCAACGTGGACAACATCTCCAGCGAGTAGAGGACACCCATCGCCGAAACTCATAGTTAAGAGAACCAACGTGGACAACATCTCCAGCGAGTAGAGGACAACCATCGCCGAAGCTCATAATTAAGAAACAGATCGACAAGGATGAAATTACTGTAAGTTTCACTTTCCATTAAATACATTTTTCCTTCGAACCAATTGAAAATAACGTATTGCAAAATAAATCACTAAATCAAATAAATCAAAAAAAAAAAAAAAAAAAAAAAAAAATCTCGTAAGTTTATGAACGGAATAAGAGAAAGAAGTCCAGTAAGAAGAGACATGGCAGTGCCGCAAGTTCAAAAATTTCATATCGATTCAATTCCAAATTTCGACGGAAATCCTGCATCACTTGCAATATTCGTTCAGGCAAGCGAATACATAATAAATACTTTCAGTGACAGAGTTAACCAAAACAACCCTCAAAATGAATTTTTATTAAGAGCCGTAATTGGAAAATTAACAGGCAGAGCATTAAATATTGTAGGCAGCAGATGCAATCTTAATACATGGATTGACATAAAACAATTACTTTTACAATTTTTCTCTGACCAACGTGACGAAAACTGTTTAGTCGGTGACTTAATGCATGTAAAACAAGAAAAAAATGAATCAGCAATCACATTTGGCAACCGATGTCAAGATATTTTAAGTTTATTATTAACAAAAATTCAATTAACAGAACAAAATATTAACATAAGACAAATGAAAATAAATTTATATTCTCAACAAGCACTACAAGCATTTTTAAGAGGTTTGCAAAATAATCTAGCAATTCGTCTAAGAAATCCAGTAAGCTTAGAACAAGCCATTTCCTTCGTGACAGAAGAAGAAAACTTTTCATATGCTCGTTATAATTTAACAAGGCAACATTACAATAAACAAAATTTTCAAAGACAAAATCAAAGACAAAATAATGTAAATTTCCGGAACAACAATCAGCAAAGATACTACCAAAACAATAATCATCAAAACAATTTTACTCCAAGAAATCAACAGAATTTCCCGCAATTTCAAAATCGTGCATTTCCCCAAAACAATCATAATCATTTCAGACAACAACAACCACAACACAACCCAATTCAAAATCGTACATTTTCACAAAATAATAATAACAGATTCAGACAAAACACACAAGAACCAATGGAAACAAACACAATAAATACACGCAGAACATTCAAACCAAATTTTCAAAGACAGATTCCCATGTCAACCACAGAAGGTCTTTTTCAACAAAACGTTGATAATGAAATTCAGCAACAAGAATTAATTAATGAATACAATAACACATATAACGATAATATTAATGAAGAAAATCAAAATTTTCAGTCAGTCCCCGATTACATAAATCAGACATAATAAACATAACAACAATTAATAATTTAACACTACCATACGTAAAAATTCCAGAATTAAAATCAAAATTTATGATCGATACAGGATCATCAAAAACGTTAATAAGTCCAAAATTAGTAAATGAACATTATCTAAATTTCATCGAAGAAAAACATTTCAAAATTCAAACAGCACATCATACAACCTTACATAAATACATTGCAAACATTCCTTTGCCCAGCATTTTTAAATCAAATGATTACTTTCACTTTCACATTTTTGACTTTAATCCTAATTACGACGGTTTATTAGGAATGGATTTATTGAAACATCTAAATGCAAAAATTGATTTACACAAAAACGTTTTACATACGAAAAACGGACCAATACCAATTTATTTCGAAAATCAAAAAACCTTTTCAAAAAGAAAGATTCATCTAGAACCAAGAGAACAAAAATTAATTAAAGTACAAGTAAATTCGCAATTAAATTTTGGAATAATAGAATATACGAAATTAGATAAAGGCATTGAAATCCCACAATGTCTAGTAAAAATTAAAAATAATGAAGCTTTACTTACAATCACCAATAGTAATGAAACTCCCAAAGAAATTGAAATTGAGCCTTTAAATGTATTAGAAGTTGACCAAGAAGAAACAAACAATTACATTACGATAACAAAAAACTCAATCGAAGATAACATACTAAAAGAAAATCTTAAAAATTTACGTTTAAACCACTTAAACAAAGAAGAAAAAGACGCAATCAGAAAAATATGTTTTGAATACAGAGATGTATTCCATTCACCAAAATTACCATTATCCTTCACTCACGTAGTTAAACATGAAATTAAAACTAACGATGACATTCCAGTTTATAAAAAAGCTTATAGAATGCCACAAACACAGCAAGCAGAAGCTGATAAACAAATTAAAGAACTTTTAAGTAACGACATCATTCAACCTTCACACAGCCCGTGGAGTAGCCCAATAATAATTGTTCCAAAAAAATTAGATGCTACCGGAAAACCTAAATACAGAATGGTTATAGATTATAGACAGCTAAATGACAAATGCATTGACGACAAATATCCTTTACCACACATTACTGACATTTTAGATAAATTAGGTAAATGCAAATATTTTTCAACCTTAGACTTAGCTTCAGGTTATCATCAAATAGAGATGCACCCAAATGACATACAGAAAACAGCTTTTTCAACACCTAGAGGACATTACGAGTACAAACGTATGCCCTTCGGACTAAAGAATGCCCCAGCAACTTTCCAAAGAGTCATGGACAGTATTTTACGCGGTATACAAAACGAAGCTTGTGTAGTATACTTAGATGACATTGTAATATTTTCCACATCATTAGAAGAACACATCCAAAAATTAAAATTAGTATTTGACAGATTAAGAACAGCTAACCTTAAAATCCAAATGGACAAATCAGAATTTTTAAAGAGAGAAGTACAATTTTTAGGACATATAATAACACCCGACGGACTAAAACCGAACCCAAATAAAATAGACGCAGTAAATCGTTATCCAATTCCCAAGACAGTTAAAGAATTAAAAGGATTCTTAGGACTCACCGGTTATTACCGAAAATTCATAAAAGACTATGCAAAAATTACAAAACCATTAACTCAGTGTTTAAAAAAAGGAAATAAAATTGAACATAATAATGACTTTATAGAAGCTTTTAATAATTGCAAATCAATTTTGACAAATCCCCCAATACTACAATACCCAGACTTTTCAAAACCATTTATAGTGACAACAGACGCATCAAATATCGCTTTAGGAGCCATATTATCACAAGGACCTTTAGGATCAGACAAACCTATATGTTATGCCTCAAGAACATTAAATGATTCAGAACAAAGATACAGTACAATTGAAAAAGAACTACTAGCCGTAGTTTGGGCAGTTAAATATTTTCGACCTTACTTATACGGACGTAAATTTATAATTTATACAGACCACAGACCACTAGTTTGGCTTTCAAAATTAAAAGAACCCAATTCCAAATTACAAAGATGGAAAATCAGATTAGAAGAATATGATTACAAATTAGAATACAAAAAAGGTAAAATAAACACCAATGCCGATGCATTATCAAGAATTCAAATAAATGCTCTAGAAACCGATTCATTATATAATAATTTTGATAGTAATGAAATTGATAAAATAATTGACGATTTAGAAGAAGATAACCAACACCTTGAATTACCACCAGATGAAATAGAAGCAATACTTGAACAATTAGATGAGAATTTAGAGATTTCACAAAATTCAGCAAGTCAAAATCAAGAATCCCCAGGAATAAAAATATCCTCAGACGTAATTGATTCAAAACCTAATCAATATTTTATTTACGAAGTACTCACAAAAGCAAAACCAGTAAAATCAGAAAACCTTGGAAAAATCAAAAGATATCACGTTCAAATTAATAAAGATAATAATAAAGATCAAATCATAAAATTCTTAAAAGAATACACAGCTGAAAATAAAAAATATTACTTTCATTTTGAAACGGAAAATTTAATGAAAGCATTCAGTAACGTAGTTACACAATTATTCAACCAAAACGCACCACAAATAATATATTGCACAGAAAGACGAGAATTAATAATTGATTCAGATTTAATACAAGAAGCCATTCAAAACCAACACGAATCCAAAACCAATCATAGAGGAATCACGGAAACTTTAAAACAATTACAAAGAAAATATTATTTTCCTTTAATGCAAGAACATGTAACAAACTACATAGCTAACTGTGAAACATGTAAAAGAAGTAAATATGAAAGAAACCCACCAAAAATTGAGATGATGCTCACAGACACTCCACACAAACCTTTTGAAAAAATACACTTAGATATTTACACCATAGAGAATATAAAATTTTTAACAATTGTAGATGCTTTTACTAAATTAGGTCAAGCAATCGAAATAAAATCAAAAAATGCCGTAGACATTTTAAACGCATTAATTCAATACTTTTCATTTTACGGAACCCCAGAAACAATAAGCACAGATCAAGGTTTAGAATTTCATAATCATATAATCAAAGAGTTACTTGAAGCTCACAAAATAAAAGTACATTTCACAACACCAAATCATCCAGAATCTAACGGACTAATTGAGAGATTTCATTCAACAATCGCAGAACACATACGAATATTAAAAACAAAACATTCCGATACAATCACACAATTAATGAAATATGCAATAATTGCTTACAACAATTCAATACATTCGAGTACGAAACTAACCCCATTAGAACTAACGTTAGGACATACAAAGTTAAGAGACCCATTTGACTTATTTTATGAACAACAAATGTACAGTGACTATTTACAAAAACACAAAGAAAGATTAGCCCTGGTTTATGAAAAAATTAATGAAAACCAAATTCAAAATAAAGAAAAGATAATTCGCAAAGTAAACAAAAATTGCAATAACCCATTTAAAGTAGGACAAACTGTTTATGAAACAAGTTATAAGTACAAAAGAAATAAAACAGGAGAAAAATTCAACGGACCTTTTAAAATCATAAAATTGTTAGACGGAAACAAAGCTCTAATAAAAAGAATAAACGATAATACTAAAAATACAGGACGCAAAGTTCACTTAAAAAATTTAAGACAACCTATTGTTACAGACAATTCTTCGCCATCGCCGTCATCTTCTCAAAATGTACAACGACAGTAATAGATATAGAACACATGACAGACAACCCCGGACTGTTACCCCTGAAATTAGGAACAGCAAAAAACGTTAAAGATCATTGGACTTTAATACAAATTTACGACCTTTCACTTTTAAAAACTGAATTAAACAATCTACTTAGTAATTACAAAAAATTAAACACATCCTTTCATAATACAGAACACGGTAAATCATATGCAAATGAAATGTATAATTACAGATATTTATTAAATTATAAAATAAAACAAACAAAAGAAAAATTAATGCAATTAACAATAACCGAAAATTCAAGACAAAAAAGAGGATTAATAAATGGTTTAGGAACTATTTGGAAATCGATCACAGGAAATTTAGATCAAAACGATGCCGACAGATATGACACAGTAATTAATCAATTAAAATCTAATCAAGATAAACTTGTAAACGTAATCGAACATCAAACAAGCTTAACAGAGAATGCTCTCTATATTTTTAACGATTCAATGACAAAATTGCAACATAACCAAATTCGTTTAAATGACAGAATAATGCAAGTTGAACAATCAATGAAAGAAATAAAATTAGAATTAATCGAAGATTACACATTTATAATATTAAACTCAATCTTTAATCAACTATTAACATCAGTCGACGTAATTTTACAAATATTGAATTCAATAGAAACCTCAATCACCTTTGCAAGATTAAATATTTTACATACATCAATAATTTCTCATGATGAATTAAAATTTGAATTAAGTAAATTAAAATCAAAAACAAATAATTACGAATTACCATTTTACTTAAATGATGAGAACATAAATAATTATTACTCAACAATAAACATACGAGGTTACATTAATAAAAACCAAGTCATTTTTATTCTCGAAATTCCTTTAATTGAAAAAATGCAATATAATTATTATCAATTATATCCATTACCAATGTCCAATAAAATCAATTATAATATAATCATTCCCAAATCCAAATACCTTTTAATAAGTGAAACGCACTACGTACAATCTAACGTCGCATGTAAACAAATTAATAAACAAGAATACTTATGCTACGAAGAAATAACTTCACCATTATCGGACAACACCTCATGTGAAATAAATTTAATCAAATTTCCAAATAAACAAATAAATTGTGAAATTAAACAAAGTGATCTAACTCAAAATAAAATTCAAAAATTAATAAATAATAAGTGGATGATAATTACAACAAAACAAACTACGACAACAAGCAAATGCGGAAACGACGAAGATAAACACGTATTACACGGAACTTATATATTAACGATACCAAATTCATGTGAATTCCAAATGAATAATAAAATACTTAAACAATACCAAAATAATCAGAAAGAAATTAAAACAATTAAATTACTAAATGTAAAAATCAACGAGATCCAGACATCGAAATCATCATCGAGTCCAGCAACGCCAATTCAGATAGATGACATCAATCTACAAGAACTTCAAAACATCGGAAATCAAATTCACCAAACCAAGAAGCAGCTCGAATCAATCAAGCCATCAATATTTCATTACGACAACATTAGTGTTTACACAATAATAATTTATGTATTGTTTATATTACTTATAATTTGTATTTTCAAAAGAATTCACCCATGCCTAAAAGGAAAAATTGAAAACAAAAACAAGATTAATAATCCATTAAATGAAATTGAATTAACGAAAAATTACCCATGATAATTTTCCTCTTAAGCACGGGAGGAGTTACGATTCCAACAATGTATTTATCATTAGAGATAAGCTCAGATTACCCAGACGCCCTGTAAGCGTTCTTTGTGAACAAAACCATCTTGCATAATTGTAAAAAGAGAGTTGTTAATTGTACTTGAATTGAGACACATCGTGTGTCGAAAATAAACGTCTTTTTAAAAAAGCCACCGCTCGTGCGAAAGACGTAACTCATACTTTTTTGTTAATTTGTATGTATACCAAAGATAATATACCCAATTCTCACAACCCGTTCAACCATCACACTAAATAATTTAATACAGAATATTGTTAAAGATATTAAAAATACGCATTATCATAATAATGTTTTAAAAATCATCATTTCAACATCTTCGTTTTCATAAAGCACTTGTTTTATATAAATTTCCAGTTCCCCTCCCAGAATGAAATCATCCGTCGCCCTCGATTCGTCCTCAGTAACAAAGCCACGGGGAGCCAAAAAGTACCCTTTCTCATTTTCTCTCATCATCTCTCTCTCTCTCATAATCAATAAATCTCTGTGATATGTAAAAATACAACCTACTTACATACAAATATTTACAATCTCGATATATAATTCTTCTTTTTTTTTAATTATTATTATTTAATCCCTATCATTTCTGACTTAGAAAAAACGCGCAATTGCCTTATCCGTGAGGTCCTTCTTTCATTCGAGTTATTTTTTTTTTATAATAAATCTCTGCGTCTTGTTTACTTTTGGATTAGGCAACCCTCAATTTGCATTACTTGTGGTGTGAGAATATATATATGGCACTAAGGACTTGTTAAATTCAGTTATTAATTTGTTTCGAGTAATGCAAAATATTCTTAAATTTTATTTCAAGTCATTTTTTTTTTTAGTTGTATCAAGGCACTCGCTTTCAGGTCCGGACTCTTGTGAATTAATTGTTAATTCAATATTTATTTTTTTTAGTTTATACAAAAAATAATGTTGATTTTTTCCCTCTTTGCAATAATTTATATAGCTGGCGCAAATTGATCAAAATTATATTCAATTAACTTCCGACTTAAACAATAATTTAATTATTGTGAGAAAAAAATTATATCATTTGTGAATAAATTAGCTTTAAACATTTATTAACCACCAGAAAGAAAATTTAATAGTAAATTTTGTAAATAAAATAGTTTTAAATTTTGTTTAATGACTGTAAAATATTTTAAAGATTAAAAAAAAAATATCACAATATTATATTAACAGAAATTAATGTTTTTCTTATGTAAATCATCATGAGGCCTTAAAAAATAATACTTAGTATGTAAATGGTGTTTTAAAAAAAATAAAATGTAGTTGAAGTAATTTTAAGTGGTCTCAATGATAAACACATACCTGTCATAAGAATTTGATCCCTTCCTATCCAATCAGGTATTATTTTAAAATTGAATATAATTTTGATCAAATTGTGTAACAACTGTTTTTTTTTTATACACATGATTTGTTTTAATATACAAAATAATTTTACTTCCGTATTCATAATATATACAATAATATCGCCTCAGCTAATTCACCTTATTATTTCTTTTTTGTTTTGTTAATCGTTCACAAGCCTTCTGTTTTTTTCTTTTCTTTTTACAAACCCTTAATAATGTTAATATAATACAACAATGTACAACTCTCTATTTTCCAACCGAAAACCCCCTTTCAATTTTTTTTTTATTGTAATATAAATAAGTACTCGCTTTTCTCTCTCGCTCATCCACACTTTCGTAACATTTATAAAAAATTACATAATTGCACTGATATACCTAACTTGTGTTGTGTACGCCATGAGATTTTTTCCAGCTAAGCTACTTATGCCCAGTAAGTAGACCGAGTCCGACACCAACAGTGTGTATACGGAGTGTTCTCATTCCGTTTTTTGTTGGCAGTAGAGCTCCTTGAGGGATTTCAGCTCGTCGATGAGGGCCTTGTTCTGGTTCTCCAGCACAGCCACCCGGTTCTCTAGGCATTTGATGTACTCTTTTTTCTTGCGTCGGCACTCTCGGGCCGCCTCTCGGTTTTTTAACAGGCGCATCTCGCGTTTCTTCGCTTGGTCCTCTCCGCAACCGGATGATAAACTTCCACTTTGTGCCATTACTAATGTTTGTTTGTTTAATTATAACAAAAAACAAAACAACTTTATTAAAATAATGATAAAACAATATTCAATCAAACATTTAATTTACTTGATTAACTTGCAGTCGCTTCTTGACATATCAAAAAATAATTATAAAAAAATGTTCAAATAAAACATTTAATTTTTATAACAATACCATTAATTAAAGATTATGTATATTGACATATCACCTCATATTGAGAAGTAGAGAGGAACATATAATCATGTTATATTAGACTAAATAAATAAATAATTTTGACATAAACATAACCCTCAATAATAAGGTTAATTTAAGGTTATATTTCTTGACATAAACTTCAATAATACGGTTAATTTAAGGTTATGTTTCTTGACATAAAAATAACATTATTTTAGTTATTTAATTAACAGATTTAGCACTACAATGGTCACCGGTGTCTGCTCAAAATATCAATTCATATCAACCTGGCTGGGTCAAGTGTATTCAAATTTATCGAATCTGTAATGCTTATGTCTCCGCTACGGCCTTACACTATTGAACTGATAGCTGTTTTTTAAAACTTTATAAAAAAATGGTGTTTTCAGACGACATTTTTATTGGACATTGTTTTTTTTTTTTGGCATTTTTAATCGAATTTATAAAAAAAATATAGAAAGCCATATCTAGCATCGGTTACTTTTAGGTTTCAATTGAAAAAAAAAAACAGTTTGACCCAGGAGAAAGATTTCACTAAATAGCCATGGCGCTCAAACTGTTGATACATGAATCAATCTAAGACTCATAAATCAGTTTTGCAAATACAACAGGTAGATCCAATAATTATTTACAATATAATGTAAGATTAGACAAGGACAGACGCCTACAAAATCAGGCGGAAAGACCAACAGTCGATAGCCAATTGGCAGAAGAATTTATTTTTATGTTATTTATTATTATTACTTTGTTAAAAATAATCTGCCAATAAAGATTTATATATATATATATATATGTAAGATTATTATTTTGACTATTTAATCATTCGAAAATTAATATTTCAAATTACTTATTCATTTAGGCATAAGTAATCATTAACATCCAATTGTAATTTTAATATTTTTATAATTTCTATATTATTTTCTTATTATCATTATGCTGTACTTTAAACTATTCTTTATTTATGTGTGACTGGTGTTACCGTAATAAACATTTATTTATTTATTTAATAGCTTATATCTTTGATTACCTGGAACAAAAAATTCCTGACCCTGCGCATACTGCACAATGGCACCACCGGCCGTGGAATTCGTCATTGTGAGTGTGTGTATGCTCTGCCCGCCCTCACCACTAGAAATCTGTATCGTCCCCGCCGGGATAACTGAAACAACAACAAAAACCACCTCTAGCACACACTGACAAAGAAAACAACCCCAACATAAACACTCCCCCTTTCCACAGGAGAATCAGGTAGAACATAAAAAGGCGACATGTTTCAATTCTGCAGCTCTACATATAAAAAAAAAAAACAAAGCAAAACCCGAATTATTAAACAAATAAAATTTCACTGTTATTAAGTGGATTAATAAATATGTGGATGTGGTGCGTTAGTATACACTTACTGAACCAGGATTTATCTACATATATATTTATTTGTTTTGTTTTACTAAACAGAGAGATGCAAATAGTAATTAAAGTAAATAAAAATAAAGATACACTAACCAAACTGACCTGTGTGGTATGGGATAGAGTGAGACGATAGCTCACTGTCCGCCTCGGAGGAAGTCTGCTCGACTTTAGGTTCTGTGAACACCACAATTTCGTTTAATTCAAATTTTCGTCGCCACGGCCGTCATCCCCAGAGTGATTTAAGAAATAGAGAGAACAGCACCATCTAGTAGCCAAGCGAGTGTTTTATTCGAACTCGTTTCATTGCTTTTCTTTCGATTATTTACAGGTTATTTTTGAATCCCATACCACAGTTCATGGTTGCTAATAATCTCCAAGAAATTTTTGTAATTTTTTTTTTAATTAAAAAAAAAAGACAGTAACAGTCACAGAGGTTTGTGTAAATGTAATATTAGTTTTTATTAAAAATGAATATTTCTTGAGATATTCCACTCGATTAAATAAAATGGTTTATTCGTTAGGAGCCAAATAAAAAAAATCAATACCTTAGTAGCAAATCTATTTATTGAACCCAAAAGTGTTACCATTGACCGAAATAGACAAAGTTAGGCGAAAATTCTTTATTTTTTACTAAATAGCAGCTAATAATGGAAAGTTAAGAAGTTTTGGAATTTCCAATTTCAGTCATTGGCTTTTATAAATGTGACTTTTATTGTAATACTTTATATATATATAATCGATGTCCCCTTTTACCAATTGGTGTCGGGGTTTTGTAATACTATCAAAAGTTTAATTTAAGTAATAATTTTTCTTCACATGTATGTCAACCAGGAAAATAAAAATTACGCAGTTTCTCAATTGTAGTTTTAACTTAATCTTTATTTAGATGTAAGTCAATATCACTGAAGAAATTAATGAAGTATATTTATGAAATTAAGACAATGGTCGCAGTCAGGGAATATTTAGCGAACAGCGCTTCACCAGAAAGCATTTGATGTTGCCTGAATGAATGAATTTCAATTACTCTGATTAAATAGAAAACAAGTATTTATTCCACTTGGTCACAGTTATTTAAATATATTAAATAAAAATGATTTGAAAATAATTAATAAATTATTTCCACATTTAGCTCTGTGACTATTGACTTACTTACGTAAGTACGTTAAACAAATGCACATTAAAACAACTACTTCCCGGGCAAATACCCACGCCGGACATTGAATTACATAATGTACATTATGTAATTCAATGTCCGGCGTAAGTAAGTCAATAGTCACAGAGCTAAATGTGGAAATAATTTATTAATTATTTTCAAATCATTTTTATTTAATATACTCTGATTAATATGGCTATTTCTATTTAAAAATATTTATTTTATTTTTAACTCTTATAAACTATTAACTAAATGCGAACCGTTTTTTCAATAATATTTCTACCTACGATGAATATATTCATTTAATTGGAGTTTTCAATATGAAAATTTGAGGTTATAATAACAAGTGAATACTCTCGTAAACATGATGGTTGTTGACATCTGTTTCATTTGGACGGTAATATAGCATGGACATGGTTTCAGGGAAAGTAAAAACTAAGCTTAAGGCAAATTTGAAAACCTAGTCCTTGATTATTTTTTATTTGGCATCCTAATTCAACAAGTAGTTTTATTTTTTTCATAAAATATAAAATAATTATTTACATTTACACAACCTTAAAACAATACTTCAAACAACAGCAAATAACATAGAAGGAAAGCATGCAGATATCAAACGAGAGAAATTGAGAGAGAGGGAGAGATTAAAAAAAAAAAAAACATTCATGCGTATATTTTGCTGAAGAAATTATATATATATATATAAAAAAATAATAATAAAAATAAAATATAACTCTACCTTATGTATGAACAAAATAAATACACATCTCTTTTTTGTTTTATTTCGTTTTTGGATTGTACGTATTGATTGATTTTCTATCTAAAAAAATTCGAGTGTTTCTGTGGCTTGCACGGAGAGCGATTTTCGGGGGGGATGGGAAAAAAAGAGAGACAGAGAGATCATGCAATAAAAAACATACCAGTTATCTCACCCCCTCCAAGATCGTTGAGTATTTTCCTGTAGGACGGCCTGCGAGTGAGCAGGTCGCGGCGCTTCTTCGGCGAGTCCTCGTCCGAGTAGCTGTCGTCGCTGCCCGTCGTCTCTACCACCTTGAAAAAGACAAAACACACGCGACAAGTCAGCCGGGTGGGGTTCGCCCTTAAGGAAGACCGACCGGGGCTCTTCTCTCACGGAAAACGGAAACAAGAAAAGAAAAAACGCTGCCCTTACCTGCAGGGCGTGCAGGCTTCCCTGGGGCGTCTGTATGACCGAGTTTGGCTTGCTGACGAGGATCACATTACCTTTGCTCAGCACCGGCTGGATGTTCGTCGCCGTCTGGATCACCGACTGTTGATTCGGCTGGATCACCGATTGCACCTAACATAAAAAAAAAACAATTATTATTTTTTTAAAAACATTAAAAATAAAGAAAAACAAAAAATTATTTTTATCACACCACTTAACAATTTATTTTGCAATAAAATATTTTCATAATAAATTAAAGATAACGCAAGCGCCATCTATTGAACATTTATAATAAATTTATTTTAAATAAGCAAAAAGACCAATCATCGATTTTTTAAATTAATTTTACAATAAAATAAATTGTTAAATGGTATATAAAAATCATTTATGCCCAGTTTCTCACACACATCTCCATAAAGTACAACTATAAGATACTATCACCATCTCGTACTTGTACTTCGTAATACAGTGGGCATATCTGATTTAAACATTAATGTAATATTGACACAACATTGTTATGTGCATTTGGCTCAGTAGGAAGTTACTCTGAAGAAACTGGGTGTTGGCGTTTTCTTTATTCTAATATTGAAAAAGTACCACAAAGTGAACACCTCAATAATTCAAAAATTTTATTGTTAAATTAACATATAGTACTCATAACCACAAAAAATGTCAAAAAACACTTGCCCATTCTAAAAAGGACATGAAAGTCTGTGGTTTACATGAAATTTGAAGAAACAAAATTTATTTTAAATGCATTTAAGATTTTCCGAGGCTTACCAATTTGTAAATGATTGTAATGATGTAATTTAGCAGGTTGAGCGCCATGGCTATTTGACAAAATCTATCCCCTGGACTAAACTGTTTTTTTTTTATTACCACCTAATAATAATGGCTGTTAGATGTTGGCTTTCTATTTTTTTTTGTCCACCATTGCGCTCAACCTGCTAATGTAACTTTAAGAAATATAGATTTTTTGTATATATTCATGGTTATTATTTTTCATTCTTAAATAGTATAAAAGAAAATAATAATAATGCACAGGAGGGTTCTCTTTGTGCCCTACCTGCGCTTGGGCTTGATTAGAGGTGGGCAAAGTGAGTTGAACAATGTTAGTAGCCGCCACCAGATGGGGCTGTGTCGAGACTCCTACCGAGGAAATAGCCACTGGCGGCTCCGGTGAAGGCGCCAGTGGGTCAACATTCCCGTTTTCTTCCACCATTCCATCCATCTCCTATGCCTGGACGCACCTAAAATTAAAAAAAAGAATACCCAATTAAAAATGTTTATTCAAAATTGAATACAGTATATATTGAGGAATACACTTGTTAAGCGTTGTTGGGCGAGTCGAGCGACTCGAAAGGCAAATTGGAAAAGGAGGTGAATAAATACGTCCAGGAAATCGATGATGTCGATTTGTGCTATCTTTCCAATTTATAAGAATTTTTTTTTTCGATTTTAAATCCAAATGAAGTATGGTTTTTATAATAATATAAATCTCGACACCCAATACGGGTAAAAGAGGATAAGATTAAGAAAGAATAATTATATAAATATCAAAATCCTGAATCATTATCACATAAATCAAGAGACCAAACCTAAAGTAATCAACTCATGAAACGTAAGTGATTCAGCAACTATTTAATCAATACACTAAATTGATTCATCCATTTAAACTAATCATATAAAAATACAAAAAAAAAATACACCTCACACTGAGAAGCAGAGAGGAACATAAACGATGTTATATAAGACTAAATAAATAAAAATATATTTTATTGTAATTAGTCTAGGCATATTATGTTTTATATTTTTGTTTTATAATTGACACTTGTGTTATCTTTCCAATTAAAATGATTCATCATTTTTTATCAACAATATTTTTTTATATTCCTCAATTTAATTGTTTTCATATGAATATATAAATCAATCATTAAATGATTAAATTTGAGTTATGTGAAGTTAGTTAATCATTAGGTTATTGATAATGAGTAGTGTTGGGAAAAATCGAATAATATTAGTAATCGAGTATTACTAAATGTGTCATTTTAAGTATTTAAAACGTAAAAGTGATTTCAAATATATGTTTATTAATAAATGGGAAGTTATTCTTGATTTTTTTATAATAAATAACATTCATTAAATTATAATATACTTAATTTAGCAGCAATAAAAGATCGACTTTGCCCATCACTAATAATGAGTGCTTGACACTCGAAATGTACATCAAACGTATATAAAAAATAAAAGTGAAGTAAGGAATAAAAAGTGTTTTAATTGTGATATAAATCAATGATTTGTGCCGTCTTCTCTAAAAAAAAATTTGATAACGTCCCCTCAATTTTAACAAACTATACATTTAGCAGAATTTTTTTTCCCGAATTCATTATGTCCGTACATTTATGCTACTGATTAGATATCAGGCTTATATACATATTTGTTAACACAAGTAATTAAGCCATGTAATCATAGTACAATCAGCGTTTTGTTTATTTTTTTTTTTGCGCAGTATTCATTGTTTGGTAAAAGCAGCATACAAGTTTTACTAATAGAAACACGCATTTGCAAGTTTAAAATAGCCGGAGGTGATGAGATCATTGTGCAGAACTGGCAGCGGCGGCTCTAATTGACATTAAAAACTTTATTTTAGACAAGTCGGAATTAAACAGAGTATTTTTATTAAACGAAATAAAATATAATTTATGCTTAATTAATTTATCTGGTGAAAATTTTTTGATCTAATTCAAAAATTAAAATATTTGTTGTTGTTTTTTTTTTCATACACAATGCCCTAAGGGGCAACAAAAGATAGCAGAAGAAGAAGTTGTTTTTCTTTTCCACATATTTATGGATTCATTGGATTAATTTCTCATCTGGCACTTGGTGAAACATATTACACTATGTAAAATAATTTAAAGAAAAGACACTTGGTATTGTTTCACAAATTAGACTTATTCCGACTAGTTTCGGTTTATTAGACCATTTTCAAAGGAATTCCTTTTTCTTTAAATTATTTTACATATTTATGGATTTTCATTTGTTTTTTCAGTCAGAGTACTTTCATTATATATTTAATATTAATTAAGTGTTTTTTTTTTAATTTTAAATTCATATGACGTATAGCAGAGTATAAACCTCAACTATTAATGATTTTTATATTTATAAATATAGCAAAGGCACCAAATAAATTCTCTTTATTGTTAAAAAAATATAGATCAGTGGATTCTTTCTTTAAAGAAAGTTAATGCTTGTTGCGCTACACTCTTGATGGAAACAAATATTACTATTAGATGAAGAATTATTTATTTATTTATTTATTAATTTACGAATTTCTCTTTTTTCAAAATTACAAAAAAATATATAATAACACATACAATATAAATAATTACACTTGTTTTGTTCCATAATGTCCATAATTCTTTTTTTTTTTAGTAATAAATTCATCAACCTGAAAAATTATAATCTGGATAACAGCAAAGAATTTCTGATCGACAGTGTTTCAAAACCATTAATTTTACAGAAGAAGAAAAGCCTGGAATGGCAAGTGTTGAATCATCAATATTATAAAAGTGTCCAGTTTAAGTGTAGCGGGAAAATCAATGCCATTTCAATTAGAAACTAGTTTTTAAAAGTAAAATAACAAGACTATATTTTTATTGGAAAATCATGTTAATGCTGATTAATTAATCGAATAATGTTGTATACTGAATCACAATATTAAGTTAAAGTTATTATATATACAAACATCTTTATTCAGACAACATCATTACATAATTGTATATATACATTTATATTTAAATAAGAAAACAAATATTGTGTTAGTCTGTCCGGGCTATCGACCTGGGGTCTTTCTGCCCTAAAATTATTATATTCAATATGAGTGGGTACAAGCTCAAGTTAATAAGTAATAATAAATATATATATTTTTTATATTCATAAATATACCAAACGCAGCCCCTCCACTTTGATCTATTGTGGCTCAAGTTAATAAGTAATAATAAATATATATTTTTCAATAAACAGGGAACAGTTACCGAAGAATATAATGCATGAATAAAATTATCATATACTTAATTTTGCAATAACAAAAAAGATCGACATTCCCCATTTCTAGTAATTTGAATTAAACAAGAAAAATGTTAAATGAAAATTATTTGAAAATAATTAATATTTTTATATAATTTATTTAAATAACTATGCCCAAGTGTGTGAATACACTTTTCTATTTATAAGAAAAATGTTTATCATAATAAATAGAAGACGACGCAAGCGCCATCTTTCGCCTAATTTTATGTGGAATCGTCGTTTATTGAAAGAAAAATGTTATAAAGTAAGTAAAAAGTATTTTAATAAAACAATGATTTATTTTATTGATTATTGAAGCCATTATTTTGTACAAATGATTTTTTATTAGCATTAATGTCGTCAATCATAATAAATAGAAGACGACGCAAGCGCCATCTTTCGCCTAATTTCATGTGGAATTGTTGTTTATTGAAAGAAAAATGTTATAAAGTAGGTAAAAAGTATATTAATAAAACAATGATTTATTTTATTGATTATTAAAGCCATTATTTTGTACAAATGATTTTTTTTATTAGCATTAATGTCGTCGCTAATAAACATTTTCTGCTATTCCATATATTTATGTTGAAACATGTATTTGGAGCAATGATATAAATTATAGTGTGAATTATTCGTTTTATTTAGAGGTATAAACCTTGAAGCCAGCATAATTGTTATAATTTGAATAATTTAAAATACGCTGTAATAATGAAAATGTCATTGTTTTTTTTTTATTTTTATTGTTTTGAATTTCCAACACAAACACTCACCATGGAGCAATATTTCCTTATCGGCTGGCAAGTCATTGAATTATCAGCGCTTATTGTTTTGACCGTTTTCTTTATTGTTTTCCCGTTCCGTTCAGCGCGATAACGCGACAACAGTCGGTGGCAGGAATTTTTCTCGTGCGGGTGACGTCATCGCGGCGAGCACGTGACTCCTCTCCACCGTTGACAGGCAATTGTTTGGCGTGAGAGAGCGAAGTTTTCGCTTTCGGCGGAGACGCGAAACGCGGGCGGTTTGATCGTTCCGCGGAATCAAGACCGCGGGAATGGCTCATGGGGCACCGGGTGGACGTACGAGCGGGTGGTGGTGGGTCTTCGGACGATTCCCCGTCGTCGGGGAGGTAGGTTGGGGGCGGACGGAGCGGGGGCGGCGGTGGTTCTAAATTTAAAACAACACTCGAACTGCGTGACGCCATTGAAACAAACGACGACGGCTTTGGAGATGTCCGTCCCGAACGGAACGGATGGCGCGCGCTCGGTCGTTTTATTCCCCCAGAGGGTGGCTTCTCTCGCGTGCCGTTTCGTTTCGGCGGTGTCGTCCCGGGTGTTTGTTATTATTCTTCAGCTGGGTACTTACCAGTTACGTATTCCTCGTCACCAGCTTGCTGTAACCGGACTGGGTAACAGGGCTATACGTAGTAGCCACGTCAAAATTTCTGGGCGGTCGTCACTGGACGAGAGAGCACTGGCGGTGTGCGCGTCACAGCAATGGCGGACGAGCGCGCGACTCCGCTCGGGTTCAAGTCGCCTTCACATAACCTGTAAAACTGGGCGCGCGCAGGAATACGAATCGGAATTACTCACCGCTCGCTTTGCTCTGTCGCGACGCTCTTTTCATTCCGCCGCGAATTCTTCACACAAAATTTCCTCAAGAGAAAGCCACAAGTTTATTTATTTTAACTCATTTGTTTAATAACCAAGGTCACAATGATGTCATCAAATAACGTTTAAATAAAAACCGCACGCAAACATTTGATAAACGATTTTCATAAACAGAAACAAAATTTAATTCCAAGAAGATTGATTTTATCTTAATCGATTTACATTAAAGCTTTAAATATTTTAGTTTACCTTTCATGTCATTCACGTTGATCATTCAAAATTAAAATTTTCTTAAGAAGCTTTAGTTTACCTTTCATATTATTGACGTTGGCCACTTAATTGAGTCAGAAAATAAACAAAAAAATTTAAGAAGACGTTTTTCATATTTTCACTATTCAAGAAATCACAGTACTGGAAATCCTTTTGAAGTTGTAAACTATAAATTATGAATTTTTACTGTTTCAATCCCTTGAAAATCGGTGTTGACTCGCTTTTGCAATACAGTCAGAATTTCCCAGCAGATCCAAAACCTGTACGACGTTGGTTATTACACACTGGTCTGATGTGGTGCGATAGACCGAAATGGCCATCACCAGATTGAACTCTCATTTTTTTCTTATTTTATTTGTTTTATAAGATTTCTAAAAATTTGCAGTTGAACGTATCTACAGAAAGGTAACAAAGAGATGGCAGATTTTTTTCTGAAAATTATAAAGGTGGACTCCGAATGAAAATTAGGCAACAGATGGCGCTCTGTGCATTTTTTTAATATCATGTTATTATTCAATTTTCTTGACAATATCATTAGAAAATTGGGTAATAGATGGCGCTTTGTGCGATTTTTTTTAAATATATAATTCTTAAGATCAAAAATTGAAGCAGAAAAATGCCCAAACATATGATCAGCGACCTTGTTCTTAGCTTTTAAAAATAATTTGATCAGAAACTACGGAGTTATTAAGTGTGAGTTCTGATTGTCAAAACTGGAGCTGAGGAATTTTTCAATTATTTACAAAAATTAAAAGCTTGCGTGAACACGGCTTGCTCACATAAACTCTCTCCGCCCCGCGCGCACATTTCAAAAACTTTCCGTCGTTTCCTCCACTTATTACTCAGCGCACAGCATACCTTGACCTATGTACATTAGAAAAAAAGCGCAACGGAAAATCAATGAAAATAATTGAATTATAAAACGCCACACCGCAACAAAAAACATTAGAATGCAATGAAAATAAGTCTTTTGAATAAATTGATACAGCTATATTTTGTTTTTTCTTCTTTAAATTAAATTTACAAATTTCTGTCCTACGAACGATAAATATTAATAAAAATAAGTCTTTTACATAAATTGATACAGCTATATTTTTTCTTCTTTAAATTAAATTTACAAATTTCTCTCCTGCGAACGATAAATATTTCCGTAAAGGTCGAAGGGCCGTCCGGAGTGACGCACATGAAACCACATGTGGAGCCCGCTGACGTAACGCCACGGCTGTAATTACGTCACCGTGAGTCACGCGTTTTTTTGTCATCTCGACGTTGCGTGCGTGCGACAGGGGATTATTTCGGACGCATCAATTTTCGATAACTGCGTTTTGAGTTTTCTCCGAGTACGAGCGTGGCGCGAGTTTCGAGCCGGCGGCGTTTATTTATAGCGTTATCTCTACAAGCCTGTTAATTTACAGACGCGGATTTTTTTCCCGAAAGAATGGATTACTTCATCAATATTATTAGAAAATGTATACCGCGGCGCCATCTGTTGGGACTACTTAATACTTTCATTGGAAGCGCATAGAGATAAAGTGGAAGCGTGTGATATAGTATAGGCAATTTAATCTACATATTGGTAATGATAGAATACTGTTATCAAATCGGGATACTTTATCTTTATGGATTAATCAGATTCGGAAATAAGTAAATCAATACTGGTCGAAAGGGCCCAGTAGCCAAGGCCATTAAATAATTATAAGAATTTATTTATTTATTTGCAGTACAATTTACACGTATATTTACATTTCAGGCGCTATTTTTGAATTACGATCGTTCGTAATGGTCTTTTCCCGCCTCGCCGCCAGCGCGTGCTTGTTTCTCGAATTTTCCAGAACTTTCCATGACGTCACGGTACATTCCAGGGAGTTCTTTCCAGTTGCTATTAATTAATTAAATGTCAATACTAATTACACAAACTGTTTCTCTGCTAATTATTAACAACAAAGGATTTTTTAGAAACATTGGCATTGTGAAAGATAAAATGAAAAAAAAAAACGCAATTTTATAATTGTTGTTAATATGTTTTAATTAATATATAAATGTAATAACAGTTTAAATGATACTTTTATAAGTTTAATATATTTTACTTAAAAATATTGTTGTTTTTAAATGTTATTTTTATGTATTTTTCAGATATTTTTATTAATTGCAATTTTTTATTTGCAAGATCTACTAATATTTTTTGTTCTGTAAAATAGCACATTTATAAAAAAAACTTTTATATCAATAATTCGAAGTAAAATAGTGAACAAAAAATTATAAATAGAAAAATGTTCAAAAGTCCCGCCATTTATACTATAGTGTGTATATGAACCTAACCTCAAAAACCTTATAAAGGTTTGAAACTTGGGAAATAGTTGTGCACTTGAATACTGGATGGCGCTGCGCGCGTTTCCCGCTAAATGCATGGATCTGAAATTATAAATAGAAAAATGTTCTCGCTAATACTTTTTTTTTCTTATACTTTATCTCTATGATGAATAATTTACATTTAGGGAAGGTTCACAATCGTCCAGGAACGAGAACAGATCGTATGCAGAAAATCCGTAAGGTCCCTTACAGGGTGAATCATATAATTCATTCCGATTGTGAATCGGCCCATACTTTTATTCGCTACTAAAAACAGGTTGTTAAATTATTGTAGGCATTAGGATATTATGAATGAATGAATTTAAAACGAATCATAGAAATTTATTTATTTCACAAGATGTCGTTTGAGTTTCCCAACCAATAATCCAGCATTTGTATTTGTTGATTCACACTGTTTTTACTGGTTCCTCCAATAGCCTCATACTGCTCCACGCTGTTTTCGTAATTCCATACTTTAGCAACGTCCGCCTCGAAATGATCGCTAAAATATAAATTCCATAGTACAAAAAAAAAACTATTATTAAATTCGTCGCATTAATTAGTTAATTAATAATGGGGCAATTCCAGTATAAACATCCAATTAATTTCTCATCTGGCACTTGGTGAAACATATTACACTATTATTATACAGATTAAATCTGTAATTCTTTAATTTAAATTACTATACATTAAATATCCAGAATATATGCTTATGTTTAAGAGGGGGATATTGGGAGACAGATTAACCATTTTTAACATTTTTTGAATCATGTAGAAGAATATTCATTTACAATGGAATTCATAAAAATATGAAAACACTTTGTACACTTTTCTTCACTTATTTAAGTGTACAAAGTGTTTTCATATTTCTTTCAAATCTTCACGAAACTCACATTTAATTAAGTGAAATTGATATAATTTATGTTTTTATAAACACTGATTCACTTTGTTTGCATGACTTTAATTTTATTTTAGTGATTTTAGTTTAGTTAAAAAAAAAATAAAAAACTTAAAATAATGTATAACGTAGTAGAGGCTTCTCTAATTTATGCGTTTTTTTAAACAACGAAAATATTTATTCAAAGATTCCATTCGTATTAAATCTTTAGATTATTTGACGATTTTGAAAATACTACGCACATCTGATGTATTACACCTTTTAATAAGCGTTGATTAAAGATAAGTATAAATTTGCAAACAAGTTCAGGATGCTTTTTTATATATTAAGGATTAAATTTATTTTTCCTTTTTTTTTCAGAAATGGCCATCACCAGATTGAACAAAGACATTTAGTCTCATTGTTTTACTTTAATTTTATTTTTTTAACATCTCTGAAAATCTGCATTTGAACTTATCTACAAAATGGTAATAAAAAGATGGCAGATTTTTTTTCTGAAAATTATGCAGGTGGACTCCGAATGAAAATTAGGCAACAGATGGCGCTTATATATAATTTTGGACTAGAATCTCCATTAATGTGTATTTTGGATTTACATATACAGGGTGTTTCAAATTCGAGTCTCACCATGGGGATCTCGCTTATTATAAGAGATAGAGGGTAGGTTTAAATTCGGCACTTTTGCAGAATTTTATGCTGATTAATATTCCGTTGAGAAAACTGGGCTAAGTTTCTTTGTTTTCAAGAAAAATGAAAAAAAATCGGCACTTTTGCAGAATTTTATGCTGATTAATATTCCGTTGAGAAAACTGGGCTAAGTTTCTTTGTTTTCAAGAAAAATGGAAAAAACTTAGCCCAGTTTTCTCAACGGAATATTAATCAGCATAAAATTCTGCAAAAGTGCCAAATTTAAACCTACCCTCTATCTCTTATAATAAGCGAGATCCCTATGGTGAGACTCGAATTTGAAACACCCTGTATATTTTTTTTTTCAAAATGGTTAATTTCTACAATAATCATACCTTATTAATCTCAGCTCTTCTAAAGTCAAGTCGTACATTTCAACGCCTTTCGTTTCCGCGGCAGAAACAACTTTGCCAGCAATGTGATGGGCTTCGCGGAAGGGCACCGATTTCCTCACCAAATAATAAGCCAAATCCGTGGCCAGCATATCGAAAGACAGAGCGTCTTGACATTCAGATGTTTTTATCTGAAACATTTGCGTGTTTAGATACAATCTTTATTCGGACAAAAACATGGTACGTTTCCAAAATTTATGTACACAATATATTTAGCACAGCATTCAATAAGTCTCCGGTCTAACTAAGACAAATATTTTTACAGAAATTCTACTTTATTCAACAACATACTCTCATTCAAATTCTAAATTTTCCTTTATTTTCAAAATCCTTCATGTTTGCAAAAAGCCAGTCCTCATCGGGAGTCACACTTCATTCCAACGTTCTTCTAAATTTTCTTCATCTTTCCTTCATATCTGCAAAAAGGCAGGTGTAATTGGGAGCCACACTTTTTTGAGTTGCAATTCAAAGCATAATTGATCCAATTTAACGTTTTCATCGACTTAGCTTGGTGAAATAGTTTTTTTTTGCGTGTAGGCCGCTTTATTTTTCTCCCTTAAATTCTATAATGCCATGCAACATTCACTACTGATAGTTTTGTCTTTTTCAAGATAGTCGAAAATATTTCATGTGTATTCCAAAATGCAGATCATAACAATGCCAGTCGATTGTTAGGTTTTTGGACGACTTTCGCCTTCTGCTCTCCAATCAGCAGATGCTCTTTTCGACTGTTGTGGTGAATCCATGTTTCATCCATGGTTACATATCGATGCAAAAATCCTTTCTGTCGCGCTTCAAAAGCTCCAAACGAAGCTCAGATTCGACAATTCGTTGTTGTTTTTGTTCCACTGAGAGCAAACGCGGCACTCACTTCAAAAAAAAAAAAATCATGACTAAATTTTCGTGTAAAATGTTGAATACAATGCCTTTTGAAATCTTTAGCCAGACCCAGCCAACTCCATATAATTCTCAAAGTTCACGTATTTAGTTCGCCGAACCACTCGATCGAAGGGCGCATAAATGGACTTACCGTTAATAAACAATAAACAATATATCGGAATTTCAAATTTCCCGCAATTAAAAACATCTGATGCACAAAAAAAACAAGTTTGAGTTGAATCTTTAGCATCGCAAAGTGAAAATGCAGGAAATTGCGATCACCCATTACAATTTTCAACAGTTTTTTTATGTTTTCTGGCGTAGTTACCTATTTTGACCTTCCAGAGCGTTCTGCGTCTTTGATGGTCGTACGACCACGTTTGAAATCACCATACCATCGAAAAATGGTTGTTTTCGACGGAGTATTTTCACATTTTTCAAGCCATTGTTGGGCTTGTGCGGTATTTTTACCTATTAAATAGGAGCGTTTTATTAAGGCACGAAACTTATTTTTATTTATTGTTTATAAATTCACAAAATTAGCGTCACTTCATCCTCAATATCTCGAAAACTACTCAACGAAATGTCACGAAATTTTGACACCTTTCTTTTGAAGGTTACAATATCTCGAAAACTACACAACGAAAGGTCACGAAATTTTGACACGTTTCTTTTGAAGGTTACCTAAAACAATAGAGCAATCGATATTTCTGGCGCCATCTATTGGTTAGTCCGGGAACTTTTTGACTCATATGTATCAGATCTAGGACTTATTGAGCGTTTTGTTAAATCTTAGTCTGACTGAGCTACTGAAAAAATGAAAAATATATACCTTCAACGTTTCCATCATTCCCGAAGCAACTTCTATTATAGAATTTAGTTTATCATACGCGGAAAACATGGCCTCTTTATCCGATTGCAGATCCTTGTTGTAAGTCGTCGGCAGGCTTTTCAGCACCATCATGAAACTGCAACACTTTTGTTACAGTTTATATGTCTATATAATTTATAATATATTATAATATATAATTTTGTATATTTCACACTGATTTATGTTAAATTATGATATTATTATTATCTAATGTTAGTTTACTTTAATTTTACAAAGTAATATTTAAATTATCCTGTAATTGGCCTATTGGCTGTTGGGTTAAATAAATAAATAATAAATATAAATGGGTAATTCATGTAAAGAATAAATAAATAGAAATATAATTAATTTTATATTTTTTAACCAAAAATATGTTTGGCCTTTAGGCTGTTGGGTTAAATAAATAAATAAATAATAAATATAAATGGGTAATTCATGTAAAGAATAAATAAATAGAAAATTAATTAATTTTATTTTTTTTAACCAAAAATTTGTTTGGACTTTTGGCTGTTGGGTTAAATAAATAAATAATAAATATAAATGGGTAATTCATGTAAAGAATAAATAAATAGAAAATTAATTAATTTTATATTTTTTTAGCCAAAAATATGTTTGTCCTTTGGCAAATGTTTCGCCTTGTGAGAATCGTTTTGTATTCAGAATTTTTACAAATCTTCACTTACCTGGCCGAACAATCCCCCGCCGATACCTCGGATTAATTCCAGGCTATCGGGATTTCGTTTTTGCGGCATCAAGCTGCTTCCGGTGGAAAACGAATCGTGTATTTCGACGAAATTAAATTCTTTCGAGCTGAATATTATCAAGTCTTCAGAAAAGCGAGTTAAATGGACGCCGGTTAAGGATGCCCAGAATAAAAATTCAGCTTAAACACAATTAGATTTCAATAATGATTGTTTTAATTCAGGATGATTTAATTAAAAAATGTTTCACCACGTGTTAAGTGAGAAATTAATTAATCATAATGATTGTTTTGTTGTTGAAAAAATAAATGCAATTAATTTCTCGCGTATTATTTTCTTCTTTTCTTTTGTAAATTATTACCTATAAAATCTCTGTCAGCAACAGCGTGCATACTGTTTGGCGTGATCCCTTCGAAACCCAAATTGTAAGCCAAATTGTTCCTGTCGATGTCGAACGGATTTCCGGCCAGCGCTCCACTCCCCAAAGGCATGACGTTAACGTCTTTGAGGAGATTTTCGATTTTATCAGTGTCTTTCTTAAAACTCCACGCATGACTGAAATACACATTGAATTCTGTTGTTAAATGTAAATTATTTCAATTAAATAAGGGATCAGAAAAAATAACTTTTATCAAACGTATGTAACCTTTTGGGACAAGAACGAGCCCACTGCACCCACAATTGGATGGTAAGGAGAATGAATAAAACCATCTGTTCAAAGTGTTAGCCGATCGTAAAGGAACTGGAATATTTTTGTTGACTAATAAATCGAAGATTTACAAGATATTGGGAGATTCACAAATAGTATACTGGGAGGAATGTAAACCTAACACATTCCTCCCAGTATACTATTTTAGAAGGAAACTATATTACAATTAGGATGCAAAATTGGAGAAGACTTGGCTGGAAATAATACCGGTGTGATATTACCCCACGGTCATGCCAGAGGCATTAGATTTTTTGTTTTAACGTTAGTTTGTTGCTTAGGACCTTATTAACACATTTTGAGAATATAAAGGTGGAATGTTTCAAAATCATTTTTTAGAGACATTCCAAAGCTTCCTCCATAATGAAGGTGTCAGGCACAAAGCTGCACAGCATTGGGCATGATTACGCTTCCGAACTGAAGAGGAAACTGAATGAAGCACACGAACGCGTAAGAAGAAACATCCAAGATGCAAGGGGGGAGACGATGAAAGATCGTTACGATGCCAAGGCCACGAAAGGAGGGTACCAGAAAGGAAAGTTGGTATGGTTATGTAACAATCGAAGGAATGAGGGATTATTGCCGAAATTTCAGCGAAATTGAGGAAGTTCTTATGAAACGCTGATCCTCGTATTGTAAGTCCATTGAAAAACATATTATTACTAAATACATAAAAACGTATGTACCTTAAAAGCCATTGACTCCATCTAACTGGCTGAGCCCTTTGCAGATGCGTATATCCAGGCATTAAATAATCAATCTCCATCCTAGCTCTATTCACCATAACCTCCACGAAATTCCTCAAATTCCCCTCAAGTTTCCTCAACGCTTGCCTCAACCACAACTTCATATCAGTCGCTACTTGATCGTTTCTACTCCTCCCAACATGCAGCTTGTAAGCAGGATCCCCAATTAATTCCTTGAAGATCAAAAAGTCACACAAAACAATCCCTTTCTTTAAGCGAACTCAAAATACTTTCAACCTCCTTTCATTCGCAGAATGAATATCCTCATCCCCTTTAATTTCAAACAGCCCTTTCTCCCATTCCAATTTGATCCTGTCCAAGCCGGAGCAAATTTGCTCGGTTTCGCTGTGGGTGAGGAGGTCGATGCTGCACAGCGTTTTCGAGTAAGCCTGACTGCAGACGATGTCCTCGGCGTACATGCGCTTGTCGGTGTGGATTGAGGAGTTGAGTTTTTCGAGAATGGGGTGCGTTTTCGCTGTGAAGCGTCCTCCCCATAGTTTTTGCGACTAATATTTAAAAATATATATATATAATTACACCAAATAATTTATTTTGATGTATAAAAAACATTTAACTTGTTTATAGCACTTTTATTTGGAGGAGCGTAAAAATAAATAACACTTTAATTATTTTTACAAAATTTATATTTTTAAAAAAATAAAATATATTTTTTTAAAAAAAGTTAACTGTTTTCTTATAATAATAATAATAATAATAATAATAATAAAAAAATGCAGAAATCAGTAATAATTAACACATGTAGTATAGTCAGGAAATTCCTCAACCTTCACAACAACAAAATCTAATATACATATCCTCAGACTTGGTAAAATCCCGTCTGAACGATACCTAGACCAAACCAACATGTTTGAGAAAACGATAAAATAATAATAATAATAATATTCTTTATTT
Organism: Philonthus spinipes; assembly: GCA_963082785.1. Classification (NCBI taxonomy): domain Eukaryota; kingdom Metazoa; phylum Arthropoda; class Insecta; order Coleoptera; family Staphylinidae; genus Philonthus; species Philonthus spinipes. The sequence goes on along the minus strand of OY720310.1, from coordinate 3,681,737 downwards.
TCCACAATAATATATTAAAAATTAAAGTGTACCTCGAAATGAATGCCTCCTCGAAATCATTAAATTTGTATCCAATGCATGTTTAAATAGGACAGATATTTCTTGAGTTATCGCACTGGATAAATTAAAATAGGTTAGCACTAATGATGCAAGTAAATTAAAAATAGGTTAGCACTTATGATGCAAGTACTAACCTATTTTAATTACTTATGATGCAAGTACTAACCTATTTTAATTTATCCAGTGCGATAACTCAAGAAATATCTGTCGTATTTAAACATGCATACAAATTTAATGGTTTCGAGGAGGCTATTTTGTCATGTGAAAATTATTTCACGCACACCACGCGAGAGGAGCGGAAGAGGGTGTAATTTTGAAATCTTGAATGTTTTTCTTTTTTATTACAGAAACACTAATTTTCTAACTGTACCTCCCAGAATTTCATAATTTTTAAAATACTGTGCAACAATGAAAATAATATAAGAATAAATTCAATTTCAATAAAAAAATCAACTGTGCCAAACTCTTATCATTATTTAATTATTGTATACTTGTTTTATATATATAATCTACTTAATCTACTTACAGCAGTTGTATATATACAGGGTGGCGCAAGATTACGATGAAGTCCAATATCTCAGTTATAAAGAAATATACAAAAACATGTTACTTACATTATTAGTAGCTACTGTCAAAATTCACATTTTAAAATTAGTTTCATATATACAAGGTGTCTAATAATCACGTAACGTATCAAACATATGTTTTTTTTTAATGGAATGATATATTTTTTATGAAGATTTTCGATTCTACGTTTAAAAATAATCATTTTTTTATATAAGATTTAATAAGTCAATTTTTCATAGTTTAAAAGTTATAAACAAATGAATGTTGAAATCGATAGATGTTTAGAGCCTAATATTTCAATAATGAAAAATGAAATAAACATTCTGTCAACGCCATACAAATGCAAAAATACTTAATAATAAAAGAAATACTCTTTTTTTTCTCTCAAAACAAATTTTTATATACAATGTGAAGCAATACGTAAAATGATTTTTTTCTCTTTTTACTTAAATGGGACACCCTATATTTTTTATGCTATTTTAATAGAAAATTAATCACTCTTCATTTTTTATATAACATATTAAATAGCTACCGTTTACCGTTTTTGAGATATTTAATCTCAAATACAAATTTGGTATAGAATTTTTAATCAAAGTAGGCCGTGCCAGAACAACTAATTCATTTAATTGTGAAAGTTACGCGAACACAAATATAAAATAATTTAGTGAAACGAATAATCAAGTGTATTAATTAAAACACATCATAATTCATACATATTTGTTTTACCACGGAATAAATGAGAATTTAATAAAAAAAAGTAAATAAATATTAAGCTGTAATTATTAAATAAATTGAATAAAGTAGAGTATACGCGATAATATTGAAAATACAACAATTTAAATAGGTATGTTCTTGGCTGTGCGCCAGGATCCAGGTACAACGAATCTTCTTATCTCAGGAATGCGTTCTCGGAGTGAGTTGTCGATCGTTTTTTTCTTCTTGATTTGCGATAATTGCGCTCTTGTATTTCGATTCAGTCGTCCGAAAACGCGCAGTGTTCACTATTCCGGTTTAATTTTTAACGTTAGAAATTATTAATAATTAAAAACGCGATTTATTTTTGTTTATGAACAAGTGATAATTAGTGAGTGGTGGAGGTGAGTTGGTTTTCGATTCACCAGGAATGGGTTGGAAGTTATTTTTTGTATTAAGGTATGTTAATATTAATAATTTATTTTTAAACAGATTTTACGATTCCTATTATTATCATCAATTTATTCTCCAAAATTGCATTTATCAATAAATTACTTTATTTGATTGAAGTAGGTATACATTAGTTCTAAATTCATTAATGAAGATTTGCTAGTTTGTTTTGCGATTCCTATTCTTTTAAATCGTCCACATCGCAAAAATTATGTTTAATAATAAATTAATTTTTCAACAAAGAAAACATTTTTTTCGTAACAAAATGTTATAATAAATTTAACCAAAGTAGGCCGCGCCTATATATATATATATATATATATATATATATATATAGAATTTCAGAATATGTATGTATGTTAGAATTTCTCCCAAGAATTTCATAATTCTAAAACTTTGCAGCCACGAAAAGAGGAAATTTCAAAGTTTTTTTTTAATAATATAAATGGTTAATACACGACAAAAATAACGCTGTATTTTAAAAAAATAGTACTTACCGTATTTTCCATAACTTTATCTTACATTAACACAACGCTTCCACAAATCCCGCACTGACTTAACAACAACCATCTCCTTATGCCGGCATGAAAATCCCCCCTCCCCTTCCCCGAAATCCTTATCAAAAAGGTCACATCTATTAATAATCAGTTTATTCATTAAAATAGTAATAATCACATAACCAAAAAAGCATAAGTTTAAAGATCACAATATTAATCAATACATTACTGTTACGTAATAGTAAAAAAATAATAAAAAAAATTATAAATAAATTACATCCACATTTTTTTTTCCATATGTGTATTGTTCTTGTTTTCATGTTTGTATGTGTGTATGTGTGATTTTTTTTTAGCGATAGGAGTTAATCGTATTACACCTAAAAAAAACATGTTAAAACGATACAAAAAAGGTATATGTAAACAAAAAAAAAATAGTACAACGCGTGTGTGTTTGTGTGTGTGTGTTTTTTAGGAACTTACAAACTAAGGCAGGAAAAGTATGTTTCGTATACTTTACATTTATATGTATGAGAATAAAGTAGAGTACACGCGGGATAAAAAGTAAGAAAATGATAATCAGTACGTGTTGTTGGTGGCGTGGTCCTTTCTTGTTGTTAGTGCTTGCCGACTTCTGTGGTGCGGGTTGATTTTTTTTGAGTCGTCCTGGAAATAGTTGATAAATTGTTATTGTTATCTATAAGAAGGGCGTGTTTTAAAATAATTGTTTGTTTGCAGCTTGTTTGAAATAAAAAAATATTGGATTTTCTAAAAGCAATGCATAATTATAGAAAATAAAAAATACGTATTGTTGTTTCCTCTATACTCGTTAATTTTAGGAAATGGCTTAATTTCAGGTAGCTGGGACCAAAATATGAAGATTCAATGGAACTTATCTATATACAGAGATTATCAGATTATCAGTAAACATTTCCCTACGAGAAATTCGACATTTTCTTCATTTGTATACATTTTCAATTAAATATTTCACACAATTTTAGCGTTTGAAATGTCTGTTTAGTTGCCTGTAACACAACATACATTAATCGGTTCAATGCTTTTGACTCACATTTTTATCAGTATCCATAGGGGAAATGTTTACTGTTCAAAAAAGCTCTCTGTATATATATATATATATATATAGGGAGGTTTTTTTATCAGTATACATTAAGGCAAGTGTATACCTGCAAAAATGCGAGTCAAACGCATTGAAGCGATTAATGGGTGTATGTTTAGTTGATTATTTGGCATATGTGTGTTCAGTTGCGTGTTATAGGCAACCAAATACACATACATCAATGCGTTTAACTCGCCTATTTTGCAGGTATACATAGGGGAAATGTATACCGATAAAAAAAGCTCTCTGTATATATACATAATAATTTATATCTCATGTTTTACTCTTTCGGATGTTGAGACTTATTTATATACAAATGTTCATTTTAAAGACAAAATGAAAGAATTAAAATGTATTCAGAATTTGAATAAAAATTGCTCCAACATGTAAAATTCCTATTCAGCACCTGATCGCTTCAACACCCGGTATATATATATTCGATAAGAAAAAATAATACATAATGGTTAAATATAGTAAAATCTTACTCCAATATAGGTAGAAAGGGAAGTAAGGTTTTACTATCTTTAACCATTATGTATTTTTATTTTCTTGTACAATATTGTACGTAAATCAAACTTTTTGTTATTCAAAACATGATACAAACAAACCATTTCAATTACTACTAATTATTTTTTTTAAAAGGTAGAGTGTAGTTAAGTTGTAATTAATCTACTTAAACGACGCTAGGTGTGTATTAAGACTACTTCAGGTTAGGCTAAACGAGAATGTTAATGAAATTAAATGTATAGTCAAGTGAATTAGAAGATATGCTACGTGATACAGGAATCTACAGTCGGTGCCACTTTATCGGATATATATTTTTTTTTTTTTTTGAAAAAAAAAAGGTAAACCAATGGTATTCAAATTTTAAATAATTTATCACAGATTTCTATTTTCTATTAAATATAATTCCAGCTTCTATCTTTGTGCTTCGTTTGGTTTATTTATTTTGATTACAGTTTTAATTATAATAATAATTAGTATATCATTAACTTCTTTCTCATTAATCACTTGATAAAACATTTTAACTAATATGTAGGTTTTTAAAATTGTTTCACTTGGTTTGTTTTACTAAAATGTGTTTATATTTCAACTAGTTTCGACTTGATGCCATTTTCAAAAATGAATAAATTAGCCTAATTAGCAAAATACAAAAAAAAAAAACACTCACCAATGTTATTCCCTTATCGCAACAAATTATCTCTCTTAATAATTATAAAAAATCATTAACAATTAAATAAATACACTCACCACCCTAAAGAATTACCCATCTATCCCAAACATTGTCCACAAAACTCCTTACCCTAGATCTTTTAAACCTTCTCTGTATTACCAGAAATCCCAATATTCCTCATAAATTTAAACATCCTAAATCCACCATTCATGAATTCATATCATCATAAATTATATAATCAACTGATATACGAGACAATGGATAAGGGCTGCCGGTAAATCTTCTACATTATAAAGACTGAATTCATTTTGTGGTTGAATTAATCACAATAAACACACGTCAGATATGCAAGAAAGAAAGTGTTTTTAATTAATTGTAAACAACTTCAACCAAGTAGAAGCTTCTGCGGTCAATAATCCTAATTACTACGTTAAATCAAATTAAAAAAATCTATTTACAAACTACAATTATTTAAGAAGGTAATATCTAAATGCCCAACACCCGTAAGGGTACAAGAGTTTTTGATAATATATATACAGAGAGGTTTTTTTTTATCAGTATACATTAGGGGAAGTGTATGCCTGCAAAAAACGCGAGTCAAATGCATTGAACCGATTAATCTGTGTATGTTTAGTTGACTATTTGGCATATGTGTGTTCAGTTGCGTGTCATAGGCAACTAAACACACATACATTAATGCATTTGACTCGCGTATTTTGCAGGTATATATAGGGGAAATGTATCCTGATAAAAAAGCTCTCTGTATATATGTAATGTTTAAATTTAACACTTGGTGTGTTTCAATTCCTTGAAAATAACTATGAGCCGACACTAATCGAAAGAATAAAAATTTAATGTGAAACAAACCAAGTGTTTAATTCATATATTACCTTCTTAATTCAAACACGTTTCACCACGAGATACGTGAGAAATTAATCAATTATACAATTATTTTATTAGTTGTGCTTTTATGTATAAAATGATATTTTGTGTTTGTTTAATGATCCGTATGAGTTTATCTATTTGAAGATCATTGGTTCCTTTATTTTTTTTAATTATTTTTTTCGGAATAAACGCTCCAATAAAGATCGACCTTGTAAAAAATTCTGTCACACGTGTCTACCTAGCGAAGTTCTAAGTAAGTGTCATGAACATAAGCACGGACACTCATTGGCATGTATAACCGGGCTTCTAGTGCTATAAACTGGTACATACACTGATGTATGTCGGTGGCTGTAGTCCCTAGTCACAGTGCCCTTTGACCTCTCAGGCTTCAAAGTTGAGCTCGATGCACCTAAAACATATATAATGCAGACAATTTTATATACAATAAATTAACATAATTCTTAGAAAATCGTAATAATTATTATTTGCGAGGTATATTTATGAAACTACGCGGGGATGTTAATTAAAGTTCGCTCTTTCAGAATATGCAAAAAACAAAACATACCCCATCCACAATTTTCGAGATATTTCGACTCAAACACAAAATGGGCGATTTTTAATGCGATTTCCTGTATAATTCAAATTTAAAAAATCGTAATACTTATTATTTGCGGGGTATCTTTATGAAACTACGTGGGGATGTTAATTAAAGTTCGCTCTTTCAGAATATGTAAAAAACAAAAAATACTCCATCGACAGTTTTCGAGATATTTTGACTTAAACCCAAAATGGGCGATTTTTAATGCAATTTCCTGTATAATTCAAATTTAAAAAATCGTAATAATTATTATTTTCGGGGAATCTTTATGAAACTACGTGGGGATGTTAATTAAAGATCGTTCTTTCAGAATATGTAAAAAACAAAAATGCACCATCCATAGTTTTCGAGATATTTTGACTTAAACAAAAAATTTACGATTTTTAATGCAATTTCTTGTATAATTCAAATTTAAAAAAATCGCAATAATTAATATTTGCGGGGTATCTTTATGAAACTACGTGGGGATGTTAAATAAAGTTCGCTCTTTCAGAATATGTAAAAAACAAAAAATACCCCATCGACAGTTTTCGAGATATTTTGACTTAAACCCAAAATGGGCGATTTTTAATGCAATTTCCTGTATAATTCAAATTTAAAAAATCGTAATAATTATTATTTGCGGGATATCTTTATCAAACTACGTGGGGATGTTAATTAAAGTTCGCTCTTTCAGAATATGTAAAAAATAAAAAATACCCCATCGACAGTTTTCGAGATATTTTGACTTAAACCCAAAATGGGCGATTTTTAATGCAATTTCCTGTATAATTCAAATTTAAAAAATCGTAATAATTATTATTTGCGGGATATCTTTATGAAACTACGTGGGGATGTTAACTAAAGTTCGCTCTTTCAGAATATGTAAAAAACAAAAAATACCCCATCCACGGTTTTCGAGATATTTTGACTTGAACCCAAAATGGGCCATTTTTAACGCAATTTCCTGTATAATTGAAATTTAAAAAATCGTAATAATTATTATTTGGGGGGTATCTTTATGAAACTACGTGGGGATGTTAAATAAAGTTCGCTCTTTCAGAATATGTAAAAAACAAAAAATACCCCATCGACAGTTTTCGAGATATTTTGACTTAAACCCAAAATGGGCGATTTTTAATGTAATTTCCTGTATAATTCAAATTTAAAAAATCGCAATAATCAATATTTGCGGGGTATCTTTATGAAACTACGTGGGGATGTTAATTAATGTTCGCTCTTTCAGAATATGTAAAAAACAAAAAATACCCCATCCACAGTTTTCGAGATATTTTGACTTAAACCCAAAATGGGCGTTTTTTAATGCAATTTCCTGTATAATTCAAATTTAAAAAATCGCAATAATAACTATTTATGGGGTATCTTTATGAAACTTCGTGGGGATGTTAATTAAAGTTCGCTCTTTCAGAATATGTAAAAAACAAAAAATACCCCATCCACAGTTTTCGAGTTATTTTGACTTAAACCCAAAATGGGCGATTTTTAATGCAATTTCCTGTATAATTCAAATTTAAAAAATCGTAATAATTATTATTTGCGGGGTATCTTTATGAAACTACGTGGGGATATTAATTAAAGCTCCCTCTTTTAGAATATGTAAAAAACAAAAAATACCCCATCCACGGTTTTCGAGATATTTTGACTTAATTTGTTAATAAAACAATTTACCTTTAGTGATTTCTCTTCTGGTGGTTGTTTTCTTTTTGTTGTCATCACTCTTCAGCTTTGATTTATCTCGACTAGCAGCCTTTTCAGCAGTACTTCTGATCGTAGAAACCGCTGTCTTATGGCGAATTTCAGGCAGACTAATTACTGGAACTCTGAAAATGAATTTTTTTCGAAGCAATGCATTATTTTTGTTATAATATTGATCAAGTGAAATTAGTAAAGTATTGTGGTGGGGATGAGAAGTGTCCCAAGTACAAAATATTGCAGTACGAAAGTTAATTAAGGGATTCTGATTGTTAATTTAATCCTAAAACAGTTTTTTTGATTTTTATTAATTTTTTACCTTTTCTTAAATCTGATACGAAAATGGCAGAAATTCGAGGAAATGTGGTGGGGATGAGAAGTATCCCAAGTACAAAATATTGACAGAATCTTGCAGTATGAAGTCTAATTAAGGGATTCAGATTGTTAAATTAATACTAAAAGAGTTTTTTAATTATTATTATAATTTTTTACTTTTTCTTAAATCTGACTTGAAACTGGCACAAATTGGAGGGGCTGTGGAAGGGATGAGAGGTGTACCAGGTACAAAATATTCACAGAATATTGCAGTACGAAATCTAATGAAGGGATTCTGATTGTTAAATTAATCCTAAAACAGTTTTTTGATTTTTATTATAATTTTTTACTTTTTCTTAAATCTGACTTGAAACTGGCACAAATTCGAGGAGTTGTGGTGGGGATGAGAGGTGTACCAAGTAAAAACTTTTGACGGAATATTGCAGTACGGAGTCTAATTAAGCGATGCAATAAGTTAAATTAACTGTAAAAAAGGTTTTGCATTTTCTTTATTTGTAGTTAACAAAAAATAGAAATATAGAAGCAGAATGTATTTAACATCATTTTTATGAGTAGTAAAAAAATTAATAGTCTATATATGAAGAATATATCTTACTGTTCTTCATATTTATGAGTAGCAAGAAAATTGAATATTCTACAAAATGAGAATGAATATTACCTTTCTTCATGTTTACTCTTAGTTTCCTCCCTTTTCTTAACAGGCTTCTTCAACTCGATCCCATTCGAATAGTTCAACTGCGTCGTCTTCGTTTTCTTCACCAACCTCGGCTTCCTGACAACCTCCACAACATTCGCCGCCAAATCCTCAGAGGAACTTCCGTGGCTCTGCAGCAGCGCCTCCCTGCTGCTCGCCCTCTGCAACCTCCTCGCCTTCGCGTTCTCCCCATTCACCACCTTCTTCCTCTGCTTCTGCTCCGCGGATTTCGTCATGAAGCTTTTCTTCAGCTCAACGGACCCATTCGACAGCCTCCTGCACTCCCTACTAATGCTATCAATTGAAGAATTCGAGGAGGTTTGCTTCAATTTCGATTTCGTCGAAGTTTTCGCGGTGGTTCGCGTTTGCGTCGAGGTTTTTTGTTTCCAGGATTTCGTCTCGGAGATCGTGTCGAGCGGCTCGCGTTTCTGCATGTCTTCCTCTGAAGTGTACTTGCTGTGGTGTTCTTCGTCTGTGTAGCCGTTGACGGCTTGCAGGATTTGATCGGCGGCTTTTGTTAACTCCTCGAGGATTGAGCTGTCGAAAGCGGGCTTCACGTTTTCGTAAATCGGGGACGTTTCCTTGGGTTTCTTAACGGAGCTGCATTGCACTAGGTCAGGTTTTTCGGAATAAACTCCGTCTTTTTTGGTGGTTTTAGGGGATACTTTCACGCCGAAGTAAGCCATTTCTGATTTTTTCGGTTGTCTGACCACCTTTTCTTTGATCGGGGATTTATTGCGGTTTATCGCTTCTTTCGCGGCGGCCTGGTCGATCCTCCTGCTTTGATGTTGCGTTTTGCTTTCCTCGATCACTCTACCGTTAACCAAGGCCTTTTTAGTAACCTCTTCAACTTTTCTAACCTGCCTTTTCGCTACCTCTTTTTTATCATTTCCCATCACCTCGCTGGAGATTTCCTTCCTGATTACTTCCCCTTCAACAATTTTCGTGCGTTTTTCCGTATCCGAGTTGTAAGGGCTGTTTTTCGCTCTGAGCAGATACGGACTAGAGAGCTCGTGGTTAAAGGCGGATTTAACGTTCACGCTGTTGGATTTCTTTAAAATCACAGGAGAAAATTGCTTTTTCGTTTCGCGCAAGTTTTCTTCATCGATCTTCAGATGTTTTAGGTCGCTTTCGATTTGGGCGTCGATGTATTGGAACTTGTTGTTGGTTTCTGTAAGATAATTAGAAATTATATTATTATTAATATTTAAACATTTTTTTATTACAAAAATTGTAAGATTACCGGCATTAAAGGAAAATATTTATTTGTTGTAAAATTAATTTTCTTTCTTTCTTAATCTTATCCTCTTTTACCCGTATTGGGTGTCGAGGTTAAAATTAATTTTAATAAAGTTAAATAATATTTGGGCTACACACTTGATGGGACTGTACCATCATATTGGGTGAATGAAAAATTTTGTTACGTTCCATAATTTTATTTTTTAAATCACCTGATATATCCACGAGCTAGATCCTCCTTTTATTAAAAAAATCAAATAACTTCACTAATATTTTGTTTGTAGAAGATTCTGCAAAAGCTGAATTTTGTAGTTTTTGCTAAGAAAATATTCAAAAGTTAAAACTGTTTTAACTTTGATAATGATCTGTGAAGATCAGTTACTTGAAAATAATAATAATAATGGAAGGTAAGAATAGTTTCCATTCATCCAATAATTAATCAAAAATATATTTGCTGTCAATCGAGGTTTGAAGAAAATTATTTTTTTAATGAAAAATGTGTTTGCTGTCGATCGAAGTTTGAAGAAAATTATTTTTTAATTAAAAAATGTGTTTGCTGTTTCTACCTTTTTCTAAAAGTGCATGAGATCCGTTTTTCACTTTCTGATAATGACTAATGTGTTTGAACGCGCGCATTTTACTCCAACTCCCCGAAACGACACTGCTCGAGTCATCGTGCTGCTTGCTCATCAAAATCTGGTGCACCTCCTTGTCGGCCTCGCTGTCGCTGTGCACCTCCTCGTAGAGCTTCCTGAGCGCCTCCAGCTGCTGAGGCATCCTGGGCCTCGCCTCAGTCTTGAACGTGCTCATGATGAGCGACGGCGATTTGAACGCCAGCCCTTCCCCTCCTCCTCCCCCATCCGGCTTCGGGTACTTGAAATCGTCTTCGTCAACTGGGGACGGGGTGAGATCAATTGTTATTTTGGTCGTTGTCGTCGTACCGTTAGTATCGCAATTAGTAGTGGTCTTAGAACAGACCGTGTGTTTCGAGTTTCTCGAATCGTTTCGTCCGATGCGGACGACCAAACCCTTATTCAACAGGTTTCTCTTCAAATCTGGAATTATGCGTTTGTTTGTTTTGTGGGTTGCGTTTTTATGATGATTATGCTCGGTACTACTTATACACACCTTGCTTGTTTTTTGGTAGGTACTGTTAAACTACGGTGCTACGGCTAGTTGTTTTTAGAGTAAGGCTAAATACAGAGGTACATGCACAGTTCAGAAAAAGGTAGAAGAGTTGGTTTTCGAAGAGCGGAAAAGATGGATGTTACTAACTACAAGCGAGAATGATGGCAACAGACGCATAAGTCACAAAGTCTACTTATTAATTTTAAACCGCAACAATTTTTTTACATAGAGATAATTTACAATTTAAAAAAGACCCAAACATATTGGACTTCACCAAATAACAACATTTTCATAATTACAACAATTATTACACAAAATATAATAATTAGAACATTTATGTGTAATAAATGTTCTAATTATTATATTTTGTAATGAATGTAATGGATGTTGTATTTATGAAAATTTTGTAATTTATTTTCATATTTAATTAAACATTACAAGATTTTATCCAAAATTCAATGCTTTTAAATATAACACACTTTCAAAATATAATTTCGTTCTTTAAGATTCCAAAATCCATTGGATTATTTTAAATTCTTAATTTTTAAAATTTCAACAAGCATAACTTTTAAAAAAAAGCCATTGAAACAAAAGTTCTTAGTACAAATTAAAACTAATTTTTTTAATTTTTAAAATTACTAATTTTTTTTAATTACTAAATTTTTATTAAAAGGTATTTTTTAACAAAATAAATGTTTATGATTTCAATCATAATAAATGAAAGATAACGCAAGCACCATCTATTGCTTAATTTAATTTTGTAATTATTTATTTGACTAACTGATTTTTCATATTTATTAAAATAAATGAAAATTATTAAACAGTTTTCGAATAAGTCCATAATGTTTCAAGTTGCACAAATGAAATTAACTAAACAGAAAAACAAAGACTCTTGATTTAAATATTAAATTAAATAAATAATCTGAAAATTCAAAGTATTGCAAAAAAATGATGAATAAAATAAAATATTAATTTCAGGCAGAAAAACCTCTGGTCGATAACCCACGACAGACTATCAACCCATCGATATGTATTGTAAATATAAATATTTGTAAAGAATTGTAATTGTGTTGTCTGAATAAAAATGTTTGTAAATACAAAGTCTGAATAAAAATGTTTGTATTTACAAACATTTTTATTTTTTTTTATTTTGTTTGTGTTTACAAACATTTTTATTCAGACAACACAATTACAATTGAAATTAATATATTTATATTAATTTCAATAAGAGAACACACTTAAATGTTGTTTGTAGAAGAAACTACAAATGCTCAATTTTGCAGCTTTTTCAAATAAAATATTACTTTTAATAAGAAGACATACGTAAGCTTTTTTGACCTGAATGATTTTAAATAATAAAAAATAGTATTTATATATATATATATATATATATATATATATAAATCTTTATTGGCAGATTATTTTTAACAAAGTAATAATAATAAATAAATACAATAAATAACTAACATAAAAATAGATTCTTCTGCCAATTGGCTATCGACCGTTGGTCTTTCCGCCTATTAGTATTTATATATTTGATCAAGGCGGCATTTCACATGGAACACACTAGTCTGATGGGGTAAGAAAAATCGAAATAGCCATCACTAGTTGAATGGTGGTTGAACATTGAATTAAATGGTCACAGTTATTTCAATTAAATATGCTTTGAAATATATTTTTTTATTAAATTAAATTTAGTTTTGTCTTTATTTTTCGGTTTAGTTATAATTTATAAGTGGAACCAGTCTTTTCAAATGCTAAATTCAACATTCTCAAGAAACGTTTACAAACAAAAAAAATTAGATCAACTAACTAGTTTAGTAAATTCTAACTACTTTTTCAAACAACTCACCTTTGGAATACTCCTCCTTTCTGGGCCAAGTGGGATGCCTGTTCTCCACAACGGTGGCCTCCCCCTCGCCGAAATTAACCTTAGTGGAATACCCTTTGCTCTCGCTCCACTTCAAATCCTCGACCTGCTTGATCCGATCAGCCACACTCCAGGACGATCTTCTCGTGTCGATTGTTGGCGAGACGATTCTAATACTCCCCACGTCTGTATCAGAATTCCTTTTCGAATCATCTTCAGATTTTTTTGTGGTGGGTCTTAATTGCTTTAAAAGCTTTTGGAATTCAGGTTCTGAATGATCGTGAGCGACTTCCCCGTTTTCGTTCTGGTTCTCGAAAAAGGTGTTCCTGACGGTGACGGTTGACCTCCAAACGGGGGTTTCCTCCTTAGTGCGCAGCTTCACCCCCCAGGTATTCTCCTGCTCTTCCATTGCGTTATCCCCTAATATATACGGTTTAGGTTTAACGGGCTTGTTCTTCAAAATACCTTTCGGGATTTCATTCTCCTGATTCTCCTTCAGCGTCTCTTCGTAATCTTGAGGATACGACGCGTTTGCGTTAACAGTCACACATGAAACGACTTCGTTGGTGTCGGCTTCGTTTAAATTCAGCGATTCGACTTCGGCATCACTGAACAGCATCTTCTCGTAGGAGCTATCGCCGAAATGGAGGACCGGGAGCCCGTTGCGGTTGAAATCCTCAATCAAATTCGAATTCCTGCGCCTCCTCCTGAAGTTCTGCGTCGGCGGGGGCTTCTCGTCGGTTTCCACTATATTCACCCTTCCGGAATCCGCCGCGAAGTGCACCTCCGTTTTACAAAACTCGACCTTCTTGTTCTGCTTTTGCTTGTGATTCGACTCATCCTCCTCGTCGCATTTAAACTTGCCGACGGCATTTTCGGGATTCCGGTAATCGAAATTATTTAAAGCGGAATTTTCATCGATTGAATTCAACTCGTCCTCCTCGATCCCATTCCCGAGTTTCCTATTCAAATACTTGTTTTCGTTGTCGCTTCTGTAAAAACTTTCACTCCTGTATTTCGAATTGAAATCACTCGCACACCGCCTGCTGAAATAATCATTGCTCGCTTGCTTGAAATTCCTCGCGTCACCCGAGAATTTATTCACTTGATACGCGTATTTAGTGTTGTTGTTATTATTGTATTCCGATGGGTTTTCATTGTTTTCCACTTGGAAACGCTCGTGGTCAGGAAGTGATTTATTTGCGAAGCGCTCATCTGGGGGGAATTTAGCTTGGAACCGACTCGAAATGTCATCTGAGTTAAATTTCGCTTGGAATCGACTCGAATTTTCATCTGAATTAAATTTACCTTGGAATCGAGTTTCATCAGGGTTTAATTTAGTTTGGAACCGACTTTCATCAGAAGAGTTTAATTTAGTTTGAAATCGGTTTGAGTTATCGTGATCCCCACTAGATTTCGCTTGGAAGCGATTCATGTTATCATGATCCGTAATCGACAAGCTGATGCGTTTGAATTGGCTGTTTTGTTTCTGATTCATGTATTTGGATTCATCCACGGCGATCGAGTGCCGTTTTATCTCACTATTTTCCTCCTCATTTAAATGCTTGCTTTCCAAATTCCTGCGAATCACCTTATTCTTGTAATCGTTGTCGTTATCGAAATTGCGGATTTTGTTGCTTTCCCTCCAGGATTCCTCAAAGCCGTCTTTCCTTAAATGCACCGTGTTTGAATTCAAGCTGTTTTTAATGTTTTTAACGTAATTATCCTCGGGGTATTCGTACTTTCTGGAGCTCTCCAAAGTTCGGTTGTCATCCCAAGCTGGATTCCTCCGTTGCTCGCTCCAGGTGTTGTTCCGCTTGACTTCCTTGTCGTTCCATTCATGATTCGATGTAATCGGGATGGTTATTGTAGTCGCTTCTGCATCACCGTTTTTCTTATTCCAAGCTGAGTTTTTTTCGAAAATCATCGCGTATTTTTTCACAGTGCTCAAGCCCCTCTCGTCCTCGCTTTCCGAAGCGCAATCCGGCTGCGTTTTCGTGGGGGTTGGAACCACGACGATTTCACTCGATCTGCAAATCCCGCTATCGGTGCTCGATTCGACACGCTTATTCCGCGACGAGATCGTCTCCTGCTGGCTGTGCATCTGCTCGAATCCGTAGCTCTTCCTCCGGCTGAACCAATCCTCATTCTTAACAGTCGACTGGTTCCCCGGTTTCGATCTGGATTCCAAACTCCCGGTCCCGGAGATATTCTTCCCCTTTTCCATGCCGTAGATGTAAGATTTCACGCGGGTTTCGTTCATGTTCTCGTTTCTTTGATTCGTTTCGGTCACGATGCCATCGTCGATTTCTTCACCGGGTTTCTTGTACAGGTCCAAGCTGGGTGAGCTGGTGCGGCGCAAGCGGTCCCTTACCGCCTGAATCGACTCCACCGTTACGAAGGAGTCGCGTTTCTGTTTCTTGGTGATGGAAGCGTCTTTCTCCGGTTCCTCGAACTTTTCGGAGAAAGAGCTGCTCACGCTCGAATTCGAAATGGACTTCAGGATTTGATCCAGCGCGTCCAAATCCAGGTTGTTCCCACGCAGCGCTGTGCTCAATCTGCGCCCCGTTTCCAAATCCTCCTTAATCTTCCTCACGCTTCCGGTGTTCCCAGGAAGATCCGGGGGTTTCTTATTATCAGCCCTCTGCTTAGGATACTGGAGCGATCTGCGCAACTTCGAAGTCCTCCTCCAGTTTTGGAGTTGTTCCAAATCTTCCAAATCCTCTAAGCTCTTTTTTACGTCGTGGACGTCCTCGCTGCTGGTGCTTTTTGTGCGGGATAAACTTCGATGCGCGCCTTCGTCGATTTCACTGATTTCGACACCGTCCCCGCTTTGGCGCTGCTCGGAAATGCGGTAGCCCCCGAAGGCCTGCTTCACGGCGTCGTTGTGGACCTGATGGCACAGTCTGGAAACCCGGTGCAGGTTCGTCGTGGCCGCCACGTGCAGATTTCCGTCTCGTATGCGCGATCTCGAAGGTGGTCTCCGTCCAACACTCCTGCCCACGCTAGCCTTCGATTTTTCCGAGCTCAGATCCAGTGGGTTTAGAGACAGCTGTAAAAGACGATTGTTTATTATTATTTCGGTTTGTTGCGCTTTGCTCTCTATCGGCGCCGCAGGTTGAACATATGTCTTTTTTTAATAAAATCCAATAAAAAAAAATACTCCACTAATTAAAAGAAATCATATAATTCATACATTTTTCGGCACAAAAAACTGCAATTATTGACTTGATTTCTCTGTGCCGAAAAAAATGTATAAATTATATGTTTTATTTATCGATTAATTAAAGTTATAGTGAAGCCAATACATAAAAATAACAATTTCAAATCAATATTTTTTTAGGCGTTGACTTCGTGATACATTTTTATCACACAAACAATAATTAATCGAATTTTATTGATCATTGCCAGAAATGTTCCTTGTTTAAATTTATTGCAATAAAAATTTACAATTATTGATTTGCTCATTGATCATTGCCAGAAATGTTCCTTGTTTAAATTCATTGTAATAACAATTTACAATTATTGATTTGATTTATTTGCCACTGATTGCTTAAAAAAATGAATTAAAGGCAAGATTTATTTCTTAAAGTATTGTTACGACTGTTGCAATTAATTTAAGTAAAAACATTGTTCATGTAATTGACAAGATAGCGCCATCTGCTTAATTTATAAATGGCATCGTCAACAATTTGGGTGTATGACACAAATTAGACCTTTAAGAATCGTTGTTTTATTCAATAAAGGAAGACAAACTTGTCCTGTCTATCAGACCAGTAAATGAAATGCATTGAAGAAAATGTTTTTTTCTTTCTTTTCTTTCTTAATCTTATCCTCTTTTACCCGTATTGGAAATGCTTTTTTTTATTATTAAAAAATATTGTTTTAAGGTTTTAAGATGTTTACAATGTTTCAACATGTTTCTTCAAATGTTAAGTGAGGAAGCTATTCATGGGTGTTGCCAGACATTGGATTTCGCTGTTTCTTAGGAAATTAGGACGAGGATTATGGTGCAGGATAGCCGCGTAATCAAACAGGGGTCGAAATATCATCTTAAATATATCTGTAGCTGTTTTTGTCGATATGTCTTGATTTTTGTCCTTGCTCTTAATGCTAGCTTTGAGGTTCCCACAACCTGCTTGATGAAGGTTAATTTCAGATCTAGGTACTTACAGGTGGTTGATTAGGTGATATATCTGTTGCTGTTTTTGTCGAAATGTCTTGATTTTTGTACGAGAGTATCAAGCCCTGTTCTTAACTCTAGCTTTGAGCTGCTTCATGAAGGTTAATTTCAGATCTAGGTACTTACAGGTGGTTGATTAGGTGATATATCTGTTGCTGTTTTTGTCGAAATGCCTTGATTTTTGTACGAGAGTATCAAGCCCTGCTCTTAACGCTAGCATTGAGGTTCCCAAAATCTGATTGATGAAGGTTAATACAAAAGTAAGTATTTTTGTGGAATAGGTATGTCGGTGATATGGAATAAGAATTTGAGTTGTTAGGATTAATGCAGATTATCCACTTAACAAACGATTTTTTTTTATTATTTTCTTATATAACTGGAATTAATAATTTCATTCCGAGCAATTCCAACTAACATATCTGGCATTTACAGACAGGTTGGTTAAATAATTAAAACGATGCGAAACGCATCGGACTCACCTTCAAGTCCTCGAAATTATCTTCTATGCCGACCGTGGGCGATCTCCCGGTCCACCTGCTGCTGGACACCGTCTGCGTCTTGATGACCTGCAGACGTCCGCCGGGAACCTGACTCTGGAACACCTCCAATTTTCTACGCGCCTGCTGCTGGATGTTGCCGTCCACACCTGAACGTGCTCTGGAGTCTACTACCTGTAAACAAGCCCGACGCGGAAAGTGTTTAGTTATGTAGATTACTCATCACTCATCATTATGCATACGAAATCGTACGATAATTGCTGACTACTACAAAACATCACACCTCCTTATTTGTAACGCGAAAACGCGAACATTTAGTGTTGTATGTGTGTTTAGGATGACGAGACGTTAAGTGAATTCTTTGGGTATGTTAATCGAGACCTTCATTAAGATATTCTCTTTAAAAGAAAATATCTTAATATAAGGTATATACAAACATCTTTGTTCAGACAATTTGATAACAAAAGTTTACAGAATTTATAATAACAATATATACAGTTGCGTTAGTAGCTATTGATTATGGGTCTTTCTGCCTTTCTTTCTTTCTTTAATAACATTTTTTTAACAAAATTGTATACCTATAATATAACAGTTCAGAGTTTACTAGATATTAGCGTTTTTAAATCTTTAAGTTCGACCTGGGTTCAGAGGCTGGTGTCCTGGCGATTTAATGGAGAGATTGGCAAAAAAATTCTTCGCACAAATGATCGGTGAAATTTGAACACCAATATTATTGTCAATGGTCTTTGAAAAGCTGAAATTCATTCATTTTATGGAGATAGTGTCCGATTCAGTTGCTTCTCTAAAACAGTGACGAGAAGCAAAACAAACCAAGATGAATCAAATGTATGAAGAAATAATTGCAGAAGCTGCTTCACAGCTCACTACTCAATTTTCTAAAAGCTCCATTTTATGGAGATGGTGTCCGATTCAGTTGTCTCTAAAACGATGACGAGAAGCAAAGCAAACCAAGATAAATCAAATGTATGAAGAAATAATTGAAGAAGCCGCTTCACAGCTCACTACTCAATTTTCTAAAAGCTCTATTTTATGAAGATGGTGTCCGACTCAGTTGCTTCTCTAAAACGGTGACGAGAAGTAAAACAAACCAAGATGAATCAAATGTATGAAGAAATAATTGCAGAAGCTGCTTCACAGTTCACTACTCAATTTTCTAAAAGCTCCATTTTATGGAGATGGTGTCCGACTCAGTTGCTTCTCTAAAACAGTGACGAGAAGCAAAACAAACCAAGGTGAATCAAATGTATGAAGAAATGATTGAAGAAGCTGCTTCACAGCTCACCACTCAATTTTCTAAAAGCTCCATTTTATGGAGATGGTGTCCGATTCAGTTGCTTCTCTAAAACGGTGACGAGAAGTAAAACAAACCAAAACGAATGAAATGTATGAAGAAATAATTGAAAAAGCTGCTTCACAGCTCACTACTCAATTTTCTAAAAGCTCCATTTTATGGAGATGGTGTCCGATTCAGTTGCTTCTCTAAAACGGTGACGAGAAGCAAAACAAACCAAGATGAATCAAATTTATGAAGAAATGATTGAAGAAAAGAAGCTGCTTCACAGCTCACTACTCAATTTTCTAAAAGCTCCATTTTATGGAGATAGTGTCCGACTCAGTTGCTTCTCTAAAACAGTGACAAGAAGCAAAACAAACCAAGGTGAATCAAATTTATGAAGAAATGATTGAAGAAGCTGCTTTATATACTCAATTTTCTGGAATTCACCCATTTTATGGAGGTCGTGCCTGATTCAATTGCTTCTCTAAAACAGTGGCAAAAAGTAAAGCAAAGCAAGGCGAATCAAATGTATGAATAAATGATTGGAGAAGCTGTTTCACAGCTGACAATTCAGTGATTAGATAAATTAAATAAAAATGATTTGAAAATATTTAATAAATTCCGATATGTTAAGAGTTTATGGTTGAAGATCATTCCGATATGTTAATAGTTTATGGTTGAAGATCATAAACTCTTAACATATCGGAAATGGAAATATAAATCCTTCAAACCCTCGCAAAAAACAATATTCTAACAAAGTTTTGTCATTAAGTCTTACAGTTTTCTTATAAAAAATCTTGCAACAATTGTTGAGAAATTTAAAAATAAGTTTTTGTGTGTTTTTTTTTTCTTATTAGCAATTCACCATAAATTTCATCAGATTTTTATTTTCCCGCGAAATCCCGCAATCCGAGATGATTGATTGATTGGCGGCGGCGTCGAGTGAAAGTAACGATCCCTTCAGCGCCGGTTCCACGTCCAGCGACCGTGCCGCAAATCGCCGGTTTGGTTCGTTGATCGCGAAACTCGCATAATTCTTCCATTATTACCGCAATATGTATACCATTCCGCTGGGTATTGTTATGGGCAATCACGGTCCGTGACATTAGCGCAGGAAATATGGTACGGGTCCAACAAACCGCGAAGGTTCGCGAAAATTTCTCAATGTTTAGACAAACATTTCAGCACGCGTGCGTGTGGTAGGATAATATTTACAAAGATAATGTGGATGCACGAAGTTTTACTTTAATTGGAAATTATGTGCAATTTTCTAACTCTTTATTTTTAATGATTAATAATAGAAATGTTCTAAAATGAAATATGTTGAATCGTTGACTATACCAAGATGGCGCTTCTTCCATTTATTATTTCAAAACTAACAATCTTTTTAAAAAAATGATCTCAAAAAACAATCTTTATGTTGGTTGTGAAAATATTAATTAATTTAAATAAAATGGGCGAATTCGAGCTTTTAGAAAATTGAGTAGTGAGCTGTGAAACAACTTCTTCAATCATTTCTTCATAAATTTGATTCACCTTGGTTTGTTTTGCTTCTCGTCACTGTTTTAGAGAAGCAACTGAGTCGGACACCATCTCCATAAAATGGAGCTTTTAGAAAATTGAGTAGTGAGCTGTGAAGCAGCTTCTTCAATCATTTCTTCATAAATTTGATTCACCTTGGTTTGTTTTGCTTCTTGTCACTTTTTTAGAGAAGCAACTGAATCGGAAACCACCTCCATTTAAGTCCTTTCCCTTACTTAGGACAAAAAATGATATAATACTAAAATAAAAAAGGGATTGATCATTGCCAGAAATTTTCCTTGTTTAATTTCATTGTAACCAAAATATTCAATTGCAACGAATGCTATCTTACATCTCTAATGTATTTGAGTGCTGGGCAGTATTAAGAGATATGCTCCGCTTTTTCGTGCCCCAAACAGCACCTTCTACAACCTGGTAATTCTGCAATCACGTCTGTGGAAGGGTGTTCTGAGTCTGCAATGTCCAGGTGGAAATTCGCTTTATTCTCCTTGTACAGACTTGAGGCTGATATTTCATTTGGATACAGAAACCCTTCGGTATGCCTGCTACCTGCTGTGATATCCCATGATATGTCAACTACTACTAAATTTCTTTAGAGTATTGGCATGAAACATCTCATATAGGAATCTTAGGTGGTGTTTGAATTACAATTTCGGTGGTAAAGGCCGAAGTGTTGTAATGAGCGCATTCAAACGCTACTTTAAAAAACTTATCTGCTGATCCCGCTGGATCCTATGTAGGACGCATTATTGGAGTCTGATGTAATAAAGCAAATACAATAATCCTACTAAGAAGGTATTCCTACTTACAAGGTATTGTTAGGGTGTGTTGTAATGAACAAAATTCAAGAATCCTACCTACAAGGAATTTTTGGAACGTACTGTAATGGATAAAATATAAGAATCCTATTTGCAACGTATTATTGGAGTGTGATGAAATGAAGAAAATCTAGTAATCCTACTACTAAGGTATTTGAAAGGTGTTGCTAGAGTGTGCTGTAATGAACAAAGTACAAGAATCCTACCTACAAGGTATTTTTGGAGTACACTGTAATGAACAAGATATAAGAATCCTATATAAAACTTATTATTTGAGTGTGATATAACGAAAAAAAAATCAAATAATCCTTTTAAGGCATTCCTACTTGTAAGGTATTGTTGGAGTGTGTTTCAATGATCCTACCTACAAGGAATTTTCGGATTTTGCAAGGTATTATTGGAGTGTAATGTAATGAAGAAAATCCAGGATTACTGGATACTAAGGCATTCCTATCGTTGGAGTGTGCTGTAATGAACAAACCACAAGGTATTTTTGGAGTATATCCTACCAATAATTGTATTGTTGAAGTTTTCTGTGGTAAAAGAAATATAATAGAATTGGCAAAAATTATCGATCTAAAGGAAGGAAAAGCACGCACTGAATCTTTGCTAAATGTTTTGATACCAACCTATAAATAAACATAAAATATAGAAAGTACTGGTAAAAGGATATGTATTGAATAAACAAGGCCTTAATTTCTATTTAAATTGAAACGCAGGCAAAACCCGCAATTACATCTTTCTCCAAACCCCCACCCTCATTCCTCATTTCCTCAACCATTCCCAATGTCAATGTCTCGAGATGGCTCGACAAAAGGCCGGGCTCGGAGCGCACGACGGTCACGACGCTTTTCCCATAAACATCTCGCGAATTAAATCCCCCTTCGTGCCTTTTGCATCTCGCCGCGCTGCGCCCACACACCTTCTTCGGCCGCGATTGTGACGCAACCTCGATCGATCTATCAAAGCCTAACTGTTCCCCGGCGAGAGTGTCATCAGTCACGGTGATAAAGAAGACTCGACAGCGACACGGAGGAGTAACGGTGAAGGAGAAGAGGATGATGACGCCCTCGAAAAGAAGAAAGGACGCCGGGAGGGGGAAGGAAGGAAAAAATGTAAACAGCATCGCGTGCCGATGATGGATGGAGATGCGTGGGAATGACCCAATTGGGTCGAAACGTCTCATGGTGGATTGAGACAAATCTGTTTGCTGAATGAGCGGAGAGTGCACGCCCGGGTTGCGTAATCGCAGCCGTTGCCCGGCGGCCATTGTTCTCATTATTAATGACATTACGTGGAGAGTATGATATTCTTAGAACAATGGATGTTAGAATAGCATTAATGGCCAGCGCGGCAATGATGTCGGATTCGGGAGGCTAGAACTGCTTTTCGTGTGCAGGATGATGCGGTGAGTAAAAGTCAGAATGTAACAATGAAAGCAGTTTTCAAGGATTTTGATGAGTAAATGTCAAAATGTGCAATGGAATTATAATAAAACACTTTAAAAGTGGATTATCATCACATTTTAATACCGATGCATTAAATATTCATTTATATCAATTCGCGACTAATCCCACTATAGTTTCGACCGTTACTACGTGATAATCCATATCAAATTCAATGAAAAAAAAAAAAAACAATTTTTTATCACCTTTTATTAATTATATATACATTATATATTTTCGTCATCATCCTAATTAATAAAATTGGCAATAAAAAACATAGTATTTTTTTTCATTGAAATTTCGACTAATCAGTTAATGGATTATGGAGTAGATTCATTTTTATATCTGCATTTGGAAAATGTATTTGGGGATGATTTTCCAAAAATTTGGACAACAACCTGCTCTGATGAAAACCTGGAAATTCAATGCAATTTACATAGCATATCATCCTTTCTGAGATCACACTTGATATGGAGATGGAAGATTACACTTGAGATGGACGTGAAGTTTTTTAATACAGAAAATTAAAAGTTATACTATTGATAATGGATCCTTAATATCCGAAATATACATTTTTGAGTTAAGCCTCAGAAAATGGGTATCGACCATCTGCCATTTCTTTAATATAATTAATGGTTTTAATATTTAAACATTGGTAGTTCATACTGTATAAAATAAATATAAATAGATTATTAAAAATCAACTAATAAAACAATTAAACCCAGATAAGATTAAACAACTTTAAATTCTCCATTTACAATTCATTCAAGAATAAATTCTTTGTGTATCGGCCCACACAAAAAAGACCGTCTGCATCGAAAACCCGACCAAAACGGTACAAATCACCATCGTGTATTGTTCGGTGCCGGTACTAATGTTTTAATTAGCGCCGCGTGCAGCGATTTGGGAGGAAATTAATGAGCGGAATGGGTAATTAAGCGCAGCGGGACGGACCACCGATGGAAATTAATCGGACCGCGCCTCGATTAATTACCAATCGGCCGCGGAGACAAAACCGATAATTCACGACGCCCACAATGGGAACCTTTTCGGAATGAGGAACCAGAATTTTTGAATAATCCCGCAATTAAATCACTCCTCGCGTGTAACTCGATAGCTTGATATTGAATTAAATCATGGCGATTCAGAGGAAATGATTTTTTTTAATTGCAAGTGTGTGTGGTTTTTTTAAAGGTGATAAAATCGCTATTTTAAGAGGAATGATTTTATTACGTGAAATTAATTATTTTAAGTGTTATGTGGCTGACTGGGTGATTATGCACTTTCAAAATGGCTGGAAGTGCATAATCTCATATCTAGCCACATATCTTCCTGTGGAACCGTGGACAATCTTTTTTTGTTAATTATAAGCTTGATCAATGAGCAATGAAGATATGTGGCTGACAGAGTGATTATGCACTTCCAAACTGGCTGGAAGTGCATAATCACATATCTAGCCACATATCTTCCTGTGGAACCGTGAAAAATCTTTTTTTTTGTTAACTATAAGCTTGAGCAATGAGCAATGAAGATATGTGGCTGACAGTGCATAATCACATATCTAGCCACATATCTTCCTGTGGAACCGTGGAAAATCTTTTTTTTTTTTGTTAATTATAAGCTTGAGCAATGAAGATATGTGGCTGACTGGGTGATTATGCAATTCCAAACTGGCTGGAAGTGCATAATCACCCAGTTAGCTACATATCTTCCGATGGAACCGCGGAAAATCCTTTTTTTATTAATTATGAGCTTGAGCAATGAAGCAGATTTTCATTCATTTAATTTAATCCCAAAAATATTATCTCAGCTCTGTTTTTTCTTTTTACTTTATTTTTTGATTCCTCATTAAAGCTTCCGATGAAAGGTCTCCGAGTGAATTTTTCGGCGCCGCGGTTTCTTCTTTTTCTCGGCACCCTCGTTCAGGGCATCGCCCTCCGACTTTTTTTTCTTCTTATTTCACCATCGCGGTCGTTTACACCGGGGCAACGCCAAATCGGGAACGGGAAGGCAATTATGCCGAATCTTTCGCAGCGACGCCCACGGGACGGAATTTTTCACGAGCTTCGTTCCCCAAGTTGAAACAATGGACGTAAATAATAATCGTGCCGTAGGGTCCGAAACGGCCGGCGTTTATGTGTCGTTAATTTTTTTTTGGTTGCTTTGGAAATGGTTGTAAATATTTTTCGGGGCGAATTGTCTTGTCAGATTCAATCGGTAAATTTTGTTGGTATATAAATTTCATTTAACATTCCTAATTAGTCAGCTTAAAGTGTTACTGATTTTCCTCTTAACCTACGATAATGATTTAATATCAAATTGGAATAATAAATTAAAGACGACGCAAGCGCCTAATTTCAAGTGGCATCGTCAACGATTTGGGTCTACAAGGTAGACGACCGAGAATTATTGTTTATTATTTTGCTATTAAGGCAAAAAAGTATTTTAAACTACATTTAAAAGTAAAACAAGCCACTCTTAATCTACATTTTCTACAAAAGTGTAAGAAATTAAAAGTGATTCCAAGATTCATACATATAAAAACCAAAATTAACTCAATCGCTGCAAGAAAAACCATCAAACATAGTGAACAAATGTGGTTTAAAGAAGAAATTAAATTTTGGTTCCAAAGAAGAAAAAAATCATTGTTTCGTCCACTAAAGGAAGGCGAACTTGTCCTGTTTATACAAACATTTCATTAAATGTGAATTCCTAATTTAATTAATTTTCAACTTACACTTACTACACATGGTGGTTGAATAAAACACTTGGCACTTTGTTGACAGTGAAATTTTAAGACAAAACCAAATGGTTTTCGATGGCGCTTCAGGCCAGTAAGCCCAAGTTTGATTGGTTGACAGTGAAATTTTAAGACAAAACTAATTGGTTTTCGATGGCGCTTCAGGCCAGTAAGCCCAAGTTCGATTGGTGTGATGTCTTCCAATTTGATTCACATTTAATGAAACGTTCAGCCACCATTCATCTAGCCTATGGATAACGAGTGATGGCAAAGGGTGGCGCTTGCGTTGTCTTTAATTTATTATTCCAATTTGATATTAAGTCATTATCGTAGGTTAAGTGGAAGATCAGTAACAGTTTAAGCTGACTGAACTTCGCCTACACTCATAACATTTCATTTTGTATTTTTTTCTGTGATAAATAAAGTTATTATTATTACTCCTATCCCGAAAGATATTCTCATTTTGTTTGTTGTCCCAATCAGGTTGATTGCTTCCACTTTTGTCTCTTTTTACCTGAACCACTTCGGACTTCCCTTAAAGGGAAATAATAATAATTATTATCTTTCTTCTTATCTCAGTGATTAATCAGACTTGCTGACGGGATGTACCAAGTCGCGATTTATCGTAAGAATTTCCGTGTAATACTGTAGGTTTTGAGAATTATTATTATTATTATTATAAAGTTTACAGGGCAAAATGGTTACAATATGTTAATACCCATTTGTGAGTGGAAAAAAACTTTTTTTGGCCGCCTCGGTGGCGCGCAGCCAGGGGTCCTTGGTTCGATTCCAGGATTAGGCTCTTGTATAAATGGTGTGCTGTCTCCCAAATTTGAAATTACAAAAATATAATATACAAAGGTTACTGGGTTATATGGTTAAAGACAAACCGATACCCATGTGTGAGTGGTGCTATTTTTTTTTTTTTTGTTATTCCATGAACCTTATATCCAACATGTGTAGATATAAGTTGTAAAGTCCCAATCTTTTATAATTAATTCCCAATGAAAAGGTAGCTCCATAAATGAATCACTTCTTGTAAAACCGCCGTCGGTTATTGTCCTTGAGTTCCCCGGTTCATCGGCACACATTAGAAACCCATTTCGATGCGAAAACTTCACTCCTCTTTTTCTTCCCTCCCTGTACTTTTCCTCGCGTTGCTTTTTTACCGTCGCTCGTTTTATTTATAAGTGCGCAAACAAATGTGGCGTGTCTGTGTCAATGGACAATGCAAATTGTAAGTTATTGTGTAAGGTCAGGTCCACTTTGCGCAAGAGTCGCCTTTGTGTTTGTCTGTATCTTCGATCGGGCAACAATCGCACTTTATCTCCGCTCGGAGACGACGACGACGACGTTGCTTCGCCCGGTTGGCCGCTCCGACGATCTTAGAAATTCAATAAACGTATTATACGGCGGATTGGTATGAATTTATGCACTTTGGTTCAGGCAGTAAAGTATAAATATGGCGTGGCGTGTAGGTAGGCAGATAGGTAATGATGGGGTAATATAAATTACTTTTGAAGATTACAGCTTTTTTCAACGTGGTTGTCTTTTTACGCAATGTTCGTTTGTTTATAGTTTCTTGCCATAAATAAAGCTCATAAAGAACTTTTTAAACATCCTTTGATTTCATTACAATTATTTCAGCACAGACATACCTAAAGATGGATGAAATGTATCACATTACAGTTTTAATTGATTTAAGGGTGCGGTTTAGACAAAAGAGATAGCTATTGGCAATTACTAATTCGAGTTAGATTGCTGTTGTGATCAATGAACAATATTGTATTATTCATTAAAGTAATCTTAAAAAAAGCAGGAATTTCATCAGATGAATTAAAAATTATTTTAATATTTAGTTTGTGCGAAAAACAATTACGAAAAACAATGGAAATTGATCAAATTTATTGCAAATTTCAAATTATATTTTTGCTAATAAAAACTTGTGCAATGAAAATTAAAAGGATTTCACTAAATTCTGTATTCAAATAACTTAGCGGACATGACCTATTAATTTCATTATACCTTGCAATGTTCTTTTCTAACTTGAACTAGTAAATTGACGTAATACACGAAAATTAACGATTTATTTTTTATTTAGACTGATACTTTATATTTGGTAGATAAAAAAATGTAAATACATATTCATGTTATTAAATCCAAAAGAATGGCTCTTTTTTCAAACGATTATTTCCATTTTACTATATAGCTATCTCTTTCTACTAAACCGCAACCTTAAAAGAAAATAATTATATATATACAAACATCCTTATTCAGACAATATGACAACAAAATTTATTATAACAATATGTACAAGTAGTCTCTCATGGGCTGTCGACCATAGGTCTTTCTGCCCTGAAAATAATTAATTTATTAACTATTTCTATTTCTAATTGTCCTTCAATTAAATACGAAATAAGCACACAGAAAATACAAATGTAGTTTTTTCAATAAATATTTGTGTTTTAATTTAACTCTCTGTGTCCAAGTGAATAAATATTCTTTTCTATTATTAAATTAGGTTAGGTTAATGATTTGTACTTAATTTAGCGAACTTGATTAGGTTTCTTTTGTACATTGTTATGAGAATTACTTTATTGAATAATTTTTCATCTTATACTTTTTTTTAATTATATTTGGTTTTAATTAAACTTAGTTTAGTGTAGGATAAGATAGATTAGGTCAGGTTATGACTTGTGTTTTCTATTTAAATTATGGTTTATTTTAAATTAATTTCTCACTTAACCTGTGGTGAAACATATTTAATAAATAGACTTTGATTAAAACACTTGGTTTGTTTCACTGATTTTTTATTTTTACTCCGACTAGTTTCGACCTTAGGTCATTTCACATATCTCCCTGAGAATGACCTAAGGTCGAAAATAGTCGGAGTAAAAATAAAAAATCAGTGAAACAAATCAAGTGTTTTAATCAAAGTCTATTCTGGTTTATTTTAGATAATTGATAAAAAGCACTAATATCCTTTCTTCACACTTTCTCAGTGCTTTTTATCAATTACACGTAACTCACTCAATCAATTTATCTTAGATAGATTAGGTTGTGACTTGTGTTTTTTTTTTTAGTTATGGTTTATTTTAATATAAATTATGGCACTTTATTTTATTCTGCATATATTTAGCGAGATTTCAATACAAGATAGCGCTATTGATATAATTAATGACACAAAACGATTTCCAAAACCAGACGAAATTGTGCAACCGAAATTTTCGGAACCGGCGCGTGGGTGCCTCGCAGGGATACAACTCCACTCCACTCCACTCCTTCACCGAGCAACATTATAATGCACAATCAAGACCAAAGCTCCATTTCTGATCACGTGCACCTTCACAGCTAACGCAACACACGTTTCGATTAATATTGTAGTTACAAAATCGCCCCGTTTTGCATACGCTTATGGAGCGGTTCAAATATCCAACGGCCAGAGTTTCTCGAGTTTTAGCCGCGATTTATTTCATTTTCGTTTGTCATTTCGCTGTTTCGTTTTGTCTTTCGGGGAGCATCCGACTCGGCATCTCTTTGTGTTCCTCTGCAGTTCTTTACCTCAATGCTCGCATAAATATTAATCGCGTAGATCCTCGTGATAAATCGATTCACCTTTCATTCGAGTACCCTTGATCCTCGGATACTGGGACGAGATGACATGTCCTTTTTAGGATACTTGTCCGGAACGCGCATTCCGGGGTTGGCTGCAGACTTTGCGCGCTCGCCAACCCAACAACGGCTCTTGGAAAATAATAAAACGCCGCGGTGAATTGAAATCCTCATTTTAATAAAAACTATTTAATAATAATTAATTTAAAAAAAATAACATTTTAGGTTTTAATTTGTAAATCACCATAAATTCATACAGGGCAGAAAGACCTATGGTCCATAGCCCATGACATACTACTAACACAATTGTATATATTATAAAAAAAATGTGTAAAATTTTGTTGTCATATTGTCCGAATAAAGATGTTTGTATATTTAACATTTTAGCAACGCCGTAACATCATTAAGGGTGCGGTTTAGACGAAAGATATAAATGTTGGCAATCACTAATTCGAGTTAGATTGCTGTTGTGATCAATGAACAATATTGTATTTTACATTAAAGTAATCTTAAAATAAGCAGGAATTTCATCAGATGAATTAAAAATTATTTTAATGTTTAGTTTGTGTGAAAATCAATTATGAAAAACAATGAAAATTGATCAAATTTATAACAAATTTCAAATTATATTTTTGCTAATAAAAACTTGAGCAATGAAAATTTAAAGGATTTCACTAAATTCTGCATTCAAATAACTTAGCAGACATGACCTATTAATTTCATCATATCGTACAATTTTCTTTTCTAACTTGAACTAGTAAATTGACGTAATACACGAAAATTAACGATTTATTTTTTATTTAGACTGATACTTTATATTTGGTAGATAAAAAATGTAAATACATATTCATATTATTAAATCCAAAATAATGGCTCTTTTTTAAAACGATTATTTCCATTTTACTATATAGCTATCTCTTTCTACTAAACCGCAACCTTAAATGTTATTTTCATGTTGATACAATATTACGAAATTGTGTGCTCAGTAGATTATTTATTTTTACTTTCCCTGGAGTAAAGTATTTTTATCGTAAAAATTCGGCTAACCGTATGAACCCAAACTTTACATCTACACTTTTTATAACAGTGGAATCAACTTTTGATTAAAATCCATACCTTTCATTCATTTTCGTTTTCACGCAGAACAATTAAGAGATAAGCTTCCTTGATATCGTTGCATAATCATTCCAAATTTCGGGACATAATCTGCGGCGCTATAAAGCCCACATTTTTTTTTGCTTCATTCATATAACTTTTGGTAGCCCGTGAAAGTGTTTTCTGGCGTTCCGTAAAAAAAAGTGAACGCTACTGACATTTAAGTGGGCAGCATCTTAAAATTTTTAAACTCTCATGAATATTTATTAAAAATAATCGATATTGCGGCTGATTGAAAAATCAATAAATTCTGCACGGTAATTAAAACCGGGACGATGCATATGTTGATAGAACGAGTTATGAGAATGTGTCGCCAGTGCAGTTGTAAATTATGATTTGATCTAGTTATGGAAGTGATTAAAAATGAAGTAATTATTAATTAAATAATAAATATGAATAAATTAATGAATTGAAATGAATTGAAAATATGAATAAATTATCATTCCATCCAAAATAGTAATTAAAGAAAAACAAAATCGCTTGCAAAAATCTACAAATAAAATAATTAAGAGTCCTGTGTGTTTCGGACTGAATTGAAATGTGAGAGGTTCATGACATATTCATCAGTTACGTCCTAGAAAATCGAATTACTAAAGTGTATAAATATGTATCTTTATCTAACACCAGTGCCTACTAAAGACACAGGCCGGAATGTCGGAATGGAGAAATTCGAAATCTCTGAAAACTCCGAATTCGGTTGAATTTAGTCGTCAGCAAACCGTCGTGTCGTAAACATCGCTCGCTCGAATTCTATTATATGCCTTATTTGTAATTATACCATATATTGTATAATATATTTATTTACGGTATATCCTTTTTACAAAACATATGCTACAAAACTCAATATTACAACTAAATATATAAATGTATGTAAATGATAATCAAACTGAAATATAATTATAAACTGACAGTGAATAATACTAATATTTTAAATTGGTCATAACATTGTAGTTAATATAATTTCATTTTTTATTACTACAATATCTTTATTCAAAATTATTTGTTTTGTATATATTTACAATATATAATATTTGTTTCTTTCTTGCTTGCTTGAAAAATATATTCTAAAATGAATAATTGAAAACCAATGTATTAAAAAATGATTGTCGGAAAGACCATAGGTCGATAGCCTAACCTATGGTCTTTCCGACAATAATTTTTTAATACATTTGGTTTTTAATTATTCATTTTAGAATATATTTTTGCGTTAAATAAATATTTATAATTACAACTGCATTGTGAAAATAATTATTAATTGCATGCGCGAGAAGGAGAGGCGCTTCAAGGCCAGGAATACGTATGCATTTGGTAGTCCTTCCCACTCCAACATTCCGGCCTGTGTCTTTAGTAGGCACTGGTAACACGGATTAATATTTCATTTTGTCTCTTACTCTCATCCATTGGCGTAGAATCATCTGTGTATATCATGAGACGCATGCGCACCGTAACAGGGCGGGTGTTATCGACGTTCGTCGCCCGTCGTCCAATAGCAACACGCAGGCTTTCCGTGCTAACTTGTTTTTATTTCGCAAAGAGCGCATGCATATGGATGCAATAATTATTTGTGGTAATGTGAGAAGACGACGAACGCTACTGCATTAAGGGAGGGGCAAACCCCTCTCCGAAATAGTTCGAGCATCAACAAATCGCGAGCTTTCGAAAACGATCATTGAAAACTGTATATTTTCTAGTTTACGTGAAGTGATTGATCACAAAATAGAAAGATTCCTTACTTCACTTTTTATTTGTATGTTAGATGTACATTTCGAGACACAATAACAATTTTGTTATTGATAATGAGCACTTTGTGTCTCGAAATGTACATCTAACATAAAAATAAAAAGTAAAGTAAGGAATAACAGTCTTTCTATTTTGCGATCATTGAAAAATGGTTGTTTTTTTAACCCAATTATTAAATGTATACTCTCGAAATTAACTAATGATTTGCGCATATTTATTTTCAACAAACAATTCTTTAGCTATGTCATTATATTTGTCATTATTCGAATTATTTATGAAGTTATTTAGGTAAAGCATTTCCGGCATTTTTTTATACTTCGATATATCGCAAAAAAAAAAAACATGTCAAAAATAAATGAATGAACAACATTTGCAACCGTAAAATCTTTCCTCTTGAAATTAACCAATGATTTGCGCATGTTTATTTTCAACAAACAATTCTTTAGCTATATTATGGAAAAGTTTATTTGTCATTATTCGAATTATTTATGAAGTTATTTAGATAAAAAACTAGAGGAAGCATTTCCGGTATTTTATTTTCATTCTTCGATATATCGCAAAAAAAAACAATGTCAAAAATAAATGAATGGACAACGTTTGCAACCGTGAAATCTTTCCTCTTGCAAAAATAATTCAAGTAATATTGAATAGCTTAATTTTAATTTGGGTTAACGGTTTACATTGAAATCTCCATAAGCGCCCACATATATACAGCCCTCTTAAAAACACAGTTTAAGTTAAACAACTTTAAATTCTCGACGAGTTTTAGGATATTAGCCCATTACATAAATCTGGCCGAGAACTTAAAAACCGTGTTTTTAATTATTTTATGTGTAGATTTTTAATATTTTATTCATATTTATTGCAATATGAAATTATATATATATATATATAATCTAAAATCCCCATCGACCATAATGGTGGTGTAGGGGTGCAATATGAAATTACCAATTTTAAAATTATTGCTTTTTTCGCTACACTCTTGATGGAAACGGATATTAATATTTGATTAAAGAATTATTTTTCATATTTTTATTTAGAATACTGACGCGTGTTTCGGTTATTCTTTATCAAATATTAATCATATTAATTGATTTATTTCTAATGTTAGCCTTTGTAGGGGCTGCGCTGTTCCTTTTTGAGCTTTCTGGATCAAACTTCTTGAGAATAGAAAAACTTGGAAAGACACAAGCTCACGAATATAGACAGAGAAAAGGGGGTGTA
The DNA here is from genome assembly GCA_963082785.1 of Philonthus spinipes. Classification (NCBI taxonomy): domain Eukaryota; kingdom Metazoa; phylum Arthropoda; class Insecta; order Coleoptera; family Staphylinidae; genus Philonthus; species Philonthus spinipes. The sequence goes on along the minus strand of OY720310.1, from coordinate 3,648,487 downwards.
CTTTTCTCTGTCTATATTCGTGAGCTTGTGTCTTTCCAAGTTTTTCTATTCTTAGTTTTTTTCCTGCTAATTTCGTATGCCGACGATCTCCAATTGCAGTGTAACTTCTTGTAGCCATGTTATTTTGGGTCTCCCTCTTCTTCGTTTCCCTCCTGGCCTCCATTCTATGATTGAGTATATGGTTGATCCCGGCCTTGCTTTCCACAGCCATTTCATTCTTTGCTCTTTAATTTTGCTCACAACGTCTCTTCATAATTCCATTTTTTAATTCAAAAGAAGAAATTTGTGTGTTCGGTTTCCGACAGTTTTATTGGTCATAATGCAGTTGAATATCAATATTTATATAGGATACGACGAAGTGGAGAAGGGTTTAAAGAGGTAGACGAAGCAGGGTTGGTTCTGAAGGCCGAAATATAGAAATAGATTAATTTTTAGAAAAAAATCAGTTTCAGCCACCAGTTCATAAAACGACCCAATTTGAAAAAGGAATCAGCTATAATGGCTACAAGATTTATAATTGTCTACCTCAAGCAATTAAAGACAGTCCATCTTTATTCATTTTCAAACAAAAGTTCAAATGTTTTTTGATCGAAAGATGTTTATATTCAATTGAAGATTTTTTTGTTTAACAGATTGTTTTAGTCATAATTAATTAAAGACGACGCAAGCGCCACCTTTTGCCTAATTTCAAGTGGCATCGTCAAAGATTTGGGTCTAGAAGGTAGACGACCGAGAATCATTGTTTCGTCTACTAAAGGAAGGCGAACTTGTCCTGTTTAAGCAAACAAGGAAACGAAATTCACATTTAATGAAACGTTCAGTCACCATTCTTCTAGCGTATGGATAACTAGTGATGGTCATTTCGGTTTTTCGAACCTCATCAGACTAGTGTGTTCCTTGTGCAATTATTATTATCTTAATATTTAAATATAATTATATTATAATTACTTCAAGTAATTATAAAAATTATTGATTTATAACAGCAATACAAAAAAAAAATCGTTCCACTTACAAAACAATCCTCGAAAATCCAAATCAATCGCCTCGGGTCAGAATTACAAACCGCGACCACAATTATCAGCATTAACATATTCCACATCCATCGATCATTCTTATACATACACGCTCTACAAAAAAAAGGAGCAGGTGAAAACATCATTACCCATTGTTTCGTTTTTTTTTTCCTTCAATCAATTTGACAGTGAACGCAAACAGCCCGAGGCCCAGTGTCATTTATTATAACATTACTGTAACACCTGTGCAAGTCCGATTCTTTTTCGCGCGCGCGGGCTCGCGAGACAATAATCCTAAACACACCTGTGTGTCCATTGTGAATAGGATGAAGTGTTAACGAAAGTCTTCCATATTTGGTACCTCAGTGGAGGAAAAGGCGCGGTGTGCGCTGTCAACGGGCGGTTTCAAGCCGAGGTTATGGTAATTGGATGAAATTGGCAAAAAAAAAAATGAAATATACTAGAGATTGGGAGAAATGTTAAATTTACGTTATTATTTAACCTAGTATGAGCAACTAATTAATCTGATCAGATCTCTTACATTTACAAGTGAAAGCTCCGCCAGCTCATTTGCGTAGTGCAGATCGAGGTACTTAATTTGCTTCCCCTCAAGAGCAGGACATTGTCCTAGATGGTGGAGTACTGTTTCTTCTTCCTCCTCATTCCCTACAAAAATATATATTTGAGACTCATCTTATATACCTAGGAGAGAGTGCCCCGGGATGATGCCTACTCTTCCTTATATCGATTCTGCTCGGTGCAATTTGACATCTTGGGCAAAATAAGTTATACAGTATCAAAAACTGAATAACTTATTTACATTTAGTCACAGATGTCAAGCTTTCTTCAAAATTTACGCAATGTTGTAAACCCTGCAAAATTTCTCTCTTTCGCTCGTAAAAATACCGGAATGATAAAATTACAGTACATTTAAATAATACCCCATATAAGGACGAGAAGTTGCCTTCTTCCTAAAAAGCACAATGACACAACCAGAAAGGAGGAGCCGCGTTGTGTAACTGTGCTTCATGCGTGTGTGTGTGTGTGTGTGTGTCGTTCGGTATGTGTGCCGATGGAAACATGTGTTTTACCTTGTGTTATATGCCATTACGAGGAAATATTTAATTAATACAGTTACTCCAGCGGGCGCATTTTCCACATAATTCGCACGGCCCGCACCGCGAAAGCATCGCGCGGATTCCTCGCTTGTGTAACGCGCTCTGTTCAGCCAGAACGGAAAAATTGTGCCCGAATGGTTTATATAATGCGAGCCGATTGATTTGTTTCCGTCGACAAATTGGTTTGTTAAGATCGGGTTTTGTAATTCAAGCGATTTTATGTGTTGAATCGGTTGAGAAATGGAAACGATTCGGATTCATCACGGCAACCCTGCAAGACACACTTTGCAAAGAAAATATGTTTTGGCTAGAATTTTGACAACTATTGAAATGCCGTTTTAATTTGGAATCGATATAGAGTCCTATAAAAGAGGCCTCCATTTGATATTCTTTTTTTCTTTTCAAGGAAAAAAAGTCAATTTTTGTTTTAAATTAAATGACACTACGCTACTACTCTTTTTACAATTTGTAATCTTTGTATATATATAGTGGCTATGAACTACCAATGTCTAAATATTAAAACCATTAATTATTTTAATAATTTATTCATATTTATTTCGTACAATATGAACCACCGATATCTAAATATTAAAACCATTAATTTCGATTTAGTGTTTTTTGGTGTTTTCATCAATCAAAAGATGGAATATGTTTAATAATAATAATAATAACACAAGAGTTTTTATATTAAATAAAAATGATTCGTTTCGAGAATTTAAAGTTATTTAATCTAATCTGTGTTTTATTGGTTGATTTTTAATAATTTATTCATATTTATTTCATATCAAATCGAAAATTCATGAAAATAACATCCAATAATAACTAGGGCATATATTCTAATTACCCGAGTTGACCTCTGGTGCCGATATAAATTCATCCGGTTTAATGACGGACAGCGCTCGGGCCGTCGTCGCTGCACAATTGCGAAACGCCGCCACCCCGTTGAGTAAATTATTGTGATACACGGCGAAATAATTTATTTCTTTGATTTCACACACAAGCAGCCAACGAACGAACGGACGGCTGACCTTTCTGGAAATCCGGATAATCCTTAAATGTCGCCCACGATTCTCCTTTTTACGGCATTATGTAACGGACTTTAAAATGCGGAAAATTTATGGAAAAAATGGTTTTTTTTTATGGGATTTATTAATGGGTAATTGAAATTTGTAGAAAAATTATGTGCATATTAGAAACGTGTCAATGAATGTTTGTATTATTTATTTTTTGGTTTCAAATTACGGCTTTGTTTTTTTATTCCTCCAAAATTCTCACGAAATTTAATATTTAAATAAATCACACATTTTAGTCAAATGGCGGATCATCAAAATCACAATCAATAACTACATTTTAATCACTTTCTCACTTAACCCGTGATGAAACATTTTTTAATAATCTTTGAAATTAAAAACACACACACACACACTGTTTGGGTTGTTTCTTAAAATGTTAATATTGAACTAAATATCATTTACAAAATAGCTGAAAATAATGGATTTCAAAAACATATCATAGAGAAATTAGTAAAAAAATAAAGTAAACCAAATAATAAGAAACTTAATCAGTCCCTCAGTCAATTCAAAAAATAATAATAATTATGCCTCTATTACTTTTAATGGAGCTTTATCCAATAAAGTCAGCAAAGAAATAAAAATAAAATAGATATTAAAATAACATTTAAAACTAATAATAGCCTGGGTAAATTAATTAAAAATAATATAGACAAAACAAACAAACTCGATCGTTGTGGAGTTTATATGCTTACATAAAATGACTGCCCAAAAATATACATCGGACAAACAGAACGAGCTTTTGAAGAAAGGATTGCAGAGCATAAGAGTGCATGGGAAAAACAAAAAAACACCTCAACCTATGCGAATCACCTGCTCTTCGAAAACCACAACTTCAATCAGGAATTCCAGATCCTCCATACAGAGAAAAAAGGAAGGAAATTAAACCTACTCTGGAAAACTTGGAAATCAACAGATTCGAAAAAAAACGGCCTACTACTCAACGAACAAACAGAACTGTCAAACTCTCCACTACTTAAAATATCCACCCCACCTTAGTGTCAATAGTGTAAATGTATATATATATAGTTCTAAGATTTCTAATTTTACTGTAAACTTTCATTCACCTGAAGAAGCAAAAAAAAAAAATGCGAAACAATTGTTGTGAAAATAAACACACTTTTTGAAAATCAAAAGTTATTCAGAATTTTATTTATACAAAGTCTTAAAATGTTGTTTATTTTCCAACTAGAGTTGAAAATTTGGAAAATCTTTTATGAAACAAACCAAATAAAAATTTTCTTATAAAATTTTTAATATGTAATTATAATTGTAATTTGGAAATGGAGATTCCGTTAATAAAGTAAATTGAAATTGAAATTGAAAATGCGTTATTTTTTAATTTTAAAGATTACACAATCATAAATTTAAAGAAATAAGTTGAAAAAGGAAGATTTTCAGAATCCTCATACCGATGGCAACATTTAATATTCAAATAAATCGCACATCAAAAGTATGATCAATAATTTCAATATGAAAAAAAAAAAACGATTTAGAAAATCTCAACGTCTATAGTAATATTTAAAAATGCGCCATTAACTGAAGAACCAATTTTGGGCGATGCCATGGAACTTACAGTAATCAGTCCTACAATAGGAAACATGGAGTAGACGAAAAGATTGGAAAGTTTTAGTAGGGAAGTTGATATAAACTTGACTTGTTAATTATGGCTTAGCATTAAATCAGCATTCCTCTGTTTTCTTTTCAACCAATTCAACAATTTCAACAATCTTTTAATAGGTTTTTTGGAGGTATTGAAGGAGCTCCAAAAAATCCTATTAAAAGATTGTTCGTTTAATACATATGGTTGAGATAATTTATTTCATTTAGGTTTTATTTTAGAGCTATTTAGGTTTGGCTCTAAAACCAAACCTAAATGAAATAAACTTCATGTAAGTTCTAAAACCAACCAAGGTTATAAAGGTTATAGGTTATATAGGGCCATTGCGAGGTGAGTTAGCTTCTCGTGAACTGTGACCTAGAACCAATTCAACCAATTCAACAATTTCAATAATCTCTTAACACGATTTTTTTGGAGGTATTGAAGGACTTCCAAAAAAATCATGTTGAAAGTTTGTTTTGACGAACAAACTTTTAACATGATTTTCTTGTACTGGTTGAGATATTTTTTTTATTTAGGTTTGATTTTACTGATCCTAAAACCAAACCTAAATGAAATAGACTTCATATTAGTTCTAAAACCAACCAAGGTTATATAGGGCCATTGTAAGGTGAGTTAGCTTCTCGTGAACTGTGACCTAGAACCAATTCAACCAATTCAACAATTTCAATAATCTCTTAACACGATTTTTTTGGAGGTATTGAAGGACTTCCAAAAAAATATGTTAAAAGTTTGTTTTGACGAACAAATCTCAACCAGTGTTGAGATATTTTTTTTATTTAGGTTTGATTTTACTGGTTATAAAACCAAACCTAAATGAAATAAACTTCATATTGGTTCTAAAATCAACCAAGGTTATATAGGACCATTGCAAGGTGAGTTAGCTTCTCGTGAACTGCGATCTATAAGATCTATTGTTCTGCCCTTACCCAATCACTTCCCAAGTATGTCCTCTATGAATCTGGTGACTTTCTTGGGGGTGTTGTTGGTCGCTTCTTCGTGGGCAATCGCATCAAAAGTGCAGTGTATATGTTCGGTCGTTAAAACCAACCAAAATGAAATTAATTTCATCGAAACCATATGTACTATATGGAAATTAATAGAATTTTGGTGTGATTTAAAAAAATCTTGTTAAAAGATAACGAACAATATTTTAACAAGATATTTTTAATAGAATTTTGGTGTGATTTTAAAAAAAATCTTGTTAAAAGATAACAAACAATCTTTTAACAAGATATTTTTTGAAATCACACCAAAATTCTATTAATTTCCTGTAAAACGTTACAAATGTTACGAATAATAAAATTAATTAAGCAAAACTATGACATAATTAAAACAAAATGAAGCCCATAAAAATAAAAAGTAAAAACATTGTTTCATAATAAAAACACTGCAATATTAATAATATATGTCTACTTTTTTTAGCTATTTATTACTAATTATAAGAAGTGAATAGAAAAGTGAATTGGTCACAGATATTTAAATAAATTAAATAAACAGGATTTGAAAATAATCAATTAATAAAACGGAAAGGCAGAGAGACCGATGGTCGATAGCCGTTTTCTAAGGACAGCGTATAACAAATTATAAGAATTATATTGCTAATTTATTGTATATAAAATTTTCTGAAAAATAAAGATGTTATATATATAAAAAGGAAATAACTTTCAAATTCTTTTTTTATTTAATTTATAAGAAATAAATAGACTTCACTGTTAAAAAATTCCTTATTGCAAATTAAATCAATTATTGCCGTTAATCCGTCAATTACTTGTTAATTCTATTACCTATAGAATGAATGGAAGAAATACTTCGCTATTACAATCAACGCTTCCTTATTCCCTGAATCCTTTTCAAAACGTCGAATAATTTCCTAAGCAATAATCTCCATAACACGCCGTTAATTATGTAAGAAACGCTCAGTGTGTGTGTGCCAAATGTTTATATCTTGCGGAGTCATTGTTCCAAATGTAGTATTCATTAGTGCAAATGTATCAATAATAAAAGTAATGTTACGGCATGACCCAGATTGCAAAACTGCATTACTAATAAAAGCGGGATTTTAGTGTCTTGGGATTTGGTGCGTGAAATTATGGATGTGCTTTTTTTTTCAGCGTTTCTGCAAAAGATTGTATAATGGTTAATTGGTCATGCACAATTATTAGTTACGCACGTAATGAGTTTTAATTGCGGATTGTAATTTATTTACAATATAGTTTAATCAATTTAAAAGTGTACACTACTTAAAAAAAACAATGTTTTGATGGATTTATCGTTTGGAATTAAAAGAAAGTAGTTACTATTACTATAACATCTTTATTCAGTGATTTTTTGATAGAATTTTCTTTAAAATATTTACAAGTAATTATTAATATTTGGTGTTAATCTGTCTGGGCTATCGACCGACGGTCTTTCCGCCCTGTCTGAATCTACTATATGTTATTAAAATTAAATTATATTTAGGGTTAATTTAACTGTCTTGATGAAACGAGCTGATGAATTGACGAAGAGTTGCTGTTGGATAGAAGGCAATTATTTTTATATATACAATAATCTTTATTGTGGTATTTACATATACATATATTATACAATATATTTGATATAAACTTATAAATGGCTATCGACCTTAGGTCTTTCAGCCAAATTATTTTTATTTATTTCCAAACGATAAATCAGCCAAAATTATTTTAATTTGATGATTCTACATGGAGTTCCTTCTGAATTCCTTGCAATTAAATTGGAGATATGACATAAGCGATACTCCATCTGGTAGTAAAATTCAGAACACTCTTCGGAACCCTAAGTAATTTGAGTCCTTTGAGGAAATTCCCAGTTTCCCCACTATTTTTGGTCTTATGATTTGGAATGGAATAAAATTTCAACGTTTCTTCATTTTAAAATGCTTAATAAAAATTTAGTGCCACTAGATGGAGTATATCTAGTGGCAAAATTTGGAACTCTTCGGGGATATCTGGTGGCAAAATTCGGAACACTCTTCGAAATAAGCAGTGATTTGAGTCCTTTGAGAAAATTTCTACTTTCTCCACTATTTCTGGTGTTATGATTTGGAATGGAATAGAATAGAATTTCAACGCTTCTTCGTTTTAAAATTTTTAATAAAAGTTTAGGGCGATACTCCCCATCTGGTGGAAAAATTTTGGAACACTCTTCGCAACCAACGGTGATTTGAGTCCTTTGAGAAAATTTCTACTTTCTCTACCATTTTTGGTGTTATTATTTTGAATGGAATAGAATTTCAACGCTTCTTCTTTTTAAATATTTTAATAAAAGTTTTGGGCCATACTCCATCTGGTGGAAAAATTTATAACCCTCTTTGAAACCAACGGTAATTTGAGTAATTAAGAAAATTTCTATTTCCTCCGCCATTTTTGTTGTGAATGGAATAGAATTTCAACGCTTCTTCTTTTTAAATAGCTTAATAAAAATTTTGGGCCATACTCCATCTGGTGGAAAAATTTATAACACTCTTTGAAACCAACGGTAATTTGAGTAATTGAGAAAATTTCTATTTCCTCCGCCATTTTTGTTGTTATGATTTTGAATGGAATCGAATTTCAACGCTTCTTCGTTTTAAAATTCTTAATAAAAGTTTGGGGTGATACTCCATCTAGAGGCAAAATTTGGAACTCTTTGGCGATACTACGTCTGGTGGCAAAATTCGGAACACTATTCAAAACCAACAGTGATTTGAGACATTTAAGAAAATTACTTTTCTTTCAGTTTAATTGTATGTGCTTTTGTTCTAAATTTTGTTCTTTGTTTTTTTTTGTATACTATTTTTTATTTTTTTTGCACAATTAACCTTCAACATTAAAATATTATATCATCATGTTTACATAAAAAAAAGTTGCATTTAATTAAGCAAAATAATGACATAATTAAAACTAAACGAATTCAACTAAAAAAAAAGCAAACACCATTTCATATATAAAACCCAACAGCATTTTTAATACGCGCTCATTTATTATTATTTTTTATACACCTCTTTATTCACCATTTGCGAGATTTATTATTCTGGTTCTGAAAATTTATTATCGACATAATTGGCTCAAATTGCGAGCCTCTTATGAAACCGTTTTCGATCCACTTTTTTTTTAAATCAGTCTCTGCAGTTTTTGATATCATGACTGATTTATCGAGTCGCCGCGGACGGAATTTTATAAATATTCCGCAAGGTTAGTCGGTCTCACCTTTGGCGTTAGCCACAATGTGCATAATTTCGCTACCGTGTTTAATGAATCATTATTAAGTCATTCTTCGCTGTATAAAGGCTCAATTCCTCGCCTTAAAGGAAACGGACTGGACGGGAGACGGCGGGGGCATTGTGAAATGCCGGGTATTTGTAAATTGTGGATTGGGATTGCGTTTCTTATATTCTGTGATGGAAATGGATTGGGATTGCGTTTCTTTTTCTCTGTGATATAAAAATAACAATGTGTATTTCGTGAATGATTGATGGAGATGGTTGATTATGTTGGTCTTGTTAATCCAAACAGGCTCTGGATTATTATTTCTTCACTTTTAGGATAGCTGATAAAGTTTTGGAATCACGAAATAAATTCAAATAACAAAGAAAAATAAAAGTGCAAGAGTGATTTAAAGGATTTTTGGATAACTATATAATAGAACTTTCAACACTGATCACCATTAATTAATTTTCTTTTTTTAAATATAACCATTAATTAGTCTTCATTTTTTTTAAATATACAATTAGATTTTAAATTCTTGTGTATGTAAAATAGCTAGAGATAGGCAAAGTCGATCTTTTCGATCTCTTCTATCACTGCAAATTATGTATTTGACAAATCTGTTAATGCAATATATATTCTATTACTATCTGAATTACTTATCTCTTAATGAATAATTCTATTATTTAAATTTCTCCGTATTTCATTTTGTTACCTCCGCAGCATTCGCATTTATTCTCAAACATAATTAAGCACGCTTATTGTAATAGTAAGTTAAGAAAGAGTTATTGTATAGGGTAGACACGAATATTGTATTTATTAATAAAATTAAATAAAAAGGTTTTTTTAAAAAAACCTAAACACTTAAATGAAATAAATAAATAAAATTGAAAAATATCAATTTATTGTTACTTATTGACTTTATTTATTTAAAATTTCTCATTCAGAAATACTCGATTACTAATATATATATATATATCTTTATTCAGACTATATAGATAATTTTAACAATATAACAATATTAATAATAACAATACATGTAGGTGTTAGTCTGTCTGGGCCATCGACCAGAGGTCTTTTTGCCCTGTCGTGAATTTATGATGAAGTTAAAGAAAAATATATGCTAGCTAGCTGAACTGTCCTGATGATTTGCGCAAATGAATTGATGAATGGTGATTGTAATTACTAATATTATTCGATTTTTTTAATGCTGAAAATAGCCCTAATAAGATAATTGTTATTTGAAATTAATAAAATTAAAAAAAAAATAGAAAAAAACTTACGTGTTACGCGCATGAATCCGAGTTCATAAATAATCCAAGGAGAAGCAAAAAAAAAAAATAATTCCGACTTAACCAATCACAGAGCACGTTACGAGAACGACTCGCGCACGCGGCGTCCGCGCGCTGCCAACAAAACAAAACTGAATGTCAAAGTTAACCCACCATTGCCAATTACCGAACGCCCACCACCTCCGTCATAGAAAGGTGCAACAACTGGGCAAAAGAGACCGTCGTCGCGCTGGTACCGACGCGCGTGCACTTTTACTCCTTTTCAAAAACAAACGCAAACACTTTATTGCGAAGGCATTAAATGACAAAGTTGAACGATTCCGGGGCCTGCCTGCCATTGCGGCCCCGAGTGGGAGAGACAGAAGGGGATCGCGAGCTTTCTACTGCTCCACATCCAGACACAGACGCGCGCGTTGTTTTTTTTCCTTCTTGCGGTGATTTTTTTTTTACGGGCAGATGCACACCTTTAACCTCGAGGTATTTATCTATTGCTGCGGTATCTAGATCTGATGGCGGACAAAAGAAATCGGGGATAGAAATTGGATGCATGCGGATCGGTTTGGGTTGTTGGGGGGAAGTGAATGAAAGTCATGATGGACTCGGTGTTGTTGCTGCGGATTGCGTTTATATCAGATGAAAGCAAGTTGCAGAAACAAATATTAATTTCGATCGAGATAGCGTTTGTGGCTATTGTGTTCTTAATCAAATTTTCTCGACCGTGGTCTAAACATTGCTATTCTGGAAATGCGTTTCTTTGCAATCTCCTAGATTGATCATCAAACAAAATTGTTTCCACTTAAATCAATATTTGGAGAAAATTATAAATTTACTTATGATTTTTTTTTTCATAGCAAGAGGAACGGTAGTCCTTTTAGACTCTCCTATTAGCAAAATTAGTCAAAATCCTAGATCAACTTCAAGAGTTTGAAAAGAGTTTAGGTCATTTTAATGTGTTTTGAAGTATTGGGGATATTATGGACGAAAAAATTATATAGAAAAGGAGAGTTTAAGAGGATTATCCTTCCTCTTGCTATCCTAACATCCAATTGCCAAACAGTTCACAATGAAAATAAAAAAAATCCTAACCTGACCTGACACCTAATTGCCAAACAGCTCACACTGAAAATAAAAAAAATTCTAACCTAACCTGAGCATGAGCTGAACATGAGCTTTTTGGCAATTTGATGTCAAATTGCCAAATAGCTCATACTGAAAATAACGAAGCCTAACCTAACCTAGCATCCAATTGCCAAACAGCTCATACTGAAAATAAAAATATCCTTCCTCGAAGTTAAACAAAAAATTGATTCAGCCTGGCTTTATATAAAAATCCCATCTCTCTCATACACCTTCCTAATAATTTCCAGGCAAAATGAACTCCAAAGAATCCGTATCCACAATTCTAACTCTTATTCCATTACTCTCCAACAGGGTGCACCACAAGGCTCATTCTATCTCCCGCACCAAAGAAACTATTTAAACCAAATTGTCACTATAAGACCAGTTTTTTTTAAGTGTTACAAGACTTTGGATGAAAATATTGCTCTGTGTAGTCATTAAGAATTTAATTAATTTCAAGAGAGTATTACTGTTTATTTTTTATTTTTTTCATAATCTACTTAAGATGATTGATTAATAAGGAGCATATATGGCACAGATGTTGCAATTACTGAAAACAATCCTGGTGTTGAAAATATGATTAATTCTTTTCAATCAAGCGAGCGTCCTGAATTACAGCAATTATACCATTTGCCGATACTTTTGAAACGTCAATTTAATCCTTTACGTGTTCTTCCATCGACCAAAAAAAAACGTAAGAAGAAACAAAACCAATTCATCACTGTGGCAATCCGGGCGCGCGCAATAACCCACTCGGATTGCGTCAAGGATGATGAATTTTGTGGGATAACACGTCGCTTCCCATTAATACAATCATTTATTAATTAGCGCCATCGATGCCGCAACGAGCAAGAGGAATCCGAATTTCTCCGCTCCGATTTTTTCCACCTCCCACTTTTGCGACACAGAGATACGCGATCTTTTGTTTCGAAACGGCGCGGCACGAACCGTATCTTGGAGCGCGCGAAAAAAAAAAGATAAAAAGGAAAGAGCGAACTATGTGGAAGGTGGAAAAATAAATGGTTGCGCTGGACTTCCGCGTGTTTAAACAGTAGGCATTTTATAATTGAACACGCCCTTTTCGGTTTGGCCTTTGGTCTTTGCCGGGGAATGATGGATGGTTGGTTCAAAAGCCCGAACGCCCAGGGTTTTGAAATGTGGAGCCGTTGCGGGTCAGAGCGGTGACATCTCGGTTTCGCGAAAGCCGGCAGATCGTTGTGCAAGTGAATTGCGATACGTTTCTGTGCAAAAATTTCGTGTTTGCGATTCGACGCGGTGATCACTTTTCGTTGTGTTTGCCAAGAAGTTCTGCAAGTTTTTTTTGTTAATGTCATTTAGTGTTGAATACGTTTGCAATTTTCTTAAATTACTGCCTTTTTTACCAGGCTTTCAGTATGATGGATGGAGATTGAGAAATAGCCATTTGAAGACATATTTTTCAAACATAATATAATAGAATTACCATAAATAGAAAAGAGTATTCATTTACTTGGTCATAGTTAAAATTATCATTTCAGGAAAATAAGCAATTTATCAATAAATATTTCAACAGTAGAGATTAATGTTCTTTTAATTATACCCTTAAAAAACATTAATCTCTACTGTTGAAATATTTATTGATAAATTGCTTATTTTCCTGAAATGATAATTTTAATTATGGAGGAAAATATTTTCCTCTTATACCCCTAATGGCTGCTCAGTGAGAATTACGTAAATTCTTAATTACAATAAAAAAAATCACAATTACTACTTACTAAGAGAAAACTTGAATCTACTATACGTGAAATTATCACCAGGTCGAAACACTTTCGCAGAACTACAAAAACTGCCACCCAAATCTATAAAAAATCATTTTGTAAGTATTGGTCTATATCTTTTCACTATTTGCTCCAACTATATCTGTCAATTTAGAAACAATAACCCTATCAGAACCTTTCCTTATATACCCCAGATTAGTAATTCTCCTATAGCAAGAATACTAACAAAAAGGCCACCAGAGTTGCCATCTTTTTCAAAATCATTTTTCATTTGGCCAACCAAATAGGACTTTCTCCACTATTTCTGGTATTATGATTTGGATTTGGAATGTATTGGAATGGAATAGAATTTCAACGCTTCTTCGTCTTAAAACCCTTAACAAAAATTTAGGGCGATACTACCCATCTGGTGCAAAAATTTTGGAACACTCTTCGCAACCAACGGTGATTTGAGTCCTTTGAGAACATTTCAACTTTCTCCACCATTTTTGGTGTTATGATTTTGAATGGAATATAATTTCAACGGTTCTTCGTTTTAATATGTTTAATAAAAGTTTTGAGCAATACTCCATCTGGTGGAAAAAATGTAGTCTAAGACTTCATCCTATTTGTCACTTTATCTAATTCTACCTGCCTGTGAATTGGAGAAATTGATGAAAACCCTACCCCTTTGGTTTGTTAAATGGAAAATGATATTCTCAATACTTACTCTGGAAAAGACTTAATAGGCTGAAGGAGGAAAATATGGATGACAAATATTTGAACAATTAAAAATATTAAAAAAAAAAAATACAAAACTTTAAATATCCGCAGAACCTTGTCGACCTTGTTTAAAACAAGGAATTTTAATTCAATTGAAGAAAGTTTCTTTTCTTATGTTTTACTCAAGTTCATATCTCCAACTATGATAACCTGGTCTTTTAATGATGATTTGGTTTTTTGATGCGGGAGATAGAATGATCCTTGTGGTACACTACGACTTCATCCTATTCGTTACTTTCTCCAATTCTACTTGTCTCTGAATGAACATCCTTGAAATGCTTGAACAGAAATACGTCAACCACTCAATCATTTCCGTAAGTCATCCAATACATTCCTTTACAATTAAACAAAAATCAGCTCGAACGCGAAAATTTTCTCCAAAAAAATAAACAGAAAATATAGATGGCATAAGAAAAGGAAGCCATTGCATGATTTTTCGGCGTATAGGCTAGTTGTCTGCTGGATGGGCGGCCAAGCTATTCGTCAATCGAATAGACGAGGAGTTAAGGAAATGGATAGGCGTAGGGGCAGTTCAGGTGGTGCAGGCAGAGGCGAATACCGGACTATCGAGAGGTAAGAAAAACCGCGTACTATTAACTCTGGATGAGCAGAACACCTTAAATTCTCTCCCATAGGAAGCTATGAGAGCTGCGATGAAGGAAAAAGGATTAGCAGGTTACCTTAATAATATAGTGACAAGCTACCTGGATGACAAATGGCTACTTTACGAGGGGACACTTAGACGTATTTGTTTAGCATCCGGAGGGCTAGCGCAGGGGTCGGTTATGGGGCCCCTACTCTAGAATATAGTTTACGATTTTCCATGAACTCTCGACTTCACTTCCTTGTATACTTTCGTCCTCTCCTCCAGCTGATATTTTGCTGGAGGAGAGAGCGAAAGTATACAAGGAACTGAAGTCGGGAGCAGAACAGGAAAGTTTAAAAATATGGTGAATGCGCCGGGCACGATAATCCTTGGCTTGATATCCACGATTATCTTCACATTGTTTACTTGACACGTGTTTCAATTTTACAATCATTTTCAAATATATAATTAAATCTAAAAAAAACATAGAAAATAATAAGTGTTTATCTTTTCAAAATAAATTACGATTATTAACGCAATTTTAATAAAGCACTAATTTAAAGCATCTTGGAATTTTTACTAACCGAACGATTTTCTTGTAAATTTTTAACATGTAATTATACACGTAATTTGGAAAAAGAGATTCCGTTAATAAAGTGAAAATGAAACGCTTTGTATTTTGGATTGGCTCACAAAAGCAGTCGGCTATCACACGCATGTTAAGGCATGCAAATGAATTTATTAAATTATCCAGCTTTGACATGTTTACAGATTCTGTAAGTTCTTTGCGCAGTATACTAAATATTTCGTTTTTAAAAATGTGTTTTTTTGTTAATTCTATTATTTTATTATTGTAACTATTCATTGTATCATCTATGTATGTTACTGTATTTAATAGCCTCCGTTAATTAAATAAATATTTAAAAACATTAAAGGCTCGGCTTTTATTTAAATTTAGCTTATATTGCATCTACTATATTTTGGCAATAACGAATTTTAATGTAAATGAAATAAAATGAAACAAAGATGATTTGCAGTTATTGAAATTACAATGAAATTAAACAATGAAAATTTCTGGCAATGATCAATAAAATTCGATCAATTCCCATCTATAGATGTTCGTAAAACTTACAGTGTAAGTAATTTTTTGCAGTTAGAAAAAGGGATCGTTTGAATTTTAATATTAAATATTTTGTTTAATTTAATTGGAATTTTAATGTCATACAAATTACACATGAACATTTCACACGTCTTGAATTGTTTTTGGATGTACTGGAAGAGGAATCTTAAAGGATTTTCGATTTTAAAAATCCAAAGCGTTCATTAAGGGTGCGGTTTAGAAGAAAAAGATAGCTATACAAATATGGGCAATCACTAATTTGAGTTAGATTCTTGTTGTGATCAATGAACAATATTGTATTATACATTAAAATAATCTTAAAATAAGCAGGAATTTCATCAGATAAATTAAAAATTATTTTAATGTTTAGTTTCTGTGAAAAATAATTATGAAAATTGATCAAATTTATAGCAAATTTTAAATTAAATTTTTGCTAATAAAAACTTGTACAATGAAAATTTAAAGGATTTCACTAAATTCTGCATTCAAATAACTTAGCAGACATGACCTATTAATTTCATTATATCTTACAATTTTCTTTTCTAACTTAAACTAGTAAATTGACGTAATACACGAAAATTAACGATTTATTTTTTTATTTAGACTGATACTTTATACTTAGTAGATAAAAAATGTAAATACACATTCATATTATGAAATCCAAAAGAATAGCTCTATTTTCAAACGAGTATTTCCATTTTACTATATAGCTATCTCTTTCCACTAAACCGCAACCTTAAGTAAAAAAAATCCAACATGCTTTTATTTTTTCCTCAATTAATATTACTACAATAATCGCAGTCACAATCCGTTGTTGTGACACACTGTTGTTTCTGTTTAAAATAATTTACGTCAATGCGACAGAGCCGGCGCGCCGCCCACGCCCTCGCATATCGCGCAATAATTTTTGAATAATTGAATTTCCTAGAAAACTGGGGCGCCCACACCATCAATAATATTTATCTGAACTTTGCGTTTTCGCAAACTTGTCAATCAAATTCGCGATGGAAAAAAAAACGATCCGCGCAAAAAATTAAATGCACATTCGATTAAAAAAAATCAGAATCGATTTCCACATCGATCTCCTATTCATCGGCGGCGAGCGTGCCGAGCCGACTTTGCGACACCGACATCTAAAATCTGTCTCGAGTGTAGAAAGTAAGTCACAGCGTGTAATAAGTTTAAGGACAACAGCCATCAATGTATAAAGAGCGAGGAATTTTAAAAAAGGATACAAAGAGCGGGAGATGTTAAAATGGAGCGTTGCGCATTCGAAAGAATAAGAGAGAGGGAGATAGAGAGAAATAATTAATTGTTAATATTAGAAAAACTTGATCACAGTTATTTAAATACATTAAATAAATAAAAAAAGAGATAATTTGTTAAAAATTCGATATCACTTCATTTTAATTGTAATATTAAAATAGTGAAGAAGAAAGAAATAGAAATAATTGATGATAAAATAGAGCATTGTGCATTCAAGAGAGAACGAGGGATAATTTGATGGTAAAAATAGTGCATTACTCATTCAAGTAAAAGAGCGATAATTTAATGATTAAAATAGTGCATTGTACGTTCAAAAGAAAAAGAGAGAAATAATTAAGTTGGAGAATTGAATGGAAGAGATGAAGGGGAACAACAATATGCATATTAATTATAGAGAGCTAATTTTCTTTTCAGCGTGTTGATTGCCGTTTTTTTCTTGTTGTTGTCAAGAGATAATTATGTTTTCAATTTCCTCATGTTGGAATTGAATAAAAAAAAAAAAGAATATGGAAGAATGATTAATAGAATACGATTTATATTATGCAACATCACAGTTGGATTTTAATTAAGGTGGCCAGATTTCGATTATGCTGACAGAATGAGTGAATTAAAAAAAAACACGATTCGCGTTACACCCTCTTGAATTAATTTTGTTCCATTTTACCAAAATAAGTGAAATTAATTTGATAATAAGTGTAAAATGGACTTCTTGTATCTACAAGAAATACATTTATATATACACAAAAATACATATATTGGTGACAAAATAGAAAGACTGTTATTCCTTCACTTTACGTAAACTCGAAACTATACAGTAGGTAATGTATCATGTAGTTGGATTTTCTTCTCTTCTTCTGCTTTACCTTCAGGAATTCATTAAATATTTTCTATATATATATATTATTTAAATAAAACTCTTGGTTTGTTTCACCATTTATATTTTATCTCTCCGACTAGTTTCGACCATTGGTCATCTTCAGGGAGATCCAAAAGAAAAAGAGAGAAATAATAATATAAATAGTGAAACAAACCAAGAGTTTTATTTAAATAATATATATATATCGATTTAAATATTTTTCACCATGGGTTAAGTGAGAACTTAATTAAAAATATTTTCTATTCAAACCGTTGCAATTCGCAGTAGTAC
This sequence comes from Philonthus spinipes, assembly GCA_963082785.1. Lineage (NCBI taxonomy): Eukaryota > Metazoa > Arthropoda > Insecta > Coleoptera > Staphylinidae > Philonthus > Philonthus spinipes. The sequence continues at coordinate 3,630,408 of OY720310.1, read as the reverse complement.
TGCTATGCAAAAAACAAATATCGTTTGTGTAATCCAAAGTCCGGCGGGGTAAATGCTCGGGAAGTAGTTGTTTCAATAGATTTTTGTAAAACTTACAGTGTAAGTAATTTTTTGCAGTTGGAAAAGGGGATTGATCGAAGTTTATTGATCATTGCCAGAAATTTTCCTTGTTTTTAATTTCATTGTCATTTTTATTATTTTATTTTTTAAAATATATTTAGATTATTGAAATCTTACATATTTCAACTTGTTATTATAAAACTAAAAGCTAAGAATAAAAAAAATGTTGAAAATATAGTTACTAAAACAAAATTAAAGTACAAACTAAGTGAAGTTTATAAAATATATTTAGGTTATTGAAATTTTACATATTTCAATTTGTCATTATCAAACTAAGAGCTAAGAATTAAAAATTGTTGAAAATATAGTCACTAAAATAAAATTAAAGTATAAACTAAGTGAAGTTTATAAAATATATAAAATCCCAAAAAATAAATCAGAAATCAAATTAATACTGCCAAAAGTCTTTAGAAATGATAGGAGCTATTCCGTACGGGAAATGTTAATTTTTATTTGTAGATTATTAATTAATTTCACATGCTATTAATTTCATATTTATTACAATAGTTACACTGTGATGATAAAAAATAGCGTACTCGTTAAACTTAACATTTCCCCTGCAGAATAGCCCGGAATTATTTGTGTAAGTTGATTATGACTTATTTAAATGGAAGGTATTTTTTTTTTTTGATGAAATTTATTTTATGTTTTGTGCTTAGTTTACTGACCTTATTATATTTGTGCGACGAGTTGACCGTGTTGGCTGTCCAGTGATCCGTTTCCAGGCGCGCTCGTTCCAGGACTCCTGTCAAGCTGTCCAATCGCGACCACTCCCTGACGTCGTGATTGTGGAAAGGACTTCCGTTTCCCGGTGACGCCGCCACTACCTCCATCTTGTTCCTCGGGGAGACCTTCTAGGACCAGAACGGATTATCACTTGATATTGATAATATCTGAAATAATAATAAATAAATAGAAGTATTCATACATTTGCTAAATATAAAATAGAAAAGGAAATATAATTGCCAGAATGCATGTGTTGTGTGAATATAGAAAGATTTCTATCTAGGAAAGAAAATTGTAATAAATCATTACTACACTACTACTACTACTATTACTACTACTACTACTACTACTATTACTACTACTACTATTACTATTACTACTACTACTACTATTACTACTACTACTACTATTACTATTACTACTACTATTACTACTACTACTACTATTACTACTACTACTACTACTACTACTATTACTACTACTACTATTACTACTATTACTATTACTACTACTACTACTATTACTACTACTACTACTATTACTATTACTACTACTATTACTACTACTATTACTACTACTACTACTACTACTACTATTACTACTACTACTGCTACTACTACACCACAATGAAATGTTTCTCTGAAATGAGAAAATTTAAAACCAATGCAGATTTTATATAAAATGGAAATAGAATTTCCCAAAAAAATCAGATTTTTTAAAACTCTTCACAATGCAGTGTTCTTTGAATCAAGAAAGTATAAAGTCAACCACCAGAAAAAAACTGTGTAAAATGAAGCTTTGGTTTAAATACAGGGTTTTCCAATAAGAGTGATATGATTTCTTTAAATAAAAAAACACACTTATTGTTAAGGAAATTCAAATGTTTTTTATTTAGTGTGAAGTACAATCGATACAATTAAGTTCTAAATAAAACGTCATTCAAATGGCCTCCACGACTTCTTCTGCAGAAACGAATTCGATGAACCCAATTTTCGAACACTTTTTCCACTAAATCAAGTCGTATGTCATGAATAGCACGTTCAATATTGACTTGTAAAACTTGAAGAAAAAAAAGTTGGTTATCATCGATCTATACCGCTCTCCATTGACAGTAACGATGTTACCAGCTTCATTTCGAAAGAAGTACGGACCGATGATTCCACCAGATCAAACACCACACCAAACTGTCAATTTAGGTGAATGTAATGGTTTTTCTTGAATAATTTGTGGATTTTCTTCGCACCAGAATCGACAGTTTTGTTTATTTACCGCACCACTCAGATGGAAGTGAGCCTCATCGGAGAAGATGATTTTCTTAAAAAAATCGTTATCGTTTTCAAGTTGTTCCAAGGCAAAATCAGCAAATTCACGACATTTACGGTGGTCCAATGGCTTCAGTTCTTGAGTGAGAACAATTTAATACGGATGCAAACCCAAATCCTTTTTCAAAATCCGCCAGATTTTGGTTTGAGACAGTCCCAATTGTTGAGAACGTCTTGGAATCGACAAATTGTGGTCTTCAGCAACACTTGCCTGAACGGCAGCAATATTTGCGTTACATCGAGCGATTCTTTGTCTTATTGGCACTTTAACATTATGTAAAGAAAATGTACGCTCACAATTCTCAACAATTCGATGAATAGCGAGCACACTTGGACGATTATTACGACCATAAAATGGCAAAAGCGCACGAAAAGTTGCAATTGGAGAACGATTATTTTGACCATAAAACTGAATAATTTGTAAACGTTGTTCTTGTGTATATCTCTTCATGATGAAATTGTAAACACTACTGAATATAATGAAAAATAAATGACAGATCATAACATATTACAAATGGCCGAAACGACACTTCAAAATCATATCATACCTATTGGAAAACCTTGTATGTAATTCCACCAAGAATGAGTTTCTATGATCAAAAATTTAAATGCTATGGATTTTATAAAATTTAATATATAAACATTTATTTTTGATTCCGGAAAACGTTTTTGTTAAAAGCAATGTTTTTTTTTTTGTTGTTGTTTTTTTTTTAATAAGAGGGGTGGTGCGGTGAATTATAAGCATTCAGCATTATGGGTGTTGTAGTAGTCCATTGAACTACAAATTGCAAACTCGTCAATACTTATAACTCACTATAAATTTATGGATGTCACACGTGAAGAGAAATAACTATTTCGTAAACCATTTTTTTTTCTTCGTTTTTTTTTGTTAAGAACGAAAGTTTCCATTTAGGAACTTTTGTATGGTTACGTAACACACGAATCCCGACAATTACGCTTCCTCATCCCACATCCCAACGGCTTTCCACTTGGCGTAAGCACACCAAACAAACAAAAGTGAACACCATAATAACCCCCCAATTATAATCACGCGCTGGCTGCAACACACATCATCTCGCCTGCTTCTGCTTCTCCTTCCTGTACAGCTTTTTCATGTCTTCTCCGTTTTTTTTTTTTGACGAAAGTGCGGTTACGTATGCCCGGGATGCAATTAGAGGTGTCCGTAATGGTGCCTTCCTAATGCGGAACACCCGAAATTACCATAATCCACGAGCCGTTGCGCAACGTCGCGAAAAACTCGCGTGATTTTTTTTTTATTAAAGGTAATTTCGTATCAAAAACGAAAGTGGGTTTTGCTTTCGGTGGCGCCGTGATGGGTTAAGAGGGCACCCGAGGTGTCGTTCTCGCGGCGCGTGCTTGCTGACCCCGAGGTGACACCTCGAGTGCTTTTTTAGGTTTACGGTGAAAATCGACCGAGAGGAGAAATTTGTGAAATTTTATTTATTGGGTGGACAATAGGTCTCGACGGTGATGGTGTTGTTATCTGTAAATGGATATCAAAAGGTCGTTTGTGTTGTTGGGATTGTAATGTGGGAATAATATTACATGAACAATCGGCTTAGTGATGTTATAGGATGACCTTTAATCTGCTTAAGTTAGGAAATGAAATAAAATAAAAGACAATTTTAGCAAAAAATGAAATAATTACGTTCTCTTTAGTTCTTGCTAGTGTTGGGCAAAATCGAGTGAATTTAGTAATCGAGTATTTCTGAATAACCAATTTTAAGTAGCTAAAGTTATTAAATAACAATAAAATTGAGTTTATTAATCAATAGGTAAAACTTTCCTATATTAACATTATAAATAACACGAAGAAAATTGTCTTAAACTTCATTTTGCAGTGACAAAAAAGATCGAAAAGATCGATTTTGCCAATGTCTAGTTCTTGCAACTTTTTACTTAACAAACGTAAGGACTTTAAAAAAACGACAAACATTCATTGAAATAACTGCCTCTGTTCCCTTATACTCTACAAGGGTGCGATTTATATTGACGAGGAATCGCCAACACGTATCTGCAAATGGCTGTTTTTCAATTAAATATTCCCTTATAGATCCATCAATTCATCTCATCTAATTCTAATTCATCTTTGACTCAGACAATGACGTTAGCAATCATGACGTTTAAAAAACTGACACGAACAGGACAAAGACAGGCTGAAAGACCTCTGGTCGATAGCCAGTTTGTGAATTTTGCTTTATTGTAACAGACAGTATTATAACATGTATTAAAATGTAAACACACACCTCATTGTACAAAATTCATAAATAAAGATATTTATTTATATATAGATTCCCTTATCGAAAATTGTTGCATTATGCTATTATTTGTGTTGCGACATCAATTGTCCATTGTGTAATTTAATGCCCGGCGGTGTATTTATCCGGGGACGTAGTTGTTTTAATTGATTTATTTTAAAGTAGTTACGTTTTGTAAGTGAAAAGGTTGCAGCAGCTAAAAATAAAATGTGAACTCCAAAAAAATCATTTGAAGAATTCTTGGGGATTTCGCCAATTTCTCCCACAATTATGGGAATTTTTTTACATCTATCTATCTGTTTAAGCTCCTGCATAAGTAGCAAGTATTTGTGTCTTTTGTGTCTATCCTTCTCTTCTGTATTTACAGGGGCTGGTATCGCGATGTCAATGAGGAGGATTTCATTACTTTCTTTGTTGTTGCCGTAGAGGACGATTTCTGGTTTATTGTGGCTTATAGTTGGATCTGTAAGGATATCACGGTCTCAGTAGAGGCTTACAGTTGGATCTGTAAGGATATCACGGTCTCAGTAAAACCTGCATTGATTTTCCATGACGGCAGTCGATTATTATTATTATTATTATTACTATTTGTACTATGACTGCATAAGCCGGAACTATCTACTGAATGGATCATCAAGATTCAGTGGACATTTTGTGTGATTGATGGTGTTGGTATTTCCCAGGAACTTCCTAATTAAGCGACAAGTGTTGAGTATTACTGCTTTTAGCAATTCTATAATTTCATAGGTGTACTAAGTTTAAGCTATTATGCAAATTTTTAGGGAATACTGTTGCTTATCAAACTGTGTAAGCTTTCACGACCAGTGTGATTAGAAATGTTGATTTCCGGGCTATTCGGCCGTGGTCTGTTGGAGTTTAATTCCAACGTTTCGCTCAGCGTTTTCTTCTCCTACGAATTGTAGAAATTTTCAATGTACAACTTTAAGGTATAATTTAAATTCAATTAAATATAAATTGGAAAAGAAACATCTCTGATGGGATTTGAACCTACGTCCCCCGATTGCCGGTCGGGTGCGCTACCAACTACACCTGTTGCTGATAGTATAATTGGCACAGTAATTACATTTTCGACCTTCCATAACTGCTTTACCTCCATTGCTACCTCCTAGTATTTGCTGATTTTCTCCATATGTGTTTTTTTGCCTCGACACCCAATACGGGTAAAAGAGGATAAGATTAAGAAACACACACATCCCAAAGTCTTTCCACTTGGCGTAAGCCCGAACACACCAAACAAGCAAAAGTGAACACCATAATAACCCCCCAATTATAATCATGCGCTGGCTGCAACACATATCATCTTGCCTGCTTCTTCTTCTCCTTCCTGACAGCCACAGCTTTTTCTTGTCTTTTCCGTTTTTTTTTTTTTTTTTCGACTTTTTTTTCGACGAAAGTGCGGTTACGTATGCCCGGGATGCAAAAAGAGGATAAGATTAAGAAAGAAAGAAACAAACAAACAAAAAAAGAAAGAAAGAAAGAAAGAAAGTGTTTGTTTTTTTGTAATTGATGTGTATTTTATTATCATTATTAACTTCATATATTTATCACTATTTCTTCCTTTATTAACCGAAAAGCAATTTCAACAGTAAACAGTGCTCGAAATTAACGGTCTCCAATTAACTCGACAACAAAAAATTAAACACACTAGTGTGATACACTGAACCAAATTCTGACCGAAAAATCCAGTTCCAGATTCGTATCAGAGGATCTCACACTTCGGCGAGTTTTTTTTTCTTTCTGCGTTAATTGCCGCGCGTTAAAATAACGGACGTGGATTTAATTTCCCGAAATAAAAAGGAATGAGTTGATACTAAAATCACGAGCGATTTTAATTATTACGGCGACGTTGTATAATTAGGGGACTATTATGAGAGGTAATAATTCAAGAGTTCGATCGGATTAATTCGAGCCGGGCATGGGAAAATTCGGTTCCGAGTGTTTTAGCTGCCTCGTGGGAATTTAATTAAGATGGTAGTAATAGATATTTTATTGGGTTTCGGATAAGTGTCGGTATTTTGATATAAAAAAGATATAATCTCGAATAAATGTATCAATTATTGATTAGTAGTGGAAGAGCAGCGACGGGCGTTAGCCTACCTGAACTTCGCTTACTCTTAATTATTTATGTTTCTGTTGTACAATTGTTGATGAAATAAAGACATTTATTATTATTATTAGTAATTATATTGATATAAAATTTAATATAAAAAATATTGTGAAAATAATACAATATGATCGAGAATTTATCTTAAATAAAATGAAATGAAACAAAGATGATTCACACATTTGCAGCTATTTAAATTACTTACAGTGTAAGTATTTTTTTGCAGTTGGAAAAAGGGTTTGATCGAATTTTATTGATCATTGCCAGAAATTTTCCTTGTTTAATTTCATGGTATATACACACGATAATTAATTATAATATTATTTAATATGTTTTGGTATAATATTTATATATTATTTTGTTAAATGGTGAATTTCCGTTAATAACGTTAATTATTATTGTAACTCATCTAGAGTGCTTTGATTTTTTTTAAGCGATGCTAAGTAAATTGATTAAAGAGATTTTCCCTGAATATTTTTAAAGACTGTTTTTAAAAAATATTCATTTAATAGTTTAGAAGAAAACGTAAAATATTTTTTTATAAAAAAAAAAATGATACAAAGAGAAATTCTATCATAAAGAGAAAAGAGTATTCATTCACTTGTGACCAGGATGAGATATATTCTCGATCATATTTTATTATTTTCACAATGCTTTTTATATTAAATTTTATATCATTTAAATAACTCAAAAGTCACAGAGCTAAATGTGGAAATAATTTATTAATTATTTTAAAATCATTTTCAATTCTCGATCATATTTTATTATTTTCACAATGCTTTTTATATTAAATTTTATATCATTTAAATAACTCAAAAGTCACAGAGCTAAATGTGGAAATAATTTATTAATTATTTTCAAATCATTTTTATTTATTATCTATTATAAAGTTTTATAAATTTAAGGAGGAACGCCCCTCTTAAGGGCATACCACTCGCTAGAAAAGAAGAGAAAATGGTGCTTTACGCCGTTATTACCACTAATAATAATACTGTTGTATTGAAATTTCAGTATGAGAAAGTTAAAGGATGAATCAATGATCGTATTAGTTTGGTTTTGAAAAAAAAAAAAACGTCATATATTATTTATAAAAATTCATTAAATATGCTCAATATTTATAAAACTTTATAATAAAATATCTCTTTGTATCAACGAATATCTCATTCAATTAATTCGTTTCCTTGGAGAATACCGGCAATAACAAGAAGACAATCCCGTACATAACTGTAAAACGCATACCACGTTTACCTAACTATTTATCGTTTGCCCATATAGGTCTCCTTAGGAGCGCATTAACGAACCTCTTCAACATATGGCGTTAGCAAATCCTCCTCGTGGTGTTGTTACTCTTGATTTACCGCCGCCGAGCCCGGGCATTTCTTCTCGACATGTGTCGGAATTATTGTGAGGATTGTAAAGCCATATGCGGGCTTGTTTGATTGATTCCCGTTTCGATATGAGCCGTAGCGTTATGCTAATTTTATTTTAGTGAGTGAATTTAGATTCCCGTTTAGTGTCCGATGATGGATGGGTGTTTATGGTGGTTTGTATTTGGAATTTAAATTGTTGGTTTTTATTAGGTTTCAATTAAAGTGAGAATATATAGGAATACGGTTTAATTTCTAATTTGTTGCCGTCATTAATTTAGGTAAATATAAAAAATAGAATAATCTCAATATTTGGGAAATATCGTGTACAAAGATAATCGGGGGTATTCCGTACAAAAAAGTTTAGTTTAACGTATACGTTATTAAATAACTTCACAATCTATTTAAAAAAAATACTTAGACTGTGATGATAAAATATAACCTACATGTTAAACTTAATATTCTGTTGTTTTTTTTTAACTAAATTGCGATATTTATTAGAAACATAATTTTTAATTGTAATGAGGAAAATCAAGCTTTATTTGTCAATTAAGATTATGAATATTATAATATATTTTATATATATATTATAATTATGTATATATTATATATAATCTTTATTGATAAATAAAGTTTGATTTTTTCTTATTTCGATTAAAAAGTTATGTTTCTAAATAAATTTCGCTATTTAACTGATGCAAATTTATTAACGAAAGTAATCGAAAATGGCACTTTGTTTTAATTGGACGCTGAAACGAAATGGACGAGCGAGAGAGAAACGCGAAACGCTAAAAGATGAATAATTCATGACGTCTGTGGCCTACGCGCGAGTTGCACTTTGGTGTTGTGGTACCGCGAAAGAGGTACCATTGTAAAATGGCACCGTTCTTTATGGTGCCACAATGGGACCGTGTCGCGTGGGCGGCGGAGATTATCAAACTGAACGGACACCTGGTCGCACACATTAAATCTAAACAATGCCAAACGAGCGTCTGACGAAAGGATGTTTGCCGGTTTTGAAACGCCGCAAATCTACAACATGATTTTTTTTAAAAGAAGTGATTAAAAAATTATAGTACTTTAATAAAATTGAAAAAAAAAGCATTTATTAATTTAATTTATTTATTTACGGAAATTCACTTTTTTTACAATCAGTAACAATCTGTAATTACAAATTGAATCAATTTAACAAATAATTGAACTAATAATTCATTGATTAAGTGTAACCATTGAGTTTTTCAAACAGTATCCAGTATACAGCGAATAATATACAGAGAGCTTTTTTTATCAGTATACATTTTTCCTATGTATACCTGCAAAATAGGCGAGTCAAACGCATTGATGTATGTATGTATGTTTGGTTGCCTATAACACTCACCTGAAGACACATATGCCAAATAATCAATTAAACATACACACATTAATCGGTTCAATGCGTTTAACTCGCATTTTTGCAGGTATACATAGGGAAAATGTATACTGATAAAAAAAGCTCTCTGTATATAAGTGAATATAAAATATTTGAAGAAATAATTAATTAATTAATTTAATTAATAAATTAATAAATGAAATAAATCTAATCCGTGTTTTATTGGTTGATTTTTAATAATTTACTCATATTTATTTCATACAATATGAACTACCAATGTCTAAATTTTAAAACCATTAATTAAATTAATAAATGCAAAAAATAAAATTAAAGCCTCTATTGTATTACTCCAACAAATTATAAAATAAGGAGATAATAACGTTGGCTTTTTATTTTAATTTTTTGTAATCTTTAAACGTGTTTATATTGACCAGCCAAATTTTGAACGAATGAATGGTTTGCTCAGACATCCACACTAATTTTCTCAGTGAGCGACTTTTATGAAATTAAACGAACGGAACTTTTTTCCAAATCGATATAATAAAGTTAAAGCCGCGGTTTAATAGAAAGAGATAGCAATATAGTATTTACTAAAATACTGATTCCCTTTTTGTATAACTTTTAATTTATATTAGTGACTACAGTGAACGAAGTTGAGCCTTTATTATAAATAAATTCGTTTAATTAATTTAAATTTTACCTTAATGTTGTATATCAAAAATTTCTACAATTCATAGACATAAATATAAATTCGTTTCCATTGTTATCACATAAAAATTTGTATTTTTTTTAAAAAACATATGTTTTAATTAAAATTACATCATTGTGTTTTTTTTTTCTCCAACTTCTTCAAATAATGTTAATTTAATTGTAATAAATACACAAACCCAAACTACATTTGTAATCCCGTATTTGCTTTAATATTCAACGAATTCAACAAAGCCTGAAATACGCAACAGCGCAAACGGTAAACGTTAATAATAATAATAAAAAAACCGTACATTTTCAATAAATTAAACATAAACAACTAATTATCAAAAAATAAACGTCCACTTAATTAATTAACTCCTTTGCTCCGTATTACGGCTTAAATCGGTTGTGCCCCAGTTAATTAATTAATCATAAAAAAATACAGCGCCTTTAATTAATTAAGACGAAATCACGAATCTTCTAGTTTATGTGAACGCGCTTTAAGGGATATGTTTATTTTAATAGAAGAAAAAATGGGAGGATATTAATTGTATATGAAGCACTGATATTAATTAGTAAAAAATGGATTTATTTCTGTTTTTAATTGCTGTATAAATTAATTCATTCAAGTATTAAAAAAAAAAACATTAATGGTTTTAATATTTAGACATTGGTAGTTCATATTGTATGAAATAAATATGAATAAATTATTAAAATAATTAATGGTTTTAATATTTAGACATTGGTAGTTCATATTGTATGAAATAAATATGAATAAATTATTAAAAATCAACCAATAAAACACAGATTAAATTGAATAACTTTAAAGTTATAAATAATAATAATTTATTCATATTTATTAAAAAAAACATTAATAATTTGGGTGTAAAAAAATATAAGATTGAATAATTTGAAAATTCTTGACTAGTTTCTGGTTATTAGCCCTTTCTTAAATTAATTTATCAATTTTATTATTTTATGGTTTTAACTATTGACAAACGTCGCACATAGTAAGAAAATCCGAAATTGCTGTGAAATTTCGAGTTTCCACATTTTTTTTATTTTTACAAAATTTCATAACAAATAAATTGTTTGAGTTACGTGAAGATGAAATGAATTGATATAATTATAATTATTTATTTATCAACTCATGGCAAAAAGTTGGCAAGATGTAAAAAAGTCTTTTTTAATTAAACAAGGAAAATTTCTAGAAATTTCTCTACAGTTGGAAAAAGGGATTAATCGAATTTTATTGATCATTGCCAGAAATTTTCCTTGTTTGATTTCATTGAATTCTCTTTTTATTTTTATACACTACATGTAAGCTTAACTGAATCCCACCTAATGATTCACTTGTTTTGTTGTGTATTTCCTCCTCATAATAATATGTATTCAATTTTGTAATGAAAACTTGTGAATAAAGATTATTATTATTATGTACATTTCAAGTACTATTGATAATGAGTACTTGGTACTTGAAATGTACATATAGTGTACAAGTACTCATTATCAATAGTACTTGAAATATACATATAGTGTATAAAAATAAAAAGTGAAGTAAGGACTGAATCTGTTTATTTTATTGTATTATTTTATACTAGAGCATCGAACACGGGACTGTGGGTTGCTGAGCGATGATGTGATGTTGGCCCTTACGTTATCAACTACCCTTACTTTATACTAATAAGCTATTGTTTTATATAAATAGAAAAGAGTATTATTCATTCACTTGGTCACAGTTATTTAAATATATTAAATAAAAATGATTTGAAAATAATTAATAAATTATTTTCACATTTAGCTCATTGTTTTGTGTAGCCATTTATCTACAGGAATTTTTTCTGGGGTTTTATATCGAAGTAAAAACGCCTGAATATTAAAAAAAAAAAATATTTATTAAAAATACAAAAGCCATGCATATCGTTGGTATTTCAATGTATGTGGCTTTATAGCTTTTTGATATTTTTTTTTATTCTTCAGGCATTTTTACTTCCATATTAAAACTCATCAAAAATCCCTGTGGATAATTGGCTACAAAAAAAAACGCCTGAAGATTAAAAAAATATTTATTAAAAATACAAAAGCCATGCACATCGTTGGTGTTTCAATGTATGTGGCTTTATAGCTTTTGATATTTTTTTTATTCTTCAGGCATTTTTACTTCCATATTAAAACTCATCAAGAATCCCTGTGGATAATTGGCCACAAAAAAAACGCCTGAAGATTAAAAAAATATTTATTAAAAATACAAAAGCCATGCACATTGTTGGCTTTAATATTTTCGATATTTTTTTATTCTTCTAGCGTTTTTACTTACATATTAAAACTGATCAAAAATTCCTGTGGATAATTGGCTACAAAAAAAACAATAGATTATTAACAGAAAATAGAAATGCTTTATTTTTATTTTATGTTAATACAAAACTAACATTTCGTAAAATCTATCAGAATTAACGAAGCCGATCTTTGATCAATTATCAACATTAATTAGCAATTTAATTTTCGATACAGTTCGCCCAAAAGTAATAAAAAATACAAAGTGAATATTTTTTCCGAATTCCCAATAATTAAAAATTTAAATCCAAAACTTCCATTTTTGATGAGTTCTAATCAAAAACATGTAAAGACTAAAAAAATATAATAAAAATAAAAAAGCCACACACATTGAAAACACCAATTAATAAAAAAAAATCAGAAAAGCCTTATTCGCATTTTATGTTAATGCTAAACTAAAATTTCCTAAAATCCATCTGAATTAACGAAGCCGATCTTTGATCAATTATCGGTATTAATTAGCCGTTCGATTTTCGATAGAGTTCGCCCAAAGTGGCACAGTTATTTCGCCTTAATTAACATGTGAACAACCGATTGATTTCGGTCGGCGTTTTTTTTTTCCTTCTTCTTCCTCCTTTTTTTTTAATTTACCTGCTATTTTGACTAGCTTGTCGATTTCGGTAATCTTTACGGCCGCTAATTGGTTGTTAAGTTTAATAAGGTGTAATGTGAGATTAATGCTAACTGTGTAAAATTTTATTTATATGTATATTTTAATAGCGAAGGATTAAGATAACGTGAATGAAAAAATGCCATATAATTATTGTGTAAATAAATTTATATTCTTCTCCTCTGTGATAAAATCGAGAATTTTTGTCTTAAAGAGATTTTTTTTAAATTATTTTACATTTGTTTAATACAGTGCTGGTATGTATAATATGGAAAATTCAGAGGCCCAAGAATTGATCCTTGAGGAACACCTTTATTGGTTTTAATACATTTTTACTTATTTATTTAACATCTTTATTGACAAATAACGTTACATTTTACAATGTGTAGTATGTGTGTTTACAATATTTATAGAAATATTACAATTTGTCATGTAACTGTCATTGTCAAATGGCTATCGACCCGGGGTCTTTCTGCCTATTTTGACTTATTATTTCCTATCTGTACACAAATTACAGGCACCCTCGAAAAATGTCTCGTCGTCAACTTCCGGTTATAACCCGGAAACGGTTAAAGATAGATCAGTTTTTTCTTCGCTATTGTTTTTATCATTAAAATTTGGCCAAGGATCGCGAAAACGGTTTTTCATTTTAAGAGATTTTGAAAAACCATCTTTGCCACTCTAGGCCAATTTTTAATGATGAAAACAATAGCGAAGAAAAAACTGATCTATTTTTAAAAATTGGCCAAGGCTCGCGAAGACAGTTTTTCATTTTAAGAGATTTTGTAGAACCGTCTTCGCGAACCTCTGCCAATTTTTAAAGATAGATCAGTTTTTTCTTCGCCATTTTTTTTTTATTGTTAAAAATTGTCCCTTTCAATACCTCTTAAAAAATGAAAATTCGTCATTTTAAGAGATATTGAAAAACCATCTTTGCGACTCTACACCAATTTTTAATGATAAAAACAATGGAGATATTGAAAAATTGTCTTCGCGACCCTAGGCCAATTTTTAATGATAAAAAACAATGGCGAAGAAAAAACTGATGCATCTTTAATTCTTTTCTACCCCTGAGAAAACTCCTTAATAATGAAACTGCGGAATGGTCGAGCCCAATATATTTAATATTTATTTCATAGAAAATATGTTTGGCGTATATTTAATATTTATTTCATAGAAAATATGTTTGGCGTATTTTCTATGAAATAAATATTAGATTTTATTCGAAATACTTATTTGATATTTGAAATTAAGAACAACCTTAAAGATATTCAATCACCATCAAGGATCACAGATACAAAAAAAAACAACACCAACAAACCCAAAACCGTTTCCTTCTAACTTTTATTCTAATGAAGCCAATTAAAGAAAAATTCAAAGGTCGGCGAATTCGTGCCCGCGTTCCTTTTTTCCTAAAGCCAAACAAATATTTCTCTCTTCATTTGCACACACGAGGACCGTTTATTTTTTCGTTTGTTTTCGTTTGGCTGCACTGGCCGCCACTTTCAAATGCCGGAATAACGCCGTCCTTATTTCGGAACAGGTTTGCACGAATTTCGATACGAAAATTGCCCAATTAGAGCGATAATTAATAATCGCTTGATGTCTCTGTTTCCTCCACCTTGAAGTTGACGTGTTTTGATCGAAAACGAACCGGCACAGAAATGACAGTTGAGTTTAATCGACTTAATTATAGGTATTTAAAAATTGATTTGATAATATAAAAAAAATATATGTGTAGGAATAATTTTATTCACTTTTGCAGTTGTTGATATTATAATAATGAAATTAATGTATATATGTGTAGGAATAGTTTTATTCACTTTTGCAGTTGTTGATATTATAATAATGAAATTATACGCAAAAAATAATGAAGTTTGATTAACAATTTGTAAATGAATTAAATAAAAAGAATGTAAAAATAATTAATTAACAAATTACTTCCTCTTTATTTGTAAATGATTGTAATGATGTATTACAATCATTTACAAATTATTATGTTGTGATGTAATTTAATGTAATAATAAAAACTGTGAGAATTCATTGCTTCTTCTCCTTATCTAATAATAATAATAATAAAAAAAAAATTAAATTCATTACTTCCAATTAGGTAAAACATGTTTCATCGTCGATAGGCTATGACAGACTACTAATCTATCGATATGTATTATAATTATAAATATTTGTAAAGAATTGTAATACCTCGACACCCAATACGGGTAAAAGAGGATAAGATTAAGAAAGAAAGAAATAATTGTAATTCTGTATTTTTCACCATGTGTTAAGTGAGAAATTAATTCAAGAGTCAATACTTCTACATTAAAACATATCTTAAAAAACACATGAATATAAAAAATATATAAAAAAATTAGAGCCACGTACATTGAAAACACCAATTAATAAAATAATCATTAATTACTGTACTAAGTTGAAATTATTTAGGGAACAAAAAAATCAAGTGTGTGACACAAGCAAACTTGTGAGATAAAATCTGACGTTATTTTTGTTGTTGTTAAAGTTTCCCATTCATTGGTTCCGAGCAGAAAGGTTAAAAATTAAATTGATTGATGTGTTCTAAAAAAATTACTGTTACAATTCAAACCTCTCCAACAAGAAACTATAACACGCTCACCAAACATCTCCCGAGCAACCTCTTTGTCCCACTTGGAAAGTTCAAGTCCGAACTAATCACAAGCGAAGCGACCGCCGCTAATTTGCATAAACACCTCTTCAATCACCCGAGCAATTGCGCAATCACAAATTTTAATTGTCCTAGGTTCCGACCTAGATTCCGGGAGACGTCTCCGAAGAACGAGGTTGTTGCACATCGCCGACCTATCGGACACTGGAGACTGACCTCAGGAGAGCGCCCGATCACTTCTTCTCTTCTTCGGTTGCTGCTGCTTTTTTTTTCGTATTTCGCTTTTGGCCGGCCAATGGGAACGCGATGGCCCAAATTTTATTCACGGCGATAATTAACCGTTTTGCCACCGCTCTTTTTTGATACCTATTACACACGCTAATTACCGGCGTTGGAAGTGACAAAGCGAGACACAAGCGGGGAATTAACCTGGATTTCTGGGGATTGTCCAGAGAGAAGGATTTAATGGAAAACGTAAATGTGTTGCAAGGATTTACTTAGGAAAAAACAACAAACATTCCACTGGTTCAAGATTCATATCTACGCTTTTTTTTTCATTTATTTTAATTTATCTCGCAGACAATATTATGGTCGTGTTTGATTATGCAATTTCTTGAAATAGTTTCTTTTATTTTTAGATTATTTTGGTCTATTATAAAAACAAGACTTAGATTAATCTCGAAATGTAATAGGGATTTCTAACTATACATACAACCTTGTGTATCACAAGAAGGTTAACAATGTTGTAGGAAATGCATTATCAAAATTCAAGATTCGTTTTTGTTTTTATAGATTGCAAGTTTTTTTACATCAGATGAAAATGTTTAGCCATAAATAATGGCTAAATGTTTTTATAGATTGCAAGTTTTTTTACGTCAGATGAAAATGTTTAGACATAAATAATGGCTAAATGTTTTTATAGATTGCAAGTTTTTTTACATCAGATGAAAATGTTTAGCCATAAATAATGGCTAAATGTTTTTATAGATTGCAAGTTTTTTTACATCAGATGAAAATGTTTAGCCATAAATAATGGCTAAATGTTTTTATAGATTGTAAGTTTTTTTACGTCAGATGAAAATGTTTAGACATAAATAATGGCTAAATGTTTTTATAGATTGCAAGTTTTTTTACACCAGATGAAAATGTTTAGCCATAAATAATGGCTAAATGTTTTTATAGATTGCAAGTTTTTTTACATCAGTTGAAAATGTGTAGCCATAGATAATGGCCAAATTCAGGGAATCCAAATAAAAGAAAAGCAATGAAAATTACTCAAAATTCATCACAAAATTTGTAATAACTTATAAATTTGTGATTGGGGCCATTAATCAATCAAAAAAACGTCTATAAAAATTTTATTTAAATTCAATTGAATAATTTTTTATGTATTTGAAGGCATGATTAAACAAAAATCATTTATGGTAAACAGCCATTATTCACAAAACGCAATTCCTCATGCCATCCTCTCTAAGGAACAATAAAATAATACTTTCATTATTAATCAATCATAAAACATCAAATAATAAAAGCAAAACAAACAAAAAACAACACCTCGCAATTAGCACCCATTCACATTCATCAATCCGTTTTTTTTTTGTTGTTTTTTTTTTCTGCGTTAATTTCACGTCCTTTAAATTCTAACAAAAACCGATTAGTCCTTTTTCGGGCAACGAGGAAACTGGATACATTTCGGACGCCCTTGGCACGTCGCGTCGCTGGAAATGACATTTCGAAGCGCCGCGCTGGGGAGCAGAAAGCGGAAAGGTATATTTTTTTATTCTATTTTTAGCGCAGGGAACATTTGCATGAATATATTGGTATGTGGATTAATTAATTAAGATTTCGCCGGTTGACATTTCGACGGGTTTACTCTTTACGATTTGAATTATTTATGCCGTTCCCTGGTTAGGTTTTGTGGAGTTGTTGATGTGATTAAATTAGTAATTCGTTTGCGGTTTTGGATTAAATCATATTTGAATGATAAATAGTGTTTAGATGAAATAATGAGAAAACTGAAACTAATGCGTATTCACAAATTATTTGAGTACTCACAATAACTCAGTCTAAAAATGAAAAAAAAAGTTCTTTAGAAGAAATTATACAGGGATAGTCAAAATTAAGAGAATAATTCTCAAATAGTAACAAACTAAAAAAAATAGTAAGTAAATTGAGCACCTTATATATTGAAAACATATTTTAATGGAAGCTTATTTATTTCCAAGAAGTTTTTATTATAATAAAATACTTTTTGAACTTTGATTGCATAACAGAATTTTATAAAGAGTTCAAAAAATGTTTTATTATATTCTTACACAATGTATAACGAAATAGAAGCCTCAGTGATCAGTAATTCCAAGAAGTTTTTATTTTTAGAAAATACATTCAGGTATTCCGGTAATTTTAACCAACCCTGTATATGAAATAAGATAAATTTTATTATAATAAAACACTTTTTGAACTTTGATTGCATAACAGAATTTTATAAAGAGTTCAAAAAGTGTTTTATTATAATCCTACACAATGTATAACGAAGTAGAAGCCTCAGTGATCAGTAATTTCAAGAAGTTTTTATTTTTTGAAAATACGTTCAGGTATTCCGGTAATTTTAACCAACCCTGTATATGAAATAAGATAAAATTGAAAGCAATTCTTATCTGATATATCCAAAATTGGTAATTAAGAATTTCTTTCCATTTTTTTTTGTAATCACAAATAATTGGAGCCAATAAACATTTCGTCATCTCGCACAATCTCCTTGCCATACCTCCAACACGGCTTGAATTAACGCGGCGACAACAACAACAATTTTCATTAAGTAATTACAAAACGAAAATAACCGTACACATACCTAAAACGATATCTCTTTACTCAATTCAAGGCTCCGACATCCGTTCTAAATTTGAGCGAGCGCGCTTATTATTATTTTTTTCTGTCTTTCGTTTCGCTCGCATATTGTTATTAATAATATTTGACTGTGACACGTTTCTCGGTGGCGAAGGTCGCGAAAAAATACGGCAAACACCGTTGCAGTGTCGGGACGTTTATGACTGAAATCGCAATTAAATGCTATAAATTTGTAAGTCAATGCCGCACATCTGGTCCACAATTGTATACGCGCGTACGCGCTTAGTTATTGTTATTGAGTACGCTTTTTATTGCACCTTTGTCCAAAGTGAAATTGACCATAAATAAGGTGTAATTTATGCGATTGTTTTCTTGGAATGAAGGAAAGTGTCGATTTTATTGGGTTTTGTGTTCTATAAGGATATTCCATTGCGATTTATATAAATGTGGAATATCGTGAAATTAATATGCATTAAATAAAGTCGTAAATAAATATAATTGCTGTCGTTTAGAATTTATTTGATTTTATTAATTATTAATTATACACCTTTTGCATATTAATCAGACTTTTTAAAGAAAAAAAATCTTAAACATTGAAGTAAAAAAAAATGGTAAAATTGCAGAATTATTTTAAAAATACTTTTAATGATTGTTGTGTTACGTAAAGATGAACTATACTGTTTACAAACAAGACATCCCCATCATATTTGTAAACATGTTTAATCAAGTGAAAACCAAACATATTTTTTTCAATTTTTTTAAAGGGTATTGCGAAAAAAATCCCTAACGAGTGTTTGTTTTATTTATGCATAAACACTTCAAAAAATATGTTCCTTCCTAAGAAGTGCATTTCTGTTACAGATTGCATAAATGTGCATATAATTAAAATTAATGTGGGATTTTCACAATAATGTTCTTCAAATATTTTATTTTATTATTTACTTTATATTTTTATTTAAATTTTATTTTTACATTTTCTTATGTAAATTATTGTTTCCATTATGTAATTATATACCCGTAGATGTTAGTTTGTGAAGTCATAAGCAACACTGAATCAATTCTTTGAACCGTTTGGGAATGCACTTATCTTACTTATTAATTATTAATAGTTTAGGAATACTTACCTGATTATATACAAATATGTAAATTATTCTATAATGTAATCAATTATAATGGAGAATTCCGTAAAATAAAGTTAAAGTTAAATAAATATAATTGAGGGTATTGAATCGATTTTCTTTTTTCATTTGCAATAGAGTGAGTTTCAGCCTTAAAAAATATAATTCAAATCATTTTTATTTAATTTATTTAAATAACTGTGATCAAGTGAATTTATTCTTTTTTTATATTTATAATTGGGGGTATTAAATCAAAGGTTTTAATGACGGATGATAAACAATGCAAACAAAATCTCTAAAACTTTAAATAATCTGCGCGAGCATATCAACATATCAGCACATAAACACGCCGTTCAAAGAAAATAACCACCTCTCCAGTTATTTACCAGCGTATTAACCTCCTCGACACTATCTGCGCAAATTGCGGTAATCACTTCCAGTTTCGTCCCGAGAACGGTACATTAATCGCCTCGGTAATCACCCGGCCGTAATCTATTTGCCCAAGATTTTCGTCTAATAATCTCCGCGGCAATGCGGCCATCGGCGTTTACCACCTTCTGCTATCAATCTCTTGTCCGGCTAATGGACCCGTAATAACTAGGAAGTCGCTGCTGAGTGGGTCATTTAGACATTGTCGGACTCTGGGTCAGGACTTATAAGTACCTGCCAAAGAGATTATGAGGAAAGACCAGTTGGTAATCGGGAAGCATTAAAAGGAATTATTTAGCTGTAAAATTTGATTGATTGATATTGATACTATATAATATATTATTTTTCCTCTCTCTCTATCTTTAAATACATTCATATATATATACATCTATATTCAGATAATAACTTTATATAATTTATAGTTATATAATACAATTATAAGTTTGTATGAAAATGTTAGTCTGTCCTGGGCTATCGACCTGAAGTCTTTCTGCCCTGTCATGAATTTATGGTGAAGTGAATTTAGAAATATTTAAAATACATTCATTTTTTCATAAACTAACTTAAGAAGGATGCATGTATGTAAGCACTTATTGATAATTCAATGTAAACTGCCAATCCAAATTTAAATTAAATTATTTAATATTTTTTGGATTTTTTAGAAAATTTTGAAATGCGTGAAAATAGTGCTGAAAGGGCAGAAAGACTTATAGCCCTTGTGAAAAGGAAACATTTTTATTTATTTTGTTAAAAAATGTATTAAGTTTATTTATTGTATTTCTTTTTTCCATAAAGATATTATAGTAGTTGTAGTGTTGCAAATATACAACGAAGAATTAATTAATAAATTTATTTATTTATTTATTTCAACGGCGTGCCATTTACATGAATAATACAATATACAACACAAAAATACATAATAGATACAAACACTGAACTTAATACTGAATAATACAATATACAACACAAAAATACATAATAGATACACTGAATTTAAAACACAATAAATTTAAAACAATACAATAATATTACATTTCTTTTAAATTGTTAAACAATGAAAAACTTCCATTAAAAAAGTCAAAATTTAAATTAGTTGACTTTATGCTCTTATCATTAAAAAAAACCTTAACTTCCCTGTGATTATTTCTGGTTTTGAAGTACTAAATACATTTTTTATTTGCACATTTTTCAACACAGTTTGTTATCCTTATCTACGTTTTTTTTTTTTTAGAAGAAATATTTAAACGAAAATTACAACAAACCCGCCCACAAAACGACCACATGGCAAACACCCAAAACACTCACACACAAATTTCCTTATCTCCCGCAAAAAAAATCAGCAAACATTCGCGGGAGAGGAACACAATGACTCACACAAACACACATACATTCGATCATTATTCTAACGGCCTTAAACTGTAGCAAACACACAATCAATTCCGATCACACTTTGGAGCGTTAGAGGTCGACAGAACTATTTCCATTTGGAAATAAGAAAAAAAAAAACGCCGCGAGAAAAAGGTTAACGCACAAATACGAAATGCAAGAGATAAATAAATAATCGATCCAACAATGGGTCGGCGCGTTCTTGACCCGAGAGCAAATTTAATTAGTAATGAGCATTGGCGCGAAAATTAGAAATTGCCGCAAAGATCAAGGCGATCCGCGATGACAGATGTCGGAAAATAATGGTTGTTTGTTTGTTATTGTCCGGAGCCGAAAATTGTTGAATGGATTAATTGAATTAGTAACGTAATCTGATTCGATTCCAATTTACTAAGTGAATTGATTGCATTTTCTCTTTTAATAAATGAAACACGTTTTATTTTGTTTGTATAACGTGGATTGTTTATTGATGACTGTAATTTCGAAAACTTTAGCGTGTCATTATCAAAACAAAAGTTTAAAAAAAATGAGTTACAATGTATGACAAAGTAGAAGCCTCATCAATTAACCAGTCTTATTTCACTATTTGCTCCAACTTCTGTGTATTTAATGGCTAAATAAAAAAAAATAATTGCGATCGATTTAATGCTTTGAAATATATATTATCCATTCTAACTAACTAACCATCTTTATTCAAATGTGTATATGTATGTACAATAATATACAAAAATTAGAATTATATTCTGTAGATGAATCGGCTATCGACCAGAGGTCTTTCAGCCTATCCATTCTATTATTGTCATTATTTAAAAAAATCGTCCTACTGCATTAGAATAAGGTCATTTTTATTTTTATCCTTTACCCTTTTCTGTTGGAATAAACACATTTTTGTCTATATAGACAAAAATACATTTTTGTTTATATAGACAAAAATGTCCTTCGCCTTACTGTATTGGAATAAGGACATTTTTGTCTAAAGATGACTCTGGACAGATGTATTAGTATTAACCATGCTATTATTTTCATTATTACAAAAGAAAACATTCTCCATTAGCATAAAGACATTTTTGTCTACATATAAATATAGACAAAAATGTCCACTTTTATTTTTATCCTTCGCCCTTCTCTATTGGAATAAAAACATTTTTGTCTATATATTTTGTTTTTTTTGTAATAATGAAAAAAAAAAAATAGAATGGTTAATACATCTGTCTATGGTTATCTATAAATAAAAATGTCCTGTTTCTAATAGAGAAGGGTGAAGGACAATATTGTCTTTTTTTAATTAATTTCTCACTTAACCCTTGGTGAAACATTTTTGAATTAATAGACTTTGATTAAACCAAGTGTTTTAATCAAAGTCTATTGACAATATTATCTATTGATGAATGACTATAGATAAAAATTACATTATTCTAATGGAGAATGGCGATTTATAAAAATTCATTTAAGTTATTTGAGTTGAAGACTCCCAATTACATGGAGTCTTATGGGAGCGGTTTAAGCGAGACGCGCCGGGCGACGTTTTTGGAAGTGACTTTGGTTAAACTAAGATAACTTTGTTCACAGATGTGGTACAATTTTGGAACTTGAAGAATGGTATTCGGAATAGATTTATCTATATTTTAACCTGAAAATCATTAAATTGGAGGTTTTGTGCTACTCTACAAAAATTCCCAAATTTAGCCTATTTTTGCATTCATTTTACAAAGTCCTAATTTACACGCCTGCTGTACAAAAACTGTTTATTCTACATTGCTTAAATTTACACAGTTGATGCTCCTATTCATTACAAATATTTTGCTATAATTTGAAGTTATTCCGCAAGTTTTGCATTTTTCACAAAAATCCACTTTTTCCAATTTCTTTTGAAAATATTCAAATTACTATGAATTTTTTTTCTTACAAAAAAATTTGAAACAAAAATCGCAAACACTCTTGAAGATTTTAGAAAGAGTATGGGATATTTATTTTCTTAGAAAAATGTTCATTTCCGGTTAATTAAGGCCATTTAAATTGAAGCGTTACGTTTACATTGACTCTTATGGGAGCGATATAAGCGACATGCGTCGAAAGACGCGATGTTGGTTAAACTAAGATAACTCTGTTAAAAGATGCGGTACAATATTGGAACTTGAAGAATGGTATTCAGAATAGATTTATCTATATGATACCTTAAAAATCATTAAATTGGGGGTTTAGTGCTACTCTACAAAAATTCCCAAAGTTAGCCTATTTTTGCATTCATTTTACAAAGTCCTAATTTACACGCCTGCTGTACAAAAACTGTTTATTCTACTTTGCTTAAATTTACACAGTTGATGCTCCTATTCATTACGAACATTTTGCTATAATTTGAAGTTATTGCTCAAGTTTTGCATTTTTCACAAAAATCCACTTTTTCCAATTTCCTTTGAAAATATTCAAATTACTATGAATTTTTTTCTTCCAAAAAAAATTTGAAACAAAAATCGCAAACACTCTTGAAGATATTAGAAAGAGTATAGGATATTTATTTTCTTAGAAAAATGTTCATTTCCGGTTAATTAAGGCTATTTAAATTGATGCGTTACGTTTATATTGACTCTTATGGGAGCGTCGAAAGACGCGTTTAGACGCGATATTGGTTAAACTAAGATAACTATGTTCAAAGATGCGGTACAATATTGGAACTTAAAGAATGGTATTCAGAATAGATTTATCTATATTTTACCTTAAAAATCATTAAATTGGGGGTTTTGTGCTACTCTACAAAAATTCCCAAAGTTAGCCCATTTTTGCATTAATTTTACAAAGTCCTAATTTACACGCCTGCTGTACAAAAACTGTTTATTCTACATTGCTTAAATTTACACAGTTGATGCTCCTATTCATTACGAACATTTTTCTATAATTTGAAGTTATTCCGCAAGTTTTGCATTTTTCACAAAAATCCACTTTTTTCAATTTCCTTTGAAAATATTCAAATTACTATGAATTTTTTTTCTTCCAAAAAAAATTGAAATAAAAATCACAAACACTCTTGAAGATATTAAAAAGAGTGTGAGATATTAATTATGTTAGAAAAATATTCATTTTCGGTTAATTAAGGCTATTTAAATTAATGCGTTACGTTTACATTGACTCTTATGGGAGCGATATAAGCGACATGCGTCGAAAGACGCGTTTAGACGCGATGTTGGTTAAACTAAGATAACTCTGTTCAAAGATGTGGTACAATATTGGAACTTGAAGAATGGTATTCAGAATAGATTTATATATATGTTACATTAAAAATCATTAAATTGGGAGTTTTGTGATTCTCTACAAAAATTCCCAAAGTTGACCTATTTTTTCAATCATTTTTCAAAGGCCCAATTTGCACACCTGCTGTGTAAAAACTATTTATTCTATATTGTTTGAATTTGCACAGTTAATGCTCCTATTCATTGGGAACATTTTGGTATAATTTTAAGTTATTCCACGAGTTTATGATTTTTCACTAAAATCCACTTTTTTGGAAAATATTCAAATTTTGATGAATTTTTTTTTCTTCTAAAAAAATCTGAAGAAAATCTTAAAGACTCTTAAAGATGTTATAGGAGTATTGCCTATAAATTTTTTATATCCGATTCATAAAGGCCATTTAAATTGATGAGTTCCGTTTACATGGTCTTTTATGGAAACGGTTTAAGCGAAACGTACCGATCGGCGCTTTTAGTCGCAACGTTGGTTAAACTAAGATAACTTTGTTCACAGATAAGATAGAATGTTGGAACTTGAAGAATCAGATTTCGGAAGGATTTGTTTATGTTATACTCAAAAATCATTAAAATCGAACTTTTGTGCGTACCTACAAAAATTTTCAAAGTTGCATATTTTTTTTGCTCATTTTTCATTGGTCAAATTTACACGCCTGCTGTACGAAAAATATTTATTCTATATTATTTAAATTTATACAGTTGATGCTCCGATTCATTGGAAATATTTTGGTATAATTTGAAGTTATTCCGCGACTTTCGATTTTTTACCAAAATCCACCTTTTTTCTTTTGAAAATATTCAAATTTTGATGTTTTTTTTTTCTTCCGAAAAAATTCTAAAAAAATCTTTTTTGTAATAATGAAAATAATAGAATGATCAATATATCCATCTAAAGTTATTTATAGACAAAAATGTCCTTATTCGAATAGAAAAGGGTGAAGAACATTTTTGTCTATAGATGACTATAAATAAAAATGACCTTATTCCAATGGAGGAGGATTTTTTTAGTGTTGGGTAAAATCGAATAATATTAGTAATCGAGTATTACTAAATGTGTCATTTTAAGTATTTAAAACAAAAAAGTTACTTCAAATTAATGTTTATTAATAAATGGGAAGTTATTCTTGACATTTTTATAACAAGTATCTTTCATAAATTTATACTATACTAAATTTAGCAGTAATAAAAGATCGACTTTGCGCATCACTATTTTTTTTCTAATAAAATAAAATAATAGAATGGATAACATATACATTTCAAAGCATTAAATCGAACGGAATTATTTTTTATTTTCCCATTAAATCATCCAAACTCACAAAAACTAAATGATATACAACACCCCAGTGCGAATATTCAAATGGGAAGGCAATCCATGAGGGTATTATTACGTTATTTTAATGGCGCTGTGATTGTTGCTTTCAAGCGGTTTTACAGTTACAGTTATAGGCAATTCTATCATTAGAAATTAATTTTAGAAAGAGTTCCGCTATTTTTCTACGTAAATTCATAATTATCTTTATTGACATATTTACAGTTACATTAAGTTTATAAAACATTACATATTTATTTACAAGATGGTTATCAACCAATGGTTTTTTAACTGGAAGTCATTGTATATCAGTTAGTCTTCAATAATTATGGATTTTCAAACAATAAATACCTTTAGAATCAGATATTTTTAACAATATCTTTATGTAATTTAAAAAGAAAACCCTACACCCATATGGGTAGAAAGGGTTATTGAATATATATATATATATATATATGTATATATATTTAAAAGGAATAACAATTTAATTTAATTACTTTATATTATTGTTGCAATATCAGCTCTAGTTTACTTTATTTATGGTGCAAATGTATGTATGTCAAGCTTACATAAAATCTTTGTTTCAAGAATGACTAAAACGGATGCTTTTAAAGAATGGTTTCATTATTTACACGTTATTTACGACACTTTTACTGCTTCTGTAAATCACCATCTGAGCAAATCCTCTCCGAGCATAAATACACGAAATCCATGTCTGGAGAAAGTCGCGCACAATCAGCATAACTCATCGAAAAATCGCCGAAAACTATGCCACGGGTATATTTCGACCAGTTTTCGCGAAAATTGTCCAAATACGGACCGAAAGTAAAACCCGGCCCGGTCCGGTCTCTTCCTCGTCGCCTCTCATTGTTTTAATTATTTCGGTTTAGAAATCGGCAATTAGCCGCTCGAGGATATCCTGGCGACTAATTGTACGCCTCGCCGAAGCCCGGGGAGGATATTCAAAACGTCTAATTGCACGCGGAAAGGATGTGCCGTGCCGTCGGTTGGACCTTAATTGTTTTCCGCGACCCACTTTGGAATCGATCGTTAGGATGTCGGAATCGCGAGGTACATCAATCATTCAAACTGTATGTTGTAAATATAATTTCTGTTAGTGTAGAAAAATATACTAATCTTGTGCTTACATTTCTAAAAAAAAAAATAATATTTCTTATTATATATAATTGATTATTGAAGCTATTACTTTGTGATACATATTTATTATTAATATGAAAGTGATAAATTAATTAATACAACACTTTGCTTGTATCACGCACTTTTTTTTATTTGTTTGTAAAATCTCATTTACCGTTTGATAATGACTGTACTAAGTCGAAACTAATTACGGAATAAAAAAACAATATCTTAATTGTGATTTAATTATTTGCATTTATTGTAAAAATGTGATTCCGTAATAAAAATTATTATTTTTATTTGTTAATTTTATTAATATTTATATATACAGAGAGCTTTTTTAGCAGTATACATTTCCCCTATGTATACCTGCAAAATACGCGCGTCAAATGCATTAATATATGTGTGTTTAGTTGCCTATAACACGCAACTGAACGCACATATGCCAAATAGTCAACTAAACATACACACATTAATCGGTTCAATGCATTTGACTCGCGTTTTTTTTTTGCAGGTATACACTTCGCCTAATGTATACTTATAAAAAAATCTCTCTGTATATATATATATAATCGATGTCCCCTTTTACCAATTGGTGTCGTGGTATTAATATAGTTTCTTTTATAAAACATGTTAATATATTAAGGTATTTATTTACTAAATAAAAATTTAAAAAGTTGAAAAAAAATAATAAAAATTGAAATTTTTCATTATTGTAATTTATCAATAATAAAATATTTCAATATTTTCAACTTTTGCTTGCGTCGTCTTCCGTTTATTATAAAAAAAATATTATTTATCTCAGCAGTAAATAAATTCCAATATAAATATATTTTTTTAAACTCGCCAGGCTATTAATTTCCCAGCCGTTCGAGACAATTAATCAACGAAAAAATAAATGTCGAGTCATTGAGAAACCCGTGTCCGCGGCGATTTTTTTCGTTAATTACTTGTAGTACAAGTATAGTAGGTGAGGAGTGGGAGTTGATATTTATTAATGAAGATCAAAACCAGAATAGATAATTTCACTAATGGCCAATACATTATGTCACCTCGTTAAAACATTCCGCCTTTTCTTTGTCCACATCCTCTGCAGCTTAATTGATCAATATTTATATGGAAAATATGAAATAATTAATACAATTAGCGCAAATAGAAGGTTTCATGAAAAATTAAAAAAAAAAGAAAACAATTTGTAACCTTTATTAATATAATTAATTATAATCAATAATAATAATAATATTTATAATATATAATCTTCTTTGTGTTGGTTGTTGGTTATGGAGACATAAATTATTTAAAAATAAATGCTTCCATCTTCAACGAAATGTATGATTAATTTTGAGGAATACGGGCATTGAAGATACAATCAGGACTATTCCGAACGGTTTAACGTGTACGTTATTACACACATTTTATGAACATTTACATTTTATATTTATAATTTATTTTATTATTTTAATTATTATTATAATTAAATTATTATTTATTATTATAATTTTACATTTATATGTATACATTTTATGAATATATATAAAAAGGCTTCTTAGACTGTGATGAACAATAACGCACACGTTAAACTTAAGATTTTCATTGGAAAATAAGCCCGAATTACTGCTGTGGAAGAACCTCTAATTTAACTTTTTCTATGTTTGTCGTTCTAAGAAACGAATTTATCGCAACCATTCCATATTATCCAATAATAAATAACAACCAATTACCAGAAAGCAACCATAAACACATAACGACTTCGACCTCAATCGCATAATCCCGTTTATTTATTTTTCCTTCTTTCTTTCATTCCTTTATCCTCTTCAAACCAATAATTCAATTCCCCATTCGTTTTGATTTATGAATTCCCCGCATTTCTCATTACTCCTTCCTCGTGAGATTATTTAGACGGTGCGAGCCATAAATGGCGCTTAGACACATTTAATCCGGCGAAGACGATTAATAACCGCCAAGGACCGCCATCACTTCCTTTTGTCGTCGGAGACCTTCTTCTTCTTCAAATCGATTATTGCGGTTATTAAAAAAAGAAGAAAAGAAGGAGGCAGCGATTAATATCAAACGTGGTGCGCTGAGGACGGCCGCCTTATGGGGCGCTGTGACACTTTTAATGGTCTTCCGATCAAGGATGCTCGTAAATTTGCGTTGTTTAATAATAATGATAATGAATGAATGAATGAACGCGCCGATGTAATGATTTATTTTATTATTATCGGGTAAGGCTCCGGGTAATTTCATTTGTATCGGGTTGTGTGTGGATCGGATTATAATGAAATCTCCATACAAGGTGGTGACATATTTATATTCATTAAATAAATATAAATATGAATCATTGGAATTAATGCTACAGGAGAGAAACAGAGTGTAGCGGTGGGTTTTGATAAATATATAAGGCTGAATAATATATAAACATTTTTTTTTAAAACAAAGTGTCACCACGACTAGGATTTACTTTTAATTTTCTAAAAGAAAAGATTATTGATGATTTTTCAAGACCATTACATTAACATAAATTTGAATATCTTCTTAAGGAATTCATTTCAATTAAGGTAACGCATTAACATATACATTAAAATCGTCACTAATTTGCAAATTTGGTGAAATCTATACAAGAATGATTTAAATAATAAATATCCTTTAATTGGCAATTGGAACTTGAAAAAGATATTCTGAATGTATAATAAAACTAATGAACATCGGACTTGAACAGCTTGTTTTTGCTTCATGGAAATGTATTTAAAATATTTACCTCCCAAATCACCCTGTATACAAACATATATATTTTTTAAATTTTCTTTTGAAGATATAGTTCAAATAGTCAATCCTAATAAACTGATCTTGATTTCTTCTTGAAGAAGAATATGTAGAACTGTATATTATAAAATTAAATAACTCATATTCCCTTCTCTATTTTATTGATGGTGTTAAAGCTCACGTCCTCACCAATAAACCCCCCATCCGGGGTTCTTAGATTAAGGGTTAGGTAAGTAAGAAATTATTTTGTAAAAGAGTCGACAGTAGAATAAACTACAAGTATTATATTATATTATATTATATTATATTATATTATATTATATTATATTATATTATATTATATTATATTATATTATATTATATTATATTATATTATATTATATTATATTATATTATATTATATTATATTATATTATATTATATTATTTTATATTAATATCCCTGGAACAAAATCAGATGGGGTTTAATGGTTTTTACATTCGTTGTTTGCTTTATATTTTATTTACTTTGCCGTTAAATATAAAATATTTTAAAGGTATAAAATCAATATAACTTATTATCTTGCTTATAATTTTACTTATAAAACCTCATTCCACTTCAATTCCAGTCATACAAACATCACAATGCGTAGCTGCTAATAATAATCTCAACATTGCATCATAACGGTTAACGATTTCACGATTGTCTTAGTTCATCAGCCGACGCCGATGATTTTCCACAATTTTTTTTTGTGTTCTTTTCGGATTCCGGCATCCTTGGTGGAAACGTACGAAGGCCGTTTCCCAGCCAAAGTCACGATCCGCTTTTGATTCCGCAAATGTATTAATAGTGATGATTGATAAAAGTAGGCGAGCGCCGATGTGGGAAGTCTCCGAGAGCCAGAATGCGACCTGCGTGAATTTTATTGTTGTTGTTTGTTATTGAGAACGCGTTTATTGTTGTTCGCCAATCGTCTGGTCAAATGTTCATCGTTGGTGTCATGAGCGAGATTTTTTTTTCTTTTCGAGTGATTGATGTTTTCCTCTATTGAGAATAAAAATTCGTGGTGGATTAATAGAGTCAATTACGATTTTCGTTTTCTAGCAGAATTTCATACGTTACATTCGAGTGAAAATATGGAAAACCGTAGACTCACTAACTCAGTTACTAACTTGTAACTAGTGTTCGAGTAGGTAAACTTTTAAATGATTTTTTTTAATGGATATAGAAAAGAACATTCATTTGCGCTTAATTAATTTAATATAATATATAAAAAATCTTTATTTCTGAGAAATACGTTAAAACACAATATTTACATTACAATCATAAACCTCTAGTTAAGCCTCAGAAAATGGCTATCGACATTTAATATAATTAAATCCGTTTAATTTAATTTAACATCTTGAAATTATGTAAGGTCAGCTGTACTGACGAGGAATAGATCCCGAAACTCGTGTCTGCATATGCTCTTGCATAAGTTTTTTTGCTCTTTTGTACTCGTTACAGTAAATATTCTCGAATAAAATTGTTGCATTATTATGTAATTCAATATCTGGCGGGGCGTTTGCCCGAGTGGTAGTTGTTTTAATCTACATTTACTTTGAAGTACTTACGTAACGTAAGTCAAAATATCGCAGATGCAAAAGTCTATTAACATTAAGAATAAAATAAAATAAAGATTGATCGAATTTTATTGATCATTGCCAGAAATTTTCCTTGTTTAATTTCAACAGCAAGTGTCCATTATGTAATTCAATATCTGGCGGGACGTTTGCCCGAGTGGTAGTTGTTTTAATCTACATTTACTTTGAAGTACTTACGTAACGTAAGTCAAAATATCGCAGATGAAAAAGTCTATTAACATTAAGAATAAAATAAAACAAAGATTGATCGAATTTTATTGATCATTGCCAAAAATTTTCCTTGTTTAATTTCATTGTAACATTAAGAATACACAATAAAATGAAAGTGTTTGTCTATATTGGACTATTGACCATAATTCTTCCTGCCCAATTTATATAAAAAAAAGATTTTTTAATCTATACAAAAAAATCCACCATTCTGGATGGATAAACAATCTTAAACAAAATATTTGAACAGAAAGACAACCGCTTTCATTTTGTTATGTATACTTAATTTTTGTAAAAAATGTAGTAATTAAAACAACAATATATATATACAGAAGATTATTGTTTTTTTTTTATTCATTGACCCTTTTACCTTTCGGTGTAGGGATTATTGTTTTTTTTTTAATCATTGATCCTTTTACCTTTCGGTGTAGGGATTATTGTTTTTATTTTAATCATTGACCCTTTTACCTTTCGGTGTAAGGATTATTGTTTTTTTTATGGGGTTTAAATAGATAAAAGTTAAATATATAAAATGTAATTCTTACCAGTGAATCGAAGTTGATGAAGTCACAATCCAAAAAATAAACATTAAAGCATCAACAAAACCACCAAAATAAACAAAACTTTCTCCCAAAAAAAAAAGCTAAATAATAATTTTCTGGTCCGGTGCCCGAATCCGTATAGTACAATTAGCCGATCGCGAGTTAACCTGTACATACGCTATTCGCACCTGTCTGATCGCGCACAGTCTGTCGTCAAATGCGTCGGAGAGGCGAACCGTGGCCCCGTTTAAACTCTCCACACCACGCTGCTTGCTCTCCTCCGAAGGTGAAGATGAAAAACGAGGAGACGAAGTAGGAGGAGGAGGAGGAGGAGGAGAAGAGGACGAAGGGTGCACGCTGGACGGGTGGATGGTAGAAGGAGAGGAGTAGAAGCGGCTTCCTTCCGTCCTGCGCCTCCTCAGAGGTCAGTCCACCGGAGAAGAGGCCGTGACCTTACCATTTCTTGCGCCATCATTGCCTCGGAATGGGTATGATCGGAGGAGAGGAAAAATTGTCGTCGGGATTCAACGTGGAATGGTCGTGTTTTTGCCGTAACGGTTGATTTGCGGACGGTGATAACGTTTCGCGAGGTTGTAATTGATTTTTGGAGCAAGCAGGAAGATTGATTGGGATGATTACATTTCACTTGTCGCTCGTTTTACAGTACCAAAACTTTAATATAATAATATAATCACATACCCGACAAAAACTAATTAAAATCTGAGAAGTGTGGAAAGAACTGTCCTTCTATGTGTTTCACGTAATTTATAATAAAATGACAAAATGTATGTTTTATAAAATGAAAACCTTTTTTTGTAATCTTCAAAATTTTCTTTAACAATTCACCCTTTCAAATTGGGAACTGCCGCACCCTGCTTAATAATGAAATTAAAGTCTCCGCAATTTATTTATTTTTTTAAATAGAAAAAAAAAATACTTTCATTCCTAATCAGTATTATTTCACAATTTCTAACCAGACATAAAATATCTTACCGTTGATTTATAACAAAACAAGTCACTTTTAATTTCTACAGAACGTTGTGAAATTTCGTGAGAACGAATGAATCAGTTCTCCTTTAGTCGCTAATTCAGAGGCCCCATTCGCTTCGGAAATCCACGACCGTAAAACCAATTAAATTAATTCAGAAATTCACACACTGGCATTGATTCTTACTCGGATCGAATTGTGGCCATAAATAAACGGAACCAGTTTCGGGCTGAATTTTTCAACACTTTAGTAAATCCCAACTAGAAGAGTTTTCCTGAAATTGATAAAATTATACCTTAGAAAAATCAATGAGTCACTAAAATATTGCGAATGAAAAGCTTGTTTTTTTAATTTTCGAAATTACCGACAAATTAGTGAGTTCTATAAATAGGAGAAAACGTTTCCAAGAAAACAAAATATTTACAAACGTGACATTAAAGCAATGCTTTTACAGAATTTTTCTATTGCATTTCACTTTACATCACACGATTCTCTTATGCCCGGATTGATATTCGCGAATCATAGAATGTATTAAATATTTTCGATTCAAAAATTCCCAATGTCCATTATTGAGCATTTATTTTAAAGTACTTACGTAATATACGTCAAAATGTCACAGTAGCTAAAGAGGGAATAATTCAGTAATTATTTTTAAAATCTTTTTATTTAATTTATTAAAAACTCTATATTACCACCAGCAATTGTGGCTATTCCTAGAAAAATCATAAATTCGAGGAAATCAACCCCTAGTGGGTTTATTTTTTCATGTATTTTCCAAAAATCATCAAGAATTTTAATTAAATTCACCTCAAGAAATATTAATACAAAAGTAAGTATTAATTTAACCCCTTCACCACCATTATGGTAGATGGGGATTTTAGATTATATATATATATAAGTATTAATTTAATAATAATAAGGGAAGTCTGAAGTGGATCAGGTAAAAAGAGACAAAAATAGGAAACAATCAACCTGATTGGGACAACAAACAAAATGAGAATATCTTTCGGGATAGGAGTAAAAATAAAATATTTTTTTCGATTCTCTCAATTTAATCTCATTATTTCTTACATTTGTATATCCTATACATTACATAAGAATTACAACGTATTCCAGTAGCCGTGATTTTTACAAGATTTGTCGTGTTCAATTGAGCGCAAGAAGAGTTCACCGTCCTGTAAAATTGACGAGGTAATCCATCACGTCGATACAATCTAAAATTGTTATGAAACACCGAGCGCGCACAACTAACTACCTAAAAAAGTTAAACATTTAACGACAACAACAAAAAACACACACACTTCGCAACGCAATATTCAAATCCCGCTTAATTACTTTCCGCGTGGCAAACTGTACATTTTCAAGAAGGAACGAAACGAAAAAAAAAGGCTTCGGTTTAATCGAGGCGAGTACTTCGGGAACCAGTTTTGGGCGTACCTCCGGTGACTCAGTGCAGGACTTTTATTAAGTGCGGGAAAATAAATAAATG
This sequence comes from Philonthus spinipes, assembly GCA_963082785.1. NCBI lineage: Eukaryota > Metazoa > Arthropoda > Insecta > Coleoptera > Staphylinidae > Philonthus > Philonthus spinipes. The sequence goes on along the minus strand of OY720310.1, from coordinate 3,595,746 downwards.
GGTGTTATTTTTGCGGAGTTCGAGTGTTTACAAGATAATTGTTCGATAATATCACACGAACTGGTTCAAATGACATTAACATGTGGACTTTATGGTTGCCGTTTCAAAGGAAATGATACGGGAACAAAGTGAGCCGTTAAAAATTTAAAATCAGGAATAAGTCGATGTAAAAATGTTTAATTGACGAAATTAAAAAAAAAACAGCAGAGATAGACCACTGGTCGATAGATAAAAAATCATTTTATTGTATATACTTAATGCTAATGTTTGTAAAAATGTAATTATCTGAATAAATAAAATAAAGAGGCCGAAAGACCTCCGGTCGATAGCCGTTTCTCTTAAGAATATATATTTGTTTTAAATTGTTTCATGTATTGTATATTGAATTAAATATTTATGTATTCTTTGGGAATAAATATGTTTGTATATATATATATATATATAAAATAAATAAATTCGTATATATACATATATATATATATATATATATATTCGAGAGAAAAATAAAAAAAACACAAATGAACAAACTGAAAATATTTTCAGTTTAATTTTTGTTCTTTGAAAATCAAAAGTTGTTGCATTACTCTATCATTTATGGCGCAATTTCTGGCGGGATATTTGCCAGGGAAGTAATATATAATAATAATATCTTTATTATCCAAATATAAAAATCCAACATAGGATAAATTCACAATACAAATTGAAAAAAAAATCATCAGACAACTACAATTACAAAAAATATCGTTGTGGCGTCCGTTAGCGTTAGCGGTAAAATCACCAATCTATCATATAAGTGTAATTTGATAGATTGGTGATTTTAAAATAATATTTGTCTTAGCTTTAGGTACATACAATATGGTTTTTAGTTGGTTGTTGGTTCTATGGATGTCATGAGGAATAACAATTTAAAGCATAAACCCAAATTCACAACAATTATCCATCTTCTTCAAACAAGCCATGAAGGATAATCATTTAACGTTCCGTGATTTATTTCAGGCATTTCGGATAGTCATCTTTTCGGGAAAAGGAAACGAAACAACGAGAGCGTCCATCCATTCGAGACTGTCTCAAGTGGCTGGTTTCGCTTTGTTTTGGTTTTCATTGTTTCGAGAAAATTGACCTCTGCGGGAATCCCGATGAAACGTTAAACCCGCCTACGTGCCATTTTTTTTTCTTGTTTTGTTTGTTTTTCGGCAATGTTGTGCAATTTAAGATATTTCGCTTCCTACTGTGCGAAAATGTAATAAAAACTCGGAACGATATGTAAAAGGATTAAATGAAGTAAAATATATGCGACGTTGTTGAAGATTTTTGTAAGAATGTATTTTTTTTTTAAATTGCAGGAAGTGTTTGTTGAAATTGATCGAAAAAAAGCTAAATATTTCGGTTATACAAACAACAAGAAATGTTTGTTTGTATAACACAAAAATTATATTTATTGTGACTATAGTTTCAACAATTTTCACTTGTCATTATGAAACTCATTTGATAAACAATGTATAACAAAGTTGAAGCCTCATTTATTAACTATTAAAAAAAATACTTTAATAAATGAATAAATAAAATACTTTTGATTTTTAACTTTTTTGTATTTACTTTCACCACAGCGTAGCGAAACAATTGTAGTGAAAATAAATTCAAAATTTATTATTTTTATTAAAGTAATCATGGATTTTCAAAACTTTAATGCCTCAGTAAACAACGAAATGTTTCATTATATTGAGTGATATATATCTAGGAGTTTATCAACAATCTTCCCTTTGTTGATAAGCTCCTAGATATATAAAGAGGGGCTAAAAAGGGTAATGTCCCCGAAAAACTCCTTTAAATTTCACGAGTTTTTCGATTATTTCAGGGCACAATTGTCAAAATTTGAACGTAGAATCAAGCAATTAGTAATGGATTTCAGAGAGTTAGCTTAATGAAACTTTGTGGGTTTATGAGGTAAACCATCCTCTTTCAGAATATTGTAACGACAGTGAAAGAAGAAATTGGAAACATCAACGTTCCACAGAGCGCGCGACGGTAAACGCGGCGTCATCGAAAGTTCCGGAAAGTTCCGCTATATAAGCGAGCGCTAGTGGCGCTGCAGGCTTCACGAACGTCCGAGTGCTCAACATCGCGTAATAAATAAATAGCGATAGTGTGGTGCAAAATGGATTAAGTGTACTCCAAATAAATAAACAAACATTGCTTTACTTATTTCCGTGTTTGTTTAAACCCGATTTCGTAAAAATATGTAAAATATCGAAAAAGACAACATCCATAGTTTTCGAAATTGCTTTATTCTGAAGTAAAAAAAAATGGTTAATTTTTATATCAGAAGCATGTTCTTCCTTGGACAAACTGAACGAAACAAAGTTTGCCATACACAATTATTAAACACCAAATGCATTTTTAACCTTCAGCACTAAATCATTAATAACCACCAATGTCTCGCGCCGGATAAGAGAAAACACGACTGCAAGAAGGAAAGAAAAGAAGAAAAAAAAAACACCGGAAACCAACAACTCTCTAATTACAATCCAATCAAAGTTTGCATATTCATAAATCCACGGTTTTAATTTAATTAATGGTTCTCTCGGAACCGATCCGTCGTGCGGGCCGACAGCTCGACGGATTTTTTCAGCTCAATGCTGAAAACTCAATTTTCGCCCTATATGGCCAGCGGTGCGCCGGCCTTTAAGAATTATTGATCGCCGATCGATTGTTGTTTATTATTGGAAACTGTCAATTATCGTACTTCCTCGCCCGTTTTAAAATGGAAAGCGGCGTTAACGCTTCAATGGATCGAAATTCGCTTTGATTAACCGCTGGTTTTATCATTCGCGCGGCGCTCCAATTATAATTATGTTTGTAAAACGGTTTACACGTGTTTTTCGTTTAATTAATTGATTGATTGCTGTATCGGTCCGAATGGATGCGATTTGTTTTCTCTTTATTTAAATTTCGAAAAATCTTTGATTATTAAACTATGAATAAATTTAATTTTCACTGTTTATAAGCAGAAACACGCAACGAAAATATTTTAATACACATATGTTTCACGATTCATTTTTGGAATTTTTTGCTTTCCAAAATTAGGAACTCATCATAAAAAATCTTGGATTTATAGCAATAAATCGCAAAACGAATCTAAAGCACCGCTGCATTAAATTATGCATCCAAGGATTTTTATAATGGGCTTCCACAAGGAACCAATTCAGAAGTGCAGTTAAATTTGATTTTCAAAGAATAATTTTACAGGAGTTATAATCAATCAATTAATCAAAGAATAATTTTACAGGGGTTATAATTTTCCAAATACGTTTCACAACGAAATTTTCTATGGGAGTGATTTTCCATGACGGATTTTTTTAAATTTATTCCCAAATATAAATATTATATTCATTATAATGATAAATATAAAAGAGTAGCGTAAGTCAAAAGTCACAGAGCTAAATGTGGAAATAATTTATTAATTATTTTCAAATCATTTTTATTTAATACATTCATTATAATGGTTTCGATAGTTAATATGTAGTAATTTTTTCTGTTTATTTATTTTTTTGTAGTGAAGGTAAAGTGAGGTCAAATTTATAAATACATTTTTTTTAGTTAATTTCGCCGTCTCTGTACCTTCATCATTAATTGGAAAGCGAACGCAGACACAGTCCTGGCGGGCGCCCACGCTCGAAATACGCCCATGAAGCCGAACCAGCGAACGCCGAACGGAGGCAAAGAGACAGCGACTGTCAGTCTGGATGGGAAAGGACCGCGGATCGCAAAAATCCCGGCCCACTTCGTGAATAACGATGAAGTTGCCAAGAAGGCACCCACAACGGGTCGTCGGGTTTTTTTTTTTTAGTTTCCACCGCTCGACACAAAGGGCCCACGCTCTCGCCTCTCTTCCGAGAAAGTGTGTCCAGGTGTTGGTTGCCTCGTTGCTTCGTTCCCCGACACTTCCACAAAAACTACACAATACGGATTATACATGCAAATCGCGTCCGACATTTACATCGGTTGTACTTTGGTTACGAAAAAAATATATGTTTTCAATGAAAGGACAACGATTGCAATTACGGTTTACGTCAGGATGTTGATTTTTGAAAAAAAAAACTTAAGGCATGAGGAAGCATTAACACAATACATTCAATTTTCAATTTGTTCACAATAATAATAAATACTCATATTAATCATTCGAAAACCCCAACATATTATTTTGCAATTACCGATGTTGAAATCCATTTATAATTGGAATTAATTAAGCTGCTCCACCAATATGCCAATAAAGTATTAATCAAAGCATCTTCTGGATCCCTACCTTAATGGTTGTGTTGTGTGTTGGAAAAAACATAAATAAAATTGCAAAACATTTGATGATCGTCATTACCCGCAGGCTCGATCAATTAAAGCTGATTGGCATTCCCCAATTACGCACATAACAATTAGCTCCAACCTCATTGCATCACGCCCAATCGCCTTCACCAGCAATTAGAATAATTAAATCAATATCACCTCCATTCAACAATTTTTTTGTTGATAATTTTATAAACAACCATAAATATTAATGAATAAATTAATTAATATACAATAATACTATCAAAGACTAATATTTAGTATACTCAATTTCACAAAAATATCAGCTAGAGCGATGTATCCATCAAGGTGAATTCGGTGAAATAAGTTTTTGAATGAATATTTAATAGTAAATGAAAAAAATCCAAATGTATTGAACGAAAGTGGAAGGGCAACTGGAAAAAAAACATTCTAGAATGTTCCACCGAGCGAGCGACGGAAAACGTAGCGTCATCGAAAATTTTGGAATATTCCAGAAACAAGCGCGCGCTAGTAACGAGGCGGCAGTCCATTACGAACGTACGTGCTCAAGATCTATTTAGAAGTAAATATTGACAGTGTGATGTAAATAATTGTGTTAAATGTACTCTAAATAAATAACTATTATTTTACTTATTTCCGAGTCCGATTAAACCGATTTCGTAACAATATAATCCTTGGCCTCAGTTGGATTTTATCCACATCTCTTTATATAATCTTAAAACAAATTTAATTAATATTTTATGTCTACGAAACGATAAACTCACTTTCATAAAAAATAGCGGTGGTAACTTTGTTATTCCAAAATGAAACGCTTTTGCTACAATCTGAGTTTTATAGAAAGAGAACTCAGACTGTGATTTATAATTGCTCCAATCGAATCGATTCTTTGGGAATTCGGCTCCAAATTGCAAAACTTCAAAAATCGAACATATGTTGATGTAATCTCCCACTTACAGCAACATATGTTCGATTTTTGATGGAGGTTTGATGATGTCACAGGTTTCAGTTATAATTTCAACCAATCTTGCTCTTTCGTTTTGAGTCGATTAGAATTAGTTTCTTAAATCATGTGATTGCTCCAATTTCCATTGTTTTTTTTTTCCTATGGATATATTTGAAGTCAAAGATTGAAATACATCTTTGACTTCAAATATATCCCTAGAAAAAAAAAAAAAGAATGGAAATTGGAGCAATCACATGGTTTAAGAAGGGACATCCTTTAGTAAATCCGTATTTATATTTGTGTACTATTATCTTTCCAATTAAATTTTGTATAGTTGATATTGTGCATCTAAAAAGTGCATCAATCTTATACAACTCGAACAATTTCCGCTGTCCAATTTTTGCTACCCAACTTTCCCTCCGTCCCGCCCGTTTCGTTTTTCTTGCGCCGTTTATTTGTATAAGAAGAAATCTTCCGTTCCAATGGATCAGAAAATTGGCTTCGGAGTAGCCGATGAAAAAGACTAGATAATGAACAATGGGTGTACCCCGGTTCCTCCAATGAGCCATTAAACTTTCTCTCCGGGCGAGATTTTTCCCGATCCGCGCGGCCTCTTCGCCGAAACCAATCTCCGATCGTGGCCCCTTTATGGCGTTAAATGCGGCTTGTATATTTGAATCGAATATGGCAGTGAGTAAACACGACGTTGGCGCCATTAGCGCGCTGAAAATAGCAGAGATGGAAGGAATCTCAAGAAATCGTTTCGTGATTATGTGAGATCTAAATACCAAAGGAAATGTATTAAATAAATCATTTAGAAAAATGCAATTAATGTAATAATACAGAAATAAAAAAAGAGTATTTTTCATTTAATAAAAGTAATATCAATTTTCAATTGAGAAGTAAGCACCGAGTTCTTGGCAATTGTTTGCCTGCTGGAATGTAACATAAAACTCACTTTGTGAAACCTATTTTAGTGAAATGTATTACAATATTGCGACTTAAAATGTTGCATACTTAGTGCAACACAAAATTCATTTTGCGCATTTAATCTCCCATTTCAGTCAACTGTGTGGCAATATTGTGACTTGCATTGTCATATCAATCGTGATAACTAATTAATGAATCATTCACCAGTTTTTTTTTTTGTTACATTTAACAAAATTATTTTCCATTTTAATGTGGAGTATTCAATAATCGAATATTTATGTATGTTCAATCAATTTAATTGATATGAAGAAATCGGTTTTATCTTTAAATTAAATTTAATCTAAATTTCGATGACGATCGTGATAACTATTCTTAATGACATCATAAAACTTACGCGTTCTGAAAACAAATCGAGCACCATTTATGATCACAATTGTTACCGACTGGTCAGTACGTGAGGGAAATTTTAAAATTTAATTCAAAAATACCATTTGTTCGAATTGACGCGTATTTATTTAATATCACGATTAATATTTTTAATTCTTAACAAAAACATTTCGAAAGACTAATTAAATTATCTCGTCATTAGCAGAATCACAAAATATTCGAATCCTGTTCAGCTCTTTTAATAATAACAAAATTTATACATAATATGTTTTTTCTTCATTTAGTTACATTTTTTGTAATGCGTTATGTTTATTTAATGGCTGTGTGAAAACGAAATGAAAATTACATTAAAACACCTAAATCTAATTGGCGGCCCGTTTTCTGTGAAACGCAGTGAAATTTATGACGATCTGGGTTAAGAACGGCGGGCAAATGAAACAAAAGAATTACGCCTATTTGCTTAAGTATAACAGATGCTATAATTTCAACGCTTCAGAAGAGAATGAAGAAATCTGTCAATTAACCAAGAAAGCGAGATGGATTGGGCAATCGTGATTGTAGACTGCGGAGTTAGAATTAAAAATAATATTGTTACCACCGCTCATTTTTTTTATGAAAGTGAGTTTATTGTTTCGTAGACATGAAATGTTAATTAAATTTGTTTTAAGTTTATATGAAGAGATGTAGATAAAATATGACTAAGAATAAGGGTTGTTTAATTAGATTTTTTCTTTTATATATTTTACAAAAACAATAAAGTTAAGATTTTATTATCAAAATTAAATGTTCATTCAAAATATTTTAAATAAAAATGGTTTGAAAATAATTAATAAATTATAAATGTGAAAATAATTTATTAATTATTTTCAAACCATTTTTATTTAAAATATTTTGAATGAACATTTAATTTTGATAATAAAATCTTAACTTTATTGTTTTTGTAAAATATATAAAAGAAAAAATCTAGCAAGCTCTGTGACTTTTGCCTTAATTATTTTCAAATCATTTTTATTTAATATATTTAAATAACTGAAATAAAAACACTTGGAATCATCCTGAATTAATTCAAAAATGTTTCACCACGGGTTAAGTGAGAAATTAATTAAACATATTTAAATAACTGTGACCAAGTGAATGAATAATACTCTTTTCTATTTATGTTCATTCAAAAACTTATGTCACCGAATTCACCGGGGAAAGTACCATGATGGACACATCACCATTGTTATGCTATTAATTCTAAAACCGTTAGCAAGACTAGTTTTAACGAAAATAATAAACTACTGAATCGATTTTGTAAATTACTAAACATAGTGTAATAATGTTGGGATTTTTTGTTGATAAAATCGGATATTTTTTTTTTACCCCAAAACTCAAAGTATATTTAATTATAATTAAATTTTCCCCAAAAGAATAAACAATTCACCTTAACGTACACAATTTGGAATTGATCACTCGCTAAATGATATAAAGTTTGAACTACGTGATTATTATTTATTTATTTACAGAATCTCCATTTTACAATATACATTTCATTTGCAAAAAAATAATAATAAATCTAATTGGTGCATTGAATTCCAAATTGGTCTAATTATTATTATTATTATTATTGAAATAAATAAATAAAAATCAAGAAAAATGTCACATTTAATACTTTTAAAATAAAAATGGAATCCAACCGGTGTTTTATATAATCACCAATAATTAATCGATTTAATCGAGTGGTGTGCGCCATCCACGCACCACCCACGGGATCTCACCGCCACTTGTCAGGTGTTAGCAGTGGTGCCAACAGCCGCGGAATCGGCGAAATTCCCTCGATCCAATTAAATCCTGCCGATAAATCTCCTAAATGCCAAACGTCGATTCGACTCGGCAGTAGGCCGTGCTTTGCTGCTGCTGCTGCTGTTGTTGTTGTTCTTTCGAAACGGTGCAGGGCAATTATGTATTCTCCTAACGCTTTATTAGTTTCGCACTTATAATTAAATTAACACGTCCGTGTGCGCGCACACGTGGATTTTAAAAATAATTGATGCTTACGGATAATTTGATTATTTCATCTCGGATGAAATTGAAACGGAAATGATTTTGAACGAGAAGAAGAAAAACACGTTTGCTGAATATTTTATGATGCAAAAAAATACTAATGCTAGTTAAAAAAGTAGCAGTTTTGAAAATATGCATAATTGCATCATGAATAAAAATAATAATAGTACCATTAAGAGTAGCAGAGCTATGGAACTTAAGGAATGTAATGAATTGAGGGTATAAAATGTGGACCAAATAATTTTTGTTTTCAATATACAATTGAGCATCCATTCGCCATAAATTAAACTAATATTTACACTGCGCTGCATTCCGCAGCTCTCTGCCTTTCTTTCTCATACATATTATAATGTATCATTTCTCCTAAATAAATGTAATAACCGATAAAAAAAATTAACCAAACTATAAGGGTGACTGCCGGACCCACCCAAGAGGTCTCCTCAGTGGATGCTACGTCCATGGAGAAAGGAAATGATCTGAGATACCTCATTTCTTACCGATAGAGCGAGGTGCAGCTTCGCACAAAGGCAAAGCAGGGCAAGCCTGATAAAGGGGCAGAAGCCACAAGCTCAAAAGACACCCAGTTTCCAAAAACTATCCGTGACTTCTGAGAGTAACCTACCGCCACAAACTGATTCTATAAGGGCCAACAAACCTCTAGGGATCAGGAAGGCTCAAGGGGCAATTCGAAAGCAGGCTTGTGAAGCGATTGGGCAAGGGCAGAAGAATAGATCTTATAGGTCGCAGTTCACGAGAGGTTAAATCACCTGACAATGGCTCTATATAACCTATATAACCAAACTATATCAAGCAGCTATCGATTATTAACAAAATCAAAAGGGAAGTCTGAAGTGGTTCAGGTGAAAGTGGAAACAATCAACCTGATTGGGACAACAAACAAAATGAGAATGTCTTTCGGGATAGGAGTAAAGATATTAACAAAATCAAGATATTAACCAATATGCTGATCCTTCTGAATTAGAATTGGTTAGGTATTGATGTATATAACCGAAATAGTCAATAACAAATCATTTTATATTTGAAAAAGAAACATCTCTGATCGGATTTGAACCCATGCTCATCATGAATGTGTGTATAAATTGAATGAGTAAACTTGAAGAACTTAATGGAGATTTGCCATCACATATATGGTGTAGTAGGGAACACACTCGGCTAGAGCACTTTATATTTCTTTGATTCAAAGTTGTTTTAGATTTATTTATATCTGGGAATTTTAATTGGATTGTGGGTGAATAAATACCTACTTGGGTTAATGCAAAAGGCAAAAAAGCAAATGTTAATCAGAGGTTCGCCTTCGAATTTCGACCGTTACCTTTCTTCGAATTGAACATCTTAATCACGTCACCGCAGGAATGCGACAAATGTACAGACAAACAAACATTTGGCTGATTTCGTATGACCCTCGGCGCTCGCTTAACTTGTGGCAGTATTTAAGGCACGGAATATTTCACGATTTGATTTTCAAATTTAAGTGACGTTTGAAATCCAAATTCTATATTGTTGTCATCTTTTCCCACAAGAAAGAAATAATCGAATACCTCGCATAGATTAAAACATTTGTATCTACTATGGATGAGATACGATTGCTACAATCTGAGTTTGATAGAGGGAGAACTCGGACTGATTCGGAATCGCTCCAATTTCGTTCTTAGTCGCAATAGATGGGATCGATTCTCAAAAAAATTAAAAAATCAAACATGTAATAAGTCGATAATGTAAGTGGGAGAAAGAGGTTTGATGACGTCACAGGATTCAGTTCTGCTTTCTACCAATCTTGCTCTTTAGTATCAAAGTCGATCAGAATTAGTTTCCTAAACCATGTGATTTAACACCATTTGATTTCTTTCTTTTTGACTGATAGCCAGACAAGTAACAACCTTTAGTAAAGCCGTATTTATATTTATGTGTTATGTATAAAAGTCTGTGTTGCTCAAAGGAACATAAAACCTTTCCTTTAATAAAAATAACAAACATATTCATCTATATAAAATGTGTTTAATAATCTCAACAAAAAAAAATCCGTTAGGATTTTCAATGAAGTTTACAACTTTTACAATTCTTCAATATTTTTTTATAATTTAATTTAAACCTTCATCAGTAATAACTAAAAATATTTCACCAAGTTATAAGTGAGGAAACCATTCAAGATTTTTTTTGTTTTGACTTGATTTTTCTTGTTATCGATTATTTGTTTATTGTAAAAATTGTGTATCGCGGTGAGTCGAGATGACTGATCGGTCACGTATTTTGTGCGTAGGTTAAGAGTCGGCTGTCGACCGGTGGCCCCGTGAAATAAACCGACCTTGGGCCAATTTACCTACGCCTACCTAGACGAAAGTGATTTCGTTATTATAAATTGATATCGATAATTGTTTATATAATAAAACCTCAACGTTGATTATTCATGATAAAAAAATAAATGGGCGGCACAGGAGTTACTTAACTCAAATTTGACTGCGAGAAACAAAAAGAAAAAGAATTATAGATGAAAATTATTGAAATTATTAGTGTAAGAAACAGAAACTGGTTGGATTTATTAAAATTGAATTACAATGTATAACAAAGTAGAAGCCTCAACAATTAACAAGTTTATTATTGTTTTCAATTTATTTAGTGAAATACTAAATAAAGGCAGAAAGACCTATGGTCGATAGCCCATGACAGACAACTAACACAATTCTACATTTTGTTATAATATATTTTGTCAATTTTTATTGTCATATTGTCTGAATATAAATGTTTGTATATATACTAAATAAAATAGAGAATTCTTCAATTGTATTTGACTATATCTTGGACTGTTCGGTTAATTAATTTAATTTAACAATTTTAAATATGTAAATGGCAGAGCTGTACTGACGAGCGATAAATCCCGAAACACGTGTCTGCGGATGGCCTTATTCTACATAACGTTTACTGATCTTTGCATTAAACTAATCCAATTGAATTTATTTTAGAGACCAATAAACTTTTGAATAACCAAGTTATTAATGAGAAAAAAGTGTCAGATATATTAAATATTCTCGAATCAAAAACTATTTGCTGTTGCAAAAAAAAAATTGCTGTTGTCTTATGCAACAGCAAATATCTATTGTGTAGTTCAATATCTGGCAAGGTGTTTACCCGAGAAGTAGTTGTTTCAATGGGTGTTTATTTTAAAGTACTTAACTGATATAAGTAAAAAAGTTGCAATAGCTAAAGATATATGTATATATATATATATAATCTAAAATCCCCATCTACCATAATGGTGGTGTAGGGGAATAGCTAAAGATAAAATAATTAATTAATTATTCAATCGAATAAATTAATTGTTTTCAAATTCTTTTTATTTGATTTAATATAGTGTTAGCAATATTATTAATTAAATTCAATATTTATTTCGATTGATTATTCAAAACTAAATTATAATGGAGTACAATTTCAATAGCTGTTTTCAAGGAAGGGTACAATTACTTCTGTTTAGCCCCGCATTAAGAGCATTACACAAGAGGAACTGATATTCCGTAAACAATTACTTTTCTTCCGCGGCAGACTCCATTGTCTACCGAAATTGTTCCACCGATTCCTTCTCAGATATTAAAGACAATTTTCACAAGCATTATTATGTTTACATAACGACTTATATGTTTTAACCATTACATTTATTTACGCATGTATACATAAAAAAATCGATACACGGTTCGTTATTCATTTACAAATTTGCATATTACAAATTTTCAGAGAGAAAATGTAAAGAAAATTCAGTGGGACTTCACATAACTCAATAAATGAAATAAAAATAATTTGAAAATAATTAATGAATTATTTTTTTATTATTCACGTAACTTATTCAATTATGTTATGTACAAAAATGTCTGTATATAGGTTTTGTTGTTTATAAGTAAATGTATGACCGAAGATGCATCGGACCTTTCATAACATATTTGTAATAAAAAATATTATCCTTGGATCTTTAAGGCGTTTGCTTTTTCGTGCATTTTTACAATATTTTTTGTTATTCCAATTACAACTAACTACTAAATTATTTTTTTAATTCGTTCCGGTTATTTTCAACAAACACGATCAAAACTACTCCAATTCCATTAATTTCGCACCGCGAAGAAAAGGAATAAATGAAGCGCAGTTGTGGATCCTTTCCGAGAAGATTGATCGTTGATGATTCTGTTCACCTTTCGCGGGTTAAACTGTCTACCGAAAAGTCCATTACTCACCGGCGTTGACGCTCTTTTTTCGCTGCATCCATCCACCTCGTAGCAAACAAAAGTGTATCCGCCCTACCGTAACAATTTTCATTAAAAGTCGACCTCGCCGGTGCGAGCACCTCGGTTCCAGCAAATTGGAACCGCCTCGACCCCAAGGATAACCGTGAATCCTTTGTTTTTTTTTTTGCAAAAAATAAATAAATAAAGAAGAGTGTTTGAAAATTTTTTAATAAAAAAATTGAATCCCAACTGTTTATCCCATACCACAAAATTACCCCCCTATCTCCCACAATTATTTTAACAGCACCACAATTTCCCCTTTCAATTCGTGTAAATACTTCGGCATCCATTTCGATTCAAAATTATCCTTTAAACCCTTTAGCCTATCGAAAAAAATCAAAATAAGAGCTAGGCCCTTATTAGATTATAGTCCTATCCTCTTTACTTAAATCAAACCATCTACTCTTTACCATATACGAGTTGCTGAAAAATCCTCCCTACGAATCCTCACCAAACTTAGATACCCCAATAACCCCCTTCAAAATCACTCGAACGAATACCTCTACCAATCCACCCAAATCACACCCATCGCCCAACGTTTGGTGTTTTTTTCCCAAAAAATTGCGACCAACTATTACAACAAATCGCTTCTTAATAAATTCTGTATTCCTCGAAATCCAAACATCTTTCCGAAATATACACATCCTAGTCTCACCATTCACCAATGCGAATTAAATCATATAGCATAGATATTTCTAAATCCAAATCAGCATAAATTCATGACAGGGCAGAAAGACCTCAGGTTTGACAGACCTTCATCCATATTTGTAATTGTATTATATGGTTGTATATAAAATTTAATGTAATTGTCTGAATAAAGATATTATATAAAAAAGCTAATTGATGGTAATATTGTTATTTCCAAAATGTTATTTTCACTTCTATAATATTTGAGACTGTTACTCTCTTTCAATTCAGTTGAGTTCGTGTGTGTTTTCTTTATTGATTACGATAAAGGAATTATTATAAATTTGCGAAGCAGATGCAAGTTGAATGAAAAAAATCTTCCGCGTCAACCCCATTACGTCTCAGTGCAACAATATTTCAGGATAACCGCCGAAAGGAGAAACGAGAACAAAAAGAAGAGAAAAAGAAACCACCATCTGCCCATCATCCTACTCGATGATCTCAACAAATAAAGACACCTGAATTTTCAAGGCGAATAATAATAATCGAACACTGCTCCGCGAAGGATTTACTTTTAAGCAGCATACACGTTTCTGCGTGCATGTCCGATTCGAAAACTCACCTGGCGAGGTCTACACCTGCACCTTGCATTTGCGTACACTTAACCCTGGCCGGTGGTGGCGGACCGGACGTCGGGCGGATCGTCCGGCCGGAGGGTGAATTCACTGGTTTTCCGGTCGGGCACTTTGCACTTCCGTCCCGGGACGCGGGAATTTCCCTAGTTTTTCGGGACAGCGGGAAAAATGAAAGAGACGGCGGCGCAGGTGCGATGCGGCGCGCTGCTCAACTTTCGCGAGACTGTTAAGACTAATAGCAGTAAGACAGCGCCAGAGTCACTCACCTGAGAGCCGAGACAAAAACTAGTTATAAGACGCGGTTTAGATTTAAATATACGTATGACTTCAGAGTTGATACGGACCGCTTTTTCTGTGCAACCGTACAAATTCGATAATTTTTATTCGTTCTTTCGTAATCAATAACATAATATAAGCAATGATTGATTTTTAATCACTAAACTCATCTAACGAAAAAGAACAAAATAAACATTCCGAAGAAAACTTCAGAATATTCTTAATCGAGGAACCTAGAGTGTGTTCTTCTCCATTTAGAGGTTCTTTGAAGAAAATCAAAATGTTGCGAGAAGTGAAGAGGACGAGTTAAATTTTGCAAACATCTGGAATCTACAACCGGTCGAAGTTGAGGGCTTCAACATTACGTATGTTTTAAGCGCGGAATCAAAACAACCAATTTTAGAATAAAAACAACAACGAAATACGTTACAATAAAAGATATTTAGTTGAACATTTTATTAAATATTTTATGTGATTAATTTTATTATACTTTGTTTATTATATATTGTTTATTTAAAACACGAAGAAAATCAATGTACTTCTCTTCTCAATCTCCAACAAAATTTCCATCAACCTTTAGAAAAACAGGTATATTCGAATCCCTCCTCGCCATCCGCTGAACGCGCGCAATCTCTCTAACTGTAAACCGCGGTGTTTTCTATGTAAGGACGCAAATAAAGTGAGCAGAAAAAAGTGCACGCGGCGCGCAGCAATTATCTCCGGGCCGATTCTAATTGGGATTCAAACGTAATCCGCGAATCGGTTAATTGCCTGTCCGTTTCGAGCGGTTCTTAGGAACTGCATTCTCTGCCAGAAAAAGGAGGAGAAAAAAATGCACGTGAATGATGGCAGGAAAAAAAATTAGCGTCAACCCATTTTCAGTAGTACGCGTTTCGCTAAATATGGAAACTAGATTCAGATAGGACTAAATAAATAAAATGTCAAACAAGCGCGAACGGTGTTTCGAGATTGATTGATTGATCAATAGTGGATCGATTTCTCAGAATTTTTATTTATCAAGACGAAAAGGAAAATTATATGAAATAAGTTCAAAATTAATATAAAAGTTCTACTGGCTGAAAAAAAAATGGTTGACAGTCAATTTGTGAATTGTACATTAATTATGTGTTACACAATTAATACGTAAATATATTTCTATAAATACAGATGTTTGCATCTATAAGAGTCTACTTTACTATCTTGGATTTTGATATTTTATGGAATTGCCAACTTCCATATTAATTTATTAATTAAATACAAAACAAATACGTTCATTTGTTAAAAAAATCAATTTACAATGAAAAGTTGGGAAACTTTCCCTTTTAAATGAAGCACTCTGTATGTTATCACTTAAACATATAATTTAAAAAAATGTGAAAATATGCAGGGTGATCCACTTGAAAAAAAAAAAACGCAAGTTTAGAAAATTATCTTAATAAATTTAATACACTGTATATTAAAAAATCAAATGATAGCTTAAATGAATACATTCGAAAGATTATATCGAAAACATTATTTGTAACTATTTTTTGAACACTTTAAGATTAAAAAAATATTTAGGTATATATAAGTATTTCTAAAACTGATATTTCTGCTTCCTAATGGATTCTACAATGGTCACCATAACACACATCGTCATCAGTGGTGTTTTGTTGCCTTTCATAGTAACGCTAAGCTTGTAATCCCCGGTCATTGGTACTTGGAATGTATTTTTGTTATAATTATTGAGATGAATTTTCATAGAATATTTGTTCTAAAACAAAAAGTATTCAAAAAGCATTACACCTAATTTAACTCAACATATCTAAATTAAGTAATTTTAATACTGTATACACTGATTTAAAGTATTAAATAAAACACTTGGTTTTTTGTTTCAAACAGTGAATTAAAGTAAATATTTTGTATTGTTTCAATTAATAAAACAAAAACCAAGTGTTTTATTTAAGGAAAGTCCGCAGTGGTTCAGGTAAAAAGAGACAAAAGTGGAAACAATCAACCTGATTTAATATTTTAAATCAGTGTACAGAGTGCTAAAATATGTTTCATGAATTGTTCGATGAGTCACAATTTTGTTGAAGTAACTTAATAAATATTATAGTAATGAGCTTACGGGGCGTCGTAGTAAATCGGGATAATGTTCTTTTAGTATACTTCCTACCCCAAAGTAATCGTCTTTAATAAATCTTTCTACTGATATTCCCCTGCCGATGGGAATTAAATTAAATTTATTATTCCGGAAATGATAAAAATTGATATCCAACTAAAATAGGAAAATAAATCAAAACAAATTACAGCTCACAATTAATAAGTAACAATTAACAAGATTTTCAGACAACTTAATTAATATTAATAGGATATTAAATGAGTGGACTTTTGTTGTGTTCGTATTAAATCAGGAAATATTTAAAATGAAAACTGAATACAGTAGTTTTACAAAACAAAACTTATTTTAAATAAATAAAATAGAAACATAGTAATAGAGACCTAAGGTCTTGGCAGATAATTTTCACATAAATTAATTTGGTCATCTATGTTTATAGCATATTTGGTAAATAGGAGATTCCATTATTATTATTATGTTGTCTGTAAAAAATAAAAACATAAATTATTTAAAATTTCATATAAACACTGAATGCAATATTTTTTTAACAAACATATTTTAAATGTATACCCAGGCCTTTTCTGGATTAATTTGTTTTAATAATTCGAAATCGACTTTTGTGTAAGAGGTCGCTCTATTTTTATATATGTAAGAAACGTTGAAGTAGCTAAAGAAATCTTTATTGTAAAATTCCATGTACGCCTTAGTCCGATTTCCTAGATACACGTGTTCACCCTGCAAAAAATAATACCTTCCATTATCTCTCCACACAAATTAACAATATATTAAGAATTATAAAATTATTAAACGAAAATATGAAGAAAAAAAAACTTGAATGTTTTTGTTTTATTTTTCATAATTTATTCACAAGTATTAATATAATGCGAATTAGTTATTATTCCGATATTGACAATGTGAAACCTAGTTAACGCCGACAAAATTAAACAATTAATGATATTCGATATATTTATTTTAGTTGGTTGGTAGAGTTTTAATATTATATTAGGATTTGTTTGAATAACTAAATATGTAATAAATTCATGAATTACTTACAGTGGCTACTTTAAAAAGAAGTATGCTTAACAGCAACCTTACAGTCCTCATTGTTTCCCTTATTTCCATTTACTCTGAATTCGTTATGGTTTTCCTATTACAGTGGCAGTCGTATTTATTTGTCTGATATTTCTATTGCAAAACTTGTATTTACATAATTTTATTGATAAAAATCTCATAATGCATTTTTGATTATTCGTTTTTATCAAACGATCATCATTAAAATTAATAGTTTTGTTGGAACATTTTTAAAGCATACGGTGTTTTTTTTAGAAGACATAAGAAATTTAATTTAAAAAAGTTAAATAAATCCTAAATGATTTTAATACAACTTGTTTATTGTAAAAACAAATGCGATATTTTAACTTCATACAGAGATAAATATGAAATTAATTAATTAATTATTTTCAAATCATTTGTATTTAATTTATTTAAATAACTGTGACCAAGCTTCTATTTAGATAAAGTTTTTTAATATGCAACTTGTTCCACCTTAATTGTTTCTTTCATCTGGGATATAATTTAAAAGCAAAGTACACGAAGAATAGAAATATTAATTTATTATAAAGAAGTATTACATTAGTGGAAACATTCAAATTAATTAATTAAATCTGGAACACATAACGCAAAATTTTTCACCTACAGTTTTAAAAATATAAAGGAAAATAACTCGCTTTGATTTCCTATCTTCACCAAAGTAAAGTCATAAAAGAAAATCTCAAAGTGTTTTATTGATGATTAGTACTTCACATAAATTAAAACAAATCGTGAATGTATTAAATGTATCTTTTTATTTATCGAGTTGATATTTTGTTTTAAGTTATGTAAAGTATAAACCACGAATAAAACATGATATAATTTCCTTTTATAATGAAGAAATAAAATTAAATCATGTTTTATTATACATGTAATTAAATCCATGTACTTTTTTAAAAATATAACTTTACGGCAATACAATACAGGCAACCTTATTAAACTATTGCCCTTGGTAAAAACATAACCTAAGAAAATAGTCCAGTAAATTGTTGATAGATGGCAGCACAAAATTTAGTTGCAGAAATTGTCCGTAGGTGGCAGCACATATTTTAGTTGGCGAAATTGTGCATAGATGGCAGCACAAGTTAATTGGAGAAATTGTTGATAGATGGCAGCACCAAGTTTAACGGGAGAAATTGTCAACAGATGACGCCACCGAATCGATTTCGCGAACATGTCACAAGAGGGCACCACATTGTTTTAGTTCACTGGTTTTGTTCATAGGGGGCGCTAATTTAAAACGCTCTATAAATTCAATATCTATTGATTTTAAGAACGATTTTTTTATGGTTATGTGTTGTTTATATTCTACACGTGAATTTTAGTTTATAAGCTTTTAAAGGTTATGGTATTTATAATATAACCTTATATTAATACTTTTAATAACTAAGGTCTGTGATGTTAATAAAAATATTGAAATTAATAAAGTAAGTAAGATTATATAAACTTTCAATACTTCAAATGGTTGTAATTTTACTTAACTAAGGATTGTTATTTATTAATTTATTCAATACACGGCGGACCATATACATATATTTATTAACAGATATATACAAAGAAACATTTTAAATAATGAAAGTTTCAAAATCAAGAATATAAATCATATCTTTTAATTGGGGACCGACTTGTGGTCTTCCCACCTCATGATTTTTAATATACAATAATTTTACATTAATGAAATTCTAAGGGCCGATTTACAATCCGGAAGAGGGAAAGATGAATCATAGAATTTACGTGTGCCCATTCACAATCCGGAAGCGGGAAAGCTGAATCATAGAATTTATGTGTGCCCATTCACAATCACCCGGAAAGAGGCCTTAAGTACTTTCTGAATACAATCCGTCCTTGTTTCCGGGTGATTATTAATTGGCCCTAAGTTAGTTTTCTTCATTTAGGCATTGAAAAATTATAAAACAATTGTTTTAGCGCTTAAAAAGTATCAATTACGAATTAAATCATTATTTTTCGTTATGAAACTGAGCTCATGTTTTATTTAAAGTTTAAAATTTATATATTCTACTTTTCCAATCCTTATACACTTTTGGTGTCAGATAAATTTAAATATTAATTCACTAAATTAAAATAATTACGATTTATAGCTACAATGAATAGTCAGCTCGATCCATGCACTCGTTGTGGTGCGAGAGATTACTACAACGAGGCCGGCTTTTTCTACTGCACTGAGTGCCAGCTGCAGAGGGAAGACGTCCGGGAGTTCGAATTCGACGACGAGCAACCCACACAGAGGACCACCACCACAGTTATACAGAAGGAAAAGAGAAAAGTCGAACAAGTGACGAGTTGGGAATGCTACAATTACGTTTTACTCGGCCTCTCCAATGAAATAATGGACTTGGGAGCCGAAGAGAAATTCATGAAAGTTGTTCAAGCTTTATGGTTTAAATACTTGAAATATATTGAAGTTATAAGAGACGATCCTTCGTTGCCACCAAAATTACAAGCATATAATAACAAACAGTAAGAATGTGTGCATAATTTTGGATTAATTAATTATAGGAGCAATTCTGTAAGAGGAATGTTAAGTTTAACATGTACACTATTATTTAAATTCACAATCTACGTGCATATATCTATTAAAATAATGTGTATGTTAAATTTAACATTTCATGTACGGAACAACGCCCATGAAAACTATAACATACAAGCTTATGTATGTTATAGTTTTCACTTGTTTAGAATTATAATGAAATTTAATATTAATATTTTTTTAGGGATGCTGAAATAGTATACAAAAGAAAAACAACTAAATCCCTGAAAAGGAAAAGGCGAACATCAACCTCGAGTGCCTCCTCAAACTCTTCGTCCCTTTCAAAAAGGGAACAGAGCAAATTGAAGGTAAATCAATAAACAAACACTTCAATGAGCTAATTCTAATTTTTGTAGATGTCCTTCATGAAAGCCGAGTACGAATCGAACTCCAACCAAATGACAGAAGGCTCTTTGCACAACATCAGTCTGAGCAATCTGACCAGCCATTCCGATACCGATTCGAAGCGGCAGAGTTTCATTCAATTTGAGAAAAGCGCCCTCGTGGAACTCATGAAAATTATGTCCCCGGCCCATTTGAAAAAACACATGCGGGACTGCAACTCCGAGCTGGCCTGCCACAAGGTGTCGAACTGTGAATTCCAAAACGTGTACAGATTAGGTCCTCAGGTCCTCAACCGGAGCAAGCTTTACATCATCATTTATTTAGCTTTGGTTATTTGCGAGGAGAGGATCCAGTTGGGGGATATGCTGCGGTTCATGGCCGAGGGTCATCTTAGCTTGAATAATTTTAAGCATTTCTTTCCTGAGTTTTTGTCGGAGAAATCGTTGAATATGAGCACTCTCTTTAAGAATCAGCATATTTATAAGTACTCGTTTTTGAGGAAGCAGAGTGCCAAGATGGCGCTGTTTTTGGAGGTGGGGGATTTGATGAAGGGGCCCGATTTGGTTGATCTCGCCAAACGATACAGGATGGAGTTAAATTTGCCTGGTTTGTAAATTTTAACAAAATTAAATTAAATTTAAACAGTTTTGTTTGATAAATTATAAGATTAAAAAAATATAATGGAAATATAATTTTCTATTGAATATTATAATTGGAAAGATAGCACAAAGCGCCATCTTTTGCCTAATTAAATAATGGTAGAACATTTTATTGACGTTGCCACATGAAATTAGGCAAAAGATGGCGCTTGAGTCATCTTTCATTTATAATGATTTTATTAAGATTAAGGTTAGTTTTACATTAAGTTGAACTGAGTGCAAATTTGAGACTTATAATACATTCCTGTCTGAACAAAAAGTATAAAAAGCTGGACTAGTTCATGTAATTGTGCTTCTCAATACTTGTGTCTCCCTATAGGTTACCAATTTGATTTTAAATTGTAAAATAGAATTTTCATTAAATTAATATTTATTTATTTTTTCCAGATGAAATTTACAATCACGTCATCAAATTAATAAAGCTGACGAAACCCAAACTTAAAATCCACAAAGAGAGGTACACCTTTCCAAATTACGAAGCCCGTATAATTTGCTTCTACATTTTCACCCTCAAACTGTTCTTCTGCTTGGACGACACCACCGAATTCGAACTTTCGAAAATAGCAGAGCGCACCGAAAACTCATCTTTCAACTTCAAGAAATGGCTCGATCACATCCTCTACAGAAAATTGGTTCTATGCAAGCACCATTTCCCATCGCAATACATGTTTACGGAAAACATAACTTCCTCAGATATTTACATCAGCCACATGAAAGCTCATTTCGACGCTTTGGAATACGAACACGATAACAGTATCGAGTATACGGTGATTAAAGAAATGTTGGATAAATCAATGCAGCAAACCAGTGGGAATAAAATGACGTTTAAGTTTGAAGGAACCCTCACTCCTTTTCATGATTATTTAAAGGAATTACTAGCGACTGATGTTGCCGTTGAAAACGGGTATTTAATAAATTTGCTGTCTTGTGATTTTAAAAACGACACTCTAAGCTATTTAGAATCGAGTGATTTAGCGGAAACTTTCAAAGGCTCGGCGAATGAACACATCAAATCAATCCCGGCGTTTAAATTCAAAAATGCTAACAGTACTGAAAAAGGAAAGGTTTTCAGTTGCTCGTTCTCGAATAAAACACCCGAAGTTTATCATTTTACACCGGAATACAAGAAAAACAAATTGAAAAAGGAAGCGAAGGGTGATGTTTTGTATAAACCTGAATACAGCTACTGGCTTTTGAATGGATTAGAGTTTGATAATATGACTAAGGATTTTTTTAAAAACTATTTCGAAAGTTTTCCACACAGCTTTAGGATTGTGGTTGAAGAATGTGCCCGTGTTTGCGGACAGAGTACAAAGGATATTATCGATGAGTTGAATATTGTTGAAAATTATTTATGCTACGCTTTTGATTTTAGAAAAATGGAAACGGTTGACGGTTTTATAAAGGTTGGTGGTGATACTAAAATTGTAGAGCGTAGTGAGAAGTTTTGGTAACTGTATTACTATACTTTTTTTATATATATATTGACAAATATTTGTTACAGCATTTGTTTGTTTTATTTTTTGATGAACCTAAATGTTTTACGATAAAATTGAACAAGGAAAATTTTGTGGCAATCAGTAAAATTCGTCCAATCCCTTTATTTATTTTTAAGCGAAATACAAATTTTCAGACAACGGATTCGATTTCAGCATACTCTAAACTGTATAGAAAGTTTCAGCCAAAAATATTTTATGATGAAAATTAGAAAAAGTTGTATCGTCTTTTTCATTAAAATTAAAAAAAAAAAAACATCTTCCTGAATATTTGTTGTTTTACAAAACACTTTATTGATAAACAAATTATTCCATTCATTGTTTTCTTTGAAATTGCATAAGTACAAGTAAATAAGTAGCAACTAAATTAACAAGAGTATACAGCAATTTAAAATTTATCTCAAAAAATCCAGCAGCTGAAAAATTGGGTGCCAAATTAATACTGTTTCGTACTAAAATATCCAATGGATCTTTTAAGTGTTTGATATTTTTGTACTTACTTTTCAATTGAAAAGCAATTACCATAGTTTTTTTGCTCTCATGTGATATCTTCTCGCACATATAAGTCAATACCATAGTGGGAACCTAAAATGTATATATAATTTAATATTTCATTTTTTGTTAATGATTTGTTTAAAGATGGTGGAATATAGTAATTATAAATTAATTTCTTGTGATATTAAATGCCAAATTTAAACCTATGATCTATATAATGATAAGCGAGATACCCATGATGAGATTTGAATTTGAAACACCTTCATATATAAATAATTTACTTACTGAGAGTATAATGAGGAAAAAAATCATTTCTGAAAAATAATCCATTGTATACAACTCCAAAAATACATTAACAGCACTGAGAATATGTATAATATTATAGTTAATAATAAGAAAAATCGACCTTCCATAAACAGCATTAAAATTTTCAACAACACGAAAGAGCAAATCATGCATTTCCACTATTTTTTCCACACCTTGCAAAGATTTCAGATTCATGTTCCTCAAAACAAAATTCAATTTCTTGTAAGCGGTTAAAACCAGCCTTAAAACAACATTCATGATGTACAGCAAACAATATAGGTGGAAAATATGTAAATAGCCTATTAAGTAGTGGAAATTTATATTACCATTTCTGCAAAATCCCCAATAATATAAGTCGTATAATATAATTGTAAATATTACTGTTAAATACGTCACGGTTTTTATTGTAAAATATTTCTCTTCCTTAATTTTTACGCATGTTCCAAACTTTGTCAACAAAGTGAATATATTTTGAAAGTACTCCACTCTACAAAAACACAAGCCTATTATTGTGTCTAAGTTGTATATGATAATGGTAGTCCAAGTCATGTATTGTAATATTCTTTGAGTGCCGTTAATTGATAACATTTCTAAATTACTCACTATAGCGATATATTTTAAAATACCATGGACGATTAAATTTATTAAACACACTGGGATGCTCTTTTGGAATTGTTTAGTTTTCGTGTCGTACGTTGGGATTAAGGCGAAATATGAGAAGTATTTTAAAGGGCCAAAGTAAATTTCAAGCAACGACATTATTGAATGCTTCCGATGTTTAAGAAATTAATTATTTCGGAAAGTTTTCGTATGTATTGATATTTTATATTGTTTTGTTTGCACAAGGATAATTAATATGTTTATACAGGTAAACATTAGTGTAATTGAATTTACAATACTCATTAATAACTTTATCATTATTGCTTTTTATTTACTTTATGTGAGTACTTCATTTAATTTGTTTTTTTTTTTTTAATTATTCTAAATAAAAGAATATTATTGTAAGGGCAACAAACAAAATTGTACCATTAATCGAGGTGGCTGATAGTTGTTGAAAGTTCATATTTATCACTTTAAAGTAAACACGTTTGTTATAACTTTCAAAATTTGTTTATTTTGTATTTCACTAAACAATTGTAGTGAAATACAAAATAAACAGATTTTAAAAGCTATAACAAATGTCTTTACTTTAAAGTGAAAAATTGTACTAAATGAAGCAAACGTTTTATTTAATTTGTAATTTAAAAAAAATCACATACTTCTTATTATTAGTAATAATTATTATTAGTAATAATAAGAAGTGTGTGATTTTTTCTCTCTCCATAGCCATTTCTCTAATACCATAGAGATCCTTCCATTCCTATAGTTTCATTAAGTGGTTAAAGATCCTTCCCCCTATACAACCCAATTTGAGCACCTAACTAATGTGATCAGATCACTCACATTTAGATTATAGATGTAACATGTTATATATTTATAATTTTTATTTTGATGACAACCAATTTCTCTCTGCAGTCAAAATTAAAACAAAGCTTTATGTAATTTAAAAAAGAAAGTCAATGCATGCAGTGTGTATAGTGCTGCCCTCTTGTATTATCAATTATTTAGAGTGAATTAAATATATATCATAATATACAAGTGGAAAAGAGAAAGATTAATATGAAGCGGCAATAAATTTGCTATCTATATAATCTGTGTTGGTGGAAGTGAATGAAGAAATGTTAATTTAAGTTTTATTCATTTATTATTGTAATGAAGAAACACTATACTCTTGTTGCAAATTGTACAATTACAATCATATAAGTGGCGATTATATTAATGAGAGTGTAGATTAGAGATAAGTTAACATCGAAAAATCCACAAGCTGAAAACGTGGGAACCAAATTAACAGATTGCCGAGAAAACACGTTTAGATTCTCTCGAACATTGTATTGATTTTTATGGGAGTTGATTAACTGGAAAACCAGAAAAACTGTTTTCTTTCCTTCCTTGGTAATTGTTTCGCATATGTAAGTTATGACAATTGATGGTACCTAAAAATTATAAAAACGATGAATGAAAATATTTTTAGTCATTTAATTTAATTTTAAGACTAATTTCATAAAGATGTGATTAATGAATTCTATACTATTAATTTTTTAATAATTAATATTGAAATACTTACAGCAGTGATTAAAATAAACAAAACCAACTCCACGAAAAAATCGCTCGAGAAATTATTCTCAATATAAAAATTAGCAGCGCTGAGAGTGTTGGCAACCAAATACCCCACGAAAATCAGCATAACACTCCCATAAATCTCATTAAAGTAACCAACGACTTTAAACAGCAACTCGTGCATCTTGGCAAATTCGTCCACCTGCTGAAAATTCTTAAACGCCCCATTTTCCAGCACATCATTCAGCCCTTTATACCTCGCATAAATCAACTTCAAAAGCGTGCACAACACAAACATCGAATAATACATCGAGTAAAGCTCGAAATACATCATCAGTACAAACATATTAGTGTTTTCATCTTGCAAAATCCCCCAGTAGAAACAGTCGTAAACTAACGCCGATGTTAAAGCGAGGAAGAATCCGATTAATTTCAGATTCAAATTCCCGAGCTGGTTGATTTTGGCAATATTGTGGTTGTCGAATTCGGCTAGGGTTTTTAGCATAGCTTCGAATTTTTGCACGTGCCTGAATGCTGAGCTCGTGATGACGTTTATGTTGAGGTACGTCATTGATGACCACATCCATAAGTGGAGGATTAAATGGGTGATGTTCGTGTGGCATTTGTAGATTTCGTACCATAAACTGCAGCTTTGGATTGCGGTGTAGAGTAGCGAGTTGAGGGTTGGTATTAGTATGGTTTTTTCGAATGATTTTGTTTTTTTGTTGTAGTGCGGTAGGAAACTGAAGTAGGATAAGATGTTTAACGGCCCGAACAGAGTTTCTATTAAAGACATTTTTTAGTGTTAAAGATTAATTAAATCTCATAAATTCTAATTTTTAAAATATTACGAATTATAAAAAAAATATAAAAAAACGGATGCTTTTAGTACGTTTTTTTATATATATAACATCT
Organism: Philonthus spinipes; assembly: GCA_963082785.1. Taxonomy (NCBI): domain Eukaryota; kingdom Metazoa; phylum Arthropoda; class Insecta; order Coleoptera; family Staphylinidae; genus Philonthus; species Philonthus spinipes. Next base: position 3,569,185 of record OY720310.1, on the reverse strand, counting down.
TTATTTCTGCCGAAGATAATTTTATATACAATAAATTAACAATATAATTCTTATAATATGTTATACGTTGTCCTTAGAAAACGGCTATCGACCATCGGTCTTTCTGCCTATTTTTTTTTATTTATTCACTTATATTTATTAATTATTAATATATATATCCAAAAAAAAATATATATATATATCCTTCACAGGGTGTATGTTATGAATTATTAATACTTTAGCAATATAACTAAAAAAAAAAAATAATTCTACAGCCCCTAACAATTGACGTTTTATTGTGAATTGATTGTGATGATGAAATTATATACTAACTTCTCAAACTTTTGTTATTGACAAGCAACTATATTATTTTCATTATAAATAATATATATTTTTATTCCTAGTTAATTATTACAAAATGTAGCCATATATTATAAATTAGATTTTAAAATAATTAATTTACTTAATTGAATAATTAATTAAGCATTTTCCGTTTAGCTACTGTAAATTTTTTACTTACGTTACGTAAGCACTTTAAAAGCAAAAAAACAGCCATTGAAACAACTACTTCTCGAGCAAATACTCCGCCAGATATTGCACTATACAGTGGACTTTTGCCGTTGCATTGATTGAATTATGCAGCAATTTTTCATTCGAGAAAATTTAATGGAAAGTACAAATGAAAACACGTTACGTAATATAAGGCGTTTTACAGACAGGTGTTTCGGGATTTATTTCTCGCCAGTACAGCTTTGACTTATAGACTTTTATAGTTATTGAAATTAATTAATTAAATTACATTATTTAATGTATTTACAGAAATTCACCTTTGTTACAATTAATAACAATCTGTAATTACAAAATACAATAATAAATTGAATCAATTTAACAAATATTTAAACTAATACTCCCTTGATCAAGTATATCCATTGCGTTTATCAATCAGAATCCTTATAAACAATAATAATAATGATGCGCACAGTGAATAAAATATTTAAGTAAATTAAATACAAACATTAAATGCAAAAAAATGAATTGAAATCACTGCAAAAGCAATGCATATAAATTAAAACGATAATTTATAATTTTATTTCTTTCTTAATCTTATCCTCCTTTACCCGTATTGGGAGTCGAGGTTTATAATTTTATTTAATTAAGTTAAATTAAAACTGTGAATTTAGTTATAATTTCTTATTATAAATAATTTAAAATTATAGGATTATTATTATACCTATCGATTAACCTTCACCCTTTACTTTATTTAAATAGATTTTATTTTAAAGTTGAACAGATTTTAATAAATAACACAATAAATATATTTTATTTTACAATAGATATTTTACAGATATTTACTATCTGCGCCTTTTAAATGTTAAAAAACAGATTTTATTTAGGAATAACTTTTTAAAGATATGTATATTACCCATTCATAATTATTTTGTCTATTTCATTAAAATTAGATTAACAAGATGTGTTGGTGTTGTTTCAAAATCGAGAGAACTTTTGTCTGTGAAAAAAGTTACGCAATATCGATTATTTTTTTAATTAGGCTAATTGTTGATGAAAAATATTTACGCTCCCATATAATTTGCTTAATTGCTGTAAAACGCGTGATCAAACAAATATGATTAAATGAATGAAGCCCATAACTCTACGAATAAACATATTTCTTCATAATTAACTAATAAAAGGATAGTTTGATTTAGTACGTAATAACACTTGTTGAGCGTCACTGGAATTAATGCAATCATAAAAGTATTAAATATATTTTTCTTTCCACAGTCTACAAAAAATTAGAGTAATTCCACTGAATCATGATTAAAATACTTGGGATTAGAAACATCACTAATTCAAATAAAGATAATCTAGTTTGATAATATACGTAGTAACACTTGTTTCGGCTCATGACCTCAGTAGTCGAAACTGGTAAAGTGGGAGGGGTTTTAGTGGGTAGTCTACACCAGACTGGAAAGAGTCCCACACTTCGTAATGGGATTTCACCGTCCACAGACCTCCCCCCCCCGCAAAAAAAAAAAACACTTGTTGAGTACTACTGGAATTCATGCAATAATAAAAGTATTAAATATATTTGGACCATAAAATATTCAATTTTCAGTGGACGAAACAACGATTCTCAGTCGTCTACCTTGTAGACCTAAATTGTTGGCAATGCCACCTATGATTACGTAACAGATGGTGCTTTGTGCTACCTTTCTGTAATATATTTGGATAATCATCATATAATTACTATTAATTTAAAATTAAATTGCACACGCTGAAAAATTCCAAATATTCTACGTTGACGTGGAAAATTGCACCAAAACAATGACGTAAGTCGTGATGATGTTGATGAAATTGAAGAGCATGGCGTAGTCAATGTTGAAGAATCCCGCCGCGGTGAAAAGCGGAACCCTCGCGTTCATTTGGTGGCTCAAAATGCTGACGGCTTTGTAGTTTTGCGGATCGTTCAAGTGAAGATGGACTGCTTTCGAGCATATCGTTATCGCCCTTCTGCCTTCACCAACGATATGCTCGCAGATGATTGTTAAATAAATACCATGCAACTAGAAATAAAATTATGATAACTGTAAATTATAATAATAGAAAAGAGCGTCCAATAATGACTTTTGGCAATTTGAAGATTATATATATATATATATATATATATATATATATATGTATATATATATATATATGTATATATATATATATATGTATATATATATATATATAATCTTATATCCTTCTACCACATATTGGTGTACCATAATTTGAAGATTATACAGATTGAATTGAATTCACGGCTGGTGTGACTAATACTATAATCCTTGTGGGATACCAATTGGAATTATTGATTATAATTTCCTCCAACCATCATAATCTAGTGATAATTAAAACAATAACTCATCCTGTTGTAAACATTTCTTAGAATTTCATATTTATCATATTATATTTAATTTAATTATATTTAATAATAATTAAATATAACAATATTTAACAAATAAAATTATCAATCAGCAATTCTCGTTTAGAACATTATTGAAAAGTAAATATTTTAATTAGAAGTAATTAGATTTTAGATATCCAAGAAATGTTTTCAACTACCTAACATCTGTGTAAACACTTCATTACTTCATTATCAAAATACTTGCCGTTAGAAACATCAGCCAATTCAACGTCAACAAGTTCGCGCTGAGCGTTACATTAGGCTGATTAACAAACGTGTCCACGGCGATCAGTATGTTAAAAATAATATATATTTGCACGAACAGGAAATGCCAGCCGAAGATTCCGTTGAACAGACTAATGGCGTTGGAGAGGTTTCCGTGGATGTTGGTGAGAATTTCCACCCTCCTCGGCAGCATGGTGCTCATCGCTGTGCTGGTGCAGAGTTTCTCCATTAAATCGTTGAAGAAGGCGAATCTTCTCCGCGTGCATTCCAGCAGCTTTATTTCCAAAGACACCACTCCGTACATTAAGTAAGCGAGGATGTTTTGGGCGATTAGGATTTTCACAAAGAACAGCTTGTTGATGGTGTACCAGTTGTAAGCGTCCCAAGACATTGTTGCTTAAAAAATATATCACAATAACGATGAAAGTTATATAAAATATTGATAATTACTATTATTAATATAGGTATTAGATACGCAAGCCATGGACCAGCTAGACTCGTAGTGCATATATATATATATATATATATATATATATATATATATATACATATATTAGATGCGCAACTAAGTTCTTGCTGTTTTTTTATGAAACTGAAATTTTATTGTCGAAAAAAAAATGATTCAAAATATTTCCCATCGCTGGCACAACTTTTTCCCATCTTTCTGGCAGAACTCGAGATAAATACAGCGAGAAAGGTTAGAAACGAAAAATATGTATTAAACATAGACGGAGATAGAAAGAACGGCAAGTGACTAACATTGAGATAAAGCATTGAGTGAAGCACTTTAGAGAGATACTAGGAATGGAGGGAGTAGCGCAACCAATACAGGCGATGGGAGGGGGTTGAAAAAACACTACAAGCGATGAAATTGAGTAAGGCAGAAGAGTCAGATAATATAGGTGCAGAAGCATTGAAGCAATGACAAAAAAAAACTGCTACAGGTGGTAAACCTGGGAAGGTAGCCATTACTAAGGGAATGGAGAGAAGGGGTGCCATTCTCTACGAGAAATATCAAGAGTGCGGTTTAATGGAAGAAGATAGCTATATAGTTATTGGCAGTAACTAATAAACAATTCCCTACGAGAAATATCAAGGGTGCGGTTCAATGGAAAGAGATAGCTGTATAGTTACTGGCAGCAACTAATAAACTATTCCCTACGAGAAATATCAAGGGTGCGGTTTAATGGAAAGAGATTGCTATGTAGATACTGGCAGTAACTAATAAACTATTCCTTACGAGAAATATCAAGGGTGCGGTTAAATGGAAAGAGATAGCTGTATAGTTACTGGCAGTAACTAATAAACTATTCCCTACGAGAAATATCAAGGGTGCGGTTCAATGGAAAGAGATAGCTGTATAATTACTGGCAGTAACTAATAAACTATTCCCTACGAGAAATATCAAGGGTGCGGTTAAATGGAAAGAGATAGCTGTATAGTTACTGGCAGTAACTAATAAACTATTCCCTACGAGAATTATCAAGGGTGCGGTTCAATGGAAAGAGATTGCTATGTAGATACCGGCAGTAACTAATAAATCATTCCCTACGAGAAATCTCAAGAGTGCCGTTTAATAGAAAAAGATACTTATATAGCTATTGGCAGTAACTAATAAACCTTACCTGCAAACCAACATGTTGTGAAAACGAGATGCACCGGAGTATACTTAATAGGATTAACCTCGACCTTTCCAAGGAAAAACATCTCATTATCGACTGTATCGTAAAGATCAAACATGGCCTGGTAATCGGGGTAAATTTTATTCGTCCTGAAACTGTTGCTCGTAGCGAAAATCATCGTCATTGTCGTAATGATGTGATTCAAAACGCCCCAATGTCCAGGAACGTTCGTGTCGGAGGTGAGGACTTGGTACATGGAATAAGTGAACCCGGATATGTAGACTACGATGGCAATCCCTGATCGAATCAAGGAGGCTTTGAACGTGCCGCTTTTCGCGTTGTAGGGGGGTATTAAGACGAAGATTGAGAGGTAGAGGAGGATTGATTTTAAGTTTTCTCTTACCGTCATTTTGATTAAATCTTTTTGTTTCAAGTCGAAATAAATTTATTATGAATATAAAAGCAAAATTTGTAAAATAAAATAATTTATTATTCGAACAAATTTAATATTTTTATCAATAATTTAAAATTTCCTCTTACTATCATTTTGATTATTTTTTTTATATTAAATTATTATTATTATTATTTATATATTTATTTATTATTATTTACCTATTATTTAATAATTGATAATTATTATATAATGTTTCTTTTTCTTATATCTTGTAATTTAAAGCTTTCAGCAGCTCGTACAAATAAATATCTTATAACCGTTTGTTATAATGAAATCACTTGATTTTGTTTTACTAAAATTTTGTTATAATTTCGACTAGTTTCGGCTAGATGCCGATCTAGCTCTATCTTATAATTGGTTTTCTTTTAATTTATAAGTTGGTATTTTGTATGCTCAATATATGTAAACATATTTTGTAGAAATGGTGAATTCGTAAATAAAAGAAATTAATTAAATTTACAGCCACGGGTTACACTTATTTCATACACTATGTAATTGTAACTTGGTCATCCTGGCCACCTATATTTATAGCATGTCTTATGTATTATTATTATTACTTGTCAATGCCATTGAAGTACATTAATTAATCACAACACAATTTAACATTTATTCTCCTAATGTTTAAATTTTAAATTCATTACACTTTTTAAATAAATATTTTGTACAGAATGTTCTTAATTCTTAATAAAACTATTTTCCTTCTCCCATTTTTTTTGTTAATTTACAATAATCCAACTTAAAGTTAGAAACTGTTTGTTGTTCAGCAAATTGAGCTAATGCAAGTAAATTGGTCTGCATTTCTTCAACCCCATCAACAAATAATTCCGATCGATTCCACCCGTAAGAAATTACAATATTCATTATCTGTTTTAATTGAAATAATAGGTTATGAATTGTTAATGATGTGTATTTATCAATTATTCCCCCGCGTGTAAACAGTGCTATTTGTTTTGTTAAAATTAATTTAAGGAATGTGTTTCATTAAACTAAGTGGAAAAATAAATTAATTTATATACACAGAAATGAATTGGAAAGTAAAAATATTTTTCGTGAATTTCAATAAAAAAATAGACATTTATAAATAAACATACAATATATATATATATCTTTATTCAGACTATATAGATAATTTTAACAATATAACAAAATAAATAATAACAATACATATAGGTGTTAGTCTGTCTGGGCTATCGACCAGAGGTCTTTCTGCCCACATACAATATTATTTATAAATGTCTAATTTTTGTTTTTAAAATCTCAATTTTTTTTCATTAAAAGGCATGCAAATTTTATGTTAATTAGATGGAAAAAAATTAAATTTTAATAACGTTTGTGTTAATCAATTTATTATTAATAATGTTTTGATGTCGAGAAATTTCAAAATTAATTATTTATAAATAATGTATAATTATTTCTTGTCGAGTAAATTTAGTATTCAAGTATTTTTAAATATCCACTTTTAATAATAATAATAATATTTATTACTCAACAGGTCGGTTGAACCGAATTACAAAATAAGAAAACACAATTAGCTATAGATAAACATGTGTAACTCATGCTCATTATATTACTAAATAGAACACAAATTCTACAATATAATATGAGAATAGGATAATCTGAATCTGAAACAGTATTCTCTTATGGTTCAATTGAAGAAAAAAAAGAAAATTTTTGCTCAGACAGCCCATGACAGACTCCATACGTATTTTATAGCTGTATATGAAATTTCATAATAAATTTCGTAATAAAGATATTTGTATATAAAAAGAAAATGTAAAAACGTTTATATTAATCGTTTAATATTAATAATCTTTTAATATCGAGACATTACAGATTCGTTATACATTTCAAAAAAAATAAGAAGAGTTTATTTTTTATATACTTTTAAATATAATTCCATTGAAAACAATACATTTTATTTAACACCACTTCTTTTTTTTTCATTGTATAAAGTAATAAATTAAACCTAATACATTTAGATTAACTGATAACGCTTAAATTATTATTATAATTTCTCTTATAATAATAATAATAATTTCGATAATATCACGATAACCCAATAATAAATTTAACTGGAGTATAAATGATTTAGCACATTTTAATTTTGTATGAACGAAATCGATATTAATGAATGTACCATAAACAATTTTTATTGTATCCACACATGATGGATTACGCGAGTTAAATACAAACACGCCCCGAGCAAACAACAATTACATAATTATTTCGAAAGAAAAAAAAAAACAATAGAATAATGTGAAATTGAATAAGTTTATTCAAATGTGTTCTTGCTAATGATAACAATTAAAAAGTACTGTTTAGTTAAATAAAAGAACAACGAAACATACATAATAATAATATTTTTTTATTAAAATGAAATTTTCGTTGTTTAATTTCATTGTAATTTAAATAACTGCAAATGTGTGAATCATCTTTGTTTCATTTTATTTAATATTTTTTTAATTAATAAATATTGAGAACTCTCAGATTAAAAGATTATTTCTCTATATATAATAGAGAATAAGGGAAGTCGGAAGTGGTTCAGGTAAAAAGAGACAAAGTGGAAACAATCAACCTGATTGGGACAACAAACAAAATTACAGATATAAATTTATTCTATACTCGCTGATTGAATCAAGAAGGCTTTGAGCACTTATTTCCTATAATTAGTGAAGTAATGTAAAAAAATACGGTTAATTCACTAGTTCTTGTTAGACAGCAAAATTGTAAGTTGCAATGAAAATAATAGGTAATGCTTTTGAAGTTATTTGAATGTATAATTTAGTGATATCCTTTAAATTTTCATTACACAACTTTTTGTTACAGAAAAGTATAGATTAAAAATTGACATACATGATACATATATATTTTTTTAATATCCCCGACACCAATTGGTAAAAGAGGACATCGATTATATATATATATATATATATTTAATATCTAAGCCCGCCGCTAACGCGTGCTTGTTTCTCGAATTTTCCAGAACTTTCCATGACGCGCGCTCGGTGGAGCATTCCAGAATGTTTTATTTTAAAAATAAATAAGGGAAGAAAGTAATATAATATAATATAATTATTACTATAAAACAAATGACAAACGATTTATTTATTAATCAAAACTTTATCATTTAACAATCATTAGTTTAAACAATGACAATCGATAACGATTTATCTTCAATCCTCAACCTCTGCTCATTCATTTCCCTAATCCCAAAATACTCCTCGAAAACAACCAAGTTCTCATCCTCGAAATGGCGACCGTTCGTTCTAACAATCCTAATGACAATCTGGTACGGGTACTCATCTCACGGAACCATCAAGCACCTCATAAACCCCAGGAAATCCTTCAACGTGATCTCGCAAAATTTCATTTTAATCACGCTGATAATGTATTTCGTAAATTCATGGAAAATAATGAAGAACGCTGGACTGTTTAATGAGTTGATGTGGAATTTACGCATCTGCGAGGATGATTTATCGAAGCTCAACAATAAGAAGTTGAGTTTTGCGTATGTCAATCATTACGTCGTTGCGGTTCTGGCATTTTTCACGTTGTTTATTTCGCTGGATGTGTATTTTTGGTACCACAGTGGGATTTTGCTGAAGTATCATTATTTTATTTATCAGATTTTTAATTCACAAGTAAGTTGAGACACAATAAATAAATTTTACTTTATTTGGAAGAAAATAATAAATATATATCATTGGGGTCATTGAATATATATATATATATATATATATATACATGGGTGTAGGGTAAAGAAAATATTAAAAAGAAAAAAAAATATTTTAAAAAAAGCGTCATGTCTAACGAAGTAAAAACCATATTTGTTTAACATTTCAGGATAATTTAATTGAAATTAAAATACTTGGTTTGTTTCACTTATTTATATTTTCTCCGACTAGTTTCGAACAAATCAATCATCTTCAGGGATTTTGAGGATAAATTCCTCTCTATAACAAAAACTATTCCATCTATTAAAATTTTTTTGGAAGAATATAATAAAAAATCTTTTTTTATTAACATTTTATTCATAAAAAAATGCATCAAGTCTAATGAAGTACAAAAAAAAAATATTGTTGCTCTTATTTAGACATAAAGTGATTATCTCTTTAAATATGAATTCCATTTGATGATTTTACTGCCTATTCATAAAACCATCTAGAATACCCAAATACAAGATTTCTTTGGAATCTACGTCCTGAAATAAAAAAAAAAAAAAAGTAAATCACGATATTTTTCAAAGCTGGAAGAGCTTCATCTTTTATTGTATTATTTTGTATTATCCTGTAACTGAGCGTCAGTTTCCTGTCGTGTAATTCTATCTTTGTTGATTTACCTGTATTGGGTGTCGAGGTTTTATTATTTATTATTATTATTATTACAAAAACAAGAAATTTTCTTTTAATCATGTCGAGTTATACAAACAAAGTGTTTCATTTATTAAAATTGAATTACAATGTATAACAAAGTAGAAGCCTCAACAATTAACAAATCTTCTTTTATTTAATAATTTGAAATATAATGGGAATTTTAAAATTAATACATTTCAGGTTTCATTAATAATTGGTATTGTTTTTTTTTTAGCTAATAGTAACCATTAACGTTTTGGCGTTTTCATATTTGAAAGAGATCCATTTGAGGCTACGCAGTTTCAATTCGATAATCTCGAAAAGGCAAGTTACTATTCACGCCCTCGACATCCTCGTGAACATACACTCGAACCTCTGCAATTCCGTCGACCTGTTCAACAATTTATTCGGCAGGCACATTTTCTGCATGCAGATTTGCTGCGTGGTTTACACTTTGCTGAACGTGGACTGGATTTTGACTGAGGTCGCAGATATGCAATTCGTTAATATTGCTGAACATATAGTGTGGTTGGTGTATCTACTTGTAAGTTAATTTATTTAATTTGTATATGTTTTTCTTTTTAATATTTTAATATGGACAAATTTAGAGTGTGTTTCCTTTAAATAGTTCCCAGTTTTAACAGCATGTTTTTTTTTTAACAAAATATTTGAAATTTTGGTAATCGATTAAATTAATTTGAAACTTTCACATGAATTGAGAAGAATTTTGTAAGTATTTGTTATTTAATTATACAAAGAAACCCTACACTCTTATGCGTATAAGGTTTTTTTTGTGATAATATATATATATATATATAGGTAGACATAGAATCAACTGGAACGACAGCGTATTGAGTGACTTGAGAGAAATAGGAATTAATGACTGGAAAGTGCGGGTTAAAAATAGGGAGGAATGGAGAAAGACTGTCAATATAGCCAAGGGCCTGGAAGCCTGTAGTGCTGAACTATTATATATATATATATATAATTATACAAAGACAAATTTCTCACTTATCAATTAGTGAAACATTTTTAACTAAAGATATTTAAAGGGCCAGACGGTTTCTCCTGTAATCCATTTTTGATAATGCCATAGAAAGCGAAAATAGTCAAGTAAATATATTTATGTGTTTAAATAACTTCAAATAATAAAATTATATTCATTTTTTTTTAATTTCAGATAAATAGTTTATTAATCGTCTCGCAATGTGAAAACATATCTAACGAATCGAAATCACAAATCGGCGTCTTGTGTAAAATGCAGTACCAGCAATCGCACGACTCCACCTCGTTTAATAAATTTTCGACCCTCATCAAGCAAATCATGTCGAGGAACGTGAGCTTCTCCGCAGCGGGATTTTTCGATGTTAATTACAACATGGTTTTCAATATTTTCAACATAATCGTCACTTATATCGTCGTTATCATTCAAGTACCGTCGAAATAATAACTACTGAAATAATACAATTTTAATTAGCATTGTAATTTTATTTTATGATTGCTAATTGTTTATGGACAACATATTTATATTCAACAATTTGTATACTTTACGTTATTAGCTGGTCGGGTGAAAATTATCTTTCCTATCGGATTATAATAAAATTTGTATACCACTGGAAAGGTTTATTGTTAGAATGATAAATATACATGCTATGTGCATACATTTAATAATAATAAATCTTTATTGACGGATAAATAATTTTACACACTTTACAAAATATAAATAGAAAGGCAGAAAGACCTCAGGTCGATAGCCCCGATGGACAGACTAACACAATATTTATTATTTATTTATTTATGATTTTTTAAATCAATATAAATGTATGTATAAGCTCATGTAATGTCTGAATAAAGATGTTTGTATATATATATAAATAGAAAATAATAAAGAAAAACAGAAGTATTAAAAAAATACTGTTAAATAAAATTACTACGAAGTAAACAACAAAACTTAATCATTAAAAATGACAATTAATCTCTATCTATTATAAAAATGTTTAACCAAGTGATAAATTAAAAATAAATAAATAATAGACTTTTCATTTAAACAAACAATATAATTCGTGACTCTACTGAATTCGTATTAAAAATGCAAATAATTCAAACAAATACATAAAGTAAATGTTACCTTTCGTTTATATTAATTTCGAATATAATTATTCATTTTTAATTAACATGAACTCGATAATTTGCGTACAAACAGAACAGTTGACATGAACATATACAATAACAATATTTCCCTGCGGGAGCATTTTTCTTCCACATTAATTACCCCTCCGTTTATTCTGTCGCTTTAATTCAACGCAACACGTGTAAGCCGAAACACAAAAAATGCCCATAAAAACTCATTTAAAACCGATTTTAAAAACCACGTATTATTTCTCCCTAATACCGAAATATGAGGGATTCGGCAGGGGATGGAAGTACCGGGCTTATTTTATGCTGGTATTAATGGCAACGGCGATTATTGGGTGTAACATTAAACTCTTACCTTACGCGTACAGTTCTACCGGACCGCAGATTGCGATTTTTGCCATGGTGCATTTGGGAAACACGGTGTTTTATTTGAGCCATTTCGCGAGGATTGTGAAGTTTGAGGAGAGGTTTCGTGGTTTCTTGGAGAAGTTCGATTACGTGGATGATGTGTTTTTTAAATTGTGTAACTCGAAGGTTAGGTATGGTGGAAATTCGTTCCGGCATGTCGTTTTTATTACGTTTGTGATTATTTTAGAAACATTGGGTAAATATATATGTAAGGTTTCTTTTTCTTACTTTTTTTTACAGGGCTGCGCCAAGCGGGGGTGTTAGGACTAAGTTGCCAATTTACTATCTTAAAGTTGAAGTTTAGCATCCCAGATGCAATTTTTCACAAAATTACTGCGAGTAAAGGGGGGCTTTCTGAATTGATTGTCTTAAATTTGATGTTTAGCTTACAATAATCCTAGATTTATGATGCAACTTTACCATTTAGCCTTAAGAAAAACAGCTATCTGCTGGAGGTCTTTCAGTCGAATATTATATTATATTATATTATATTATATTATATTATATTATATTATATTATATTATATTATATTATATTATATTATATTATATTATATTATATTATATTATATTATATTATATTATATTATATTATATTATATTATATTATATTATATTATATTATATTTTATATTATATTATACTGCTTACATTATGGTTATACGTAAAGAGCTGAAAAAACCCTTGGCGCGGTCCTGCTTTTAATATCTACAATAAACAAAATAAAAACTTTAACAGCTAACAAACTTTCTATTTTTTTTTTAGCTTATTATTTCGCTTCCAATAGAGACGCCGATTTCTTCAAGTACATGTTTTACCACGAAATCCAAATCTACTTTGATTTCTGTTTATCCGTTCTGAAATACAACCTGCTTAAGAACATCCTCATCAGATACAAGAAACTGAACGGAGCCTTGGATGTTTTCCATAAAATCGAACGCAATTGTGTGCAGAAAAACGTCGGCTTCATGACGGAAATCCATGGGAATATTTCGGATTTGATTGACTTTTATAATGCATATTTCGGTTGGCACACGCTCTACAATCAGATGATGATAACGTTAAGCTTTTTGGAAATCGTGGAATTCCTACTATCCGGGGAGTTTATTAATATGTATTCGTTTGTTTTCGCGATGCTCACAGGATTGTATTCGTATGTAAGTAAAAAAAAAGATTAATAAATAGTCCTACCTTGGGTGCAAGGAATTCTCGAATCCTGACGTCGTTAGGAAACTTTAGTACACTCTAGCAAGATCAGGAATTTTAGGAAAATTAAGCGAGAATTATGGAATAATTTTTAAATGAGCGTAAATTAAATTTAAAAAATCATTTATAAAAAAGTGTACAGTGTTTTCAAGGACTAGATAGCAGCATATCTTAAAAAAAAATTATAGAAAAATGTATAGTATTTTCAGGAACTAGATAGCAGTATATCTTAAAAAATAATGTATAAAAAAGTGTATAGTATTTTCAAGAAATAGATCGCAGCATATCTTAAAAAATAATTTATAGAAAAATGTATAGTGTTTTCAGGAACTAGATAGCAGCATATCTTAAAAAATAATTTATAGAAAAATGCATAGTTTTTTCAAGAACTATATCGCAGCATATCTAATCCATGAAAACATACTTTTTTAAATGTAATTTACGCTTATTTAAAAAAATATTCCATAATTTTCGCTTAATTTTGTTGTTTTTGTTACAGCTGCAATCTTTCGTTTTAATCATAATGTACGAGCGCATAAAAGCAGAAGGAGTTGCAGCAAACACACTGGTCCTTCGCGCGTTGCACTGGAATTCAGATGATGGCTTACTTTCCAGGAAATTGGCAATCCTCGCCCAGCAAATCGGCGCCAGGATTCCCGTTTTTTCGGCAGCTGGATACTTCAACGTCGATTACAACATGGTTTTTTCTTTCTTCAACATCACTGTGACTTACGTTATTGTTTTAGCACAAACAACGAAATGATAATCATAATATATGAAACGGTTAAACAGTTATATTAATGATAATTGAAATTGTTCATGAATTATGGATCACAAAAAAGGGATTGATCGTATTTTAATGATTAAATTAAACGAGGAAAATTTCTAGCAATAGAAATTTTCCTCGTTTAATTTAATTTTAACAAAAAAAAAAACTAATGAAATATAGATAAAATCCTTGGTTATTGTTTCACTGTTTTTATTTTCAAATACTGACTATTTTCGGTCAGACGAACAATTATAAACTAAGATCCCCAATACTTACTTATCATGTGTAATATTTTTAATATTTTACCAGCTTCTTGTGATATATTCTATGATAAAATTGTCGCAATTAAATCAAACAACAGCTTAATATTCTGTTTATTTATATTTAGATGGGGATTTTAGATTATATATATATATATATATATATATATATATATATATATTTAGCATTAAGGATTGAGGACGTGTGTGTATAATATAGTATTATATCCACACGGTTATGTATTTTTGTTTGTATATTGTCTTGTAATTGGGATGTATATTTTCTATTGGGCAATAAAGGCTTATTATTATTATATTTCGCCTAAATTCATTTGGCGTCATCATTAAATATAAATATTAATTAACACAAAAGAGTCTATTACATTTATTATTCATGTTAATGTGTTGTTATAATTATTAATTTTAGTACAAAACACGAAACTCTTCAATTAAGTGCTTTTCGTATAAATAGTTCATTAATAAATCATTTTATGGAATGAAACAATATTTTATGAAAAAAAGTATATAGATTATTGTTTTCAAACTACTGTAAGGACAGTGCAGTATTGTGTCAATACAGGATATTTTTACTTTAAGATTAAATAGATAACGCGCGGTGTTTACAATAAAATATTTATAGTATTCGTATTGATATCATTTCCTTTTAAATACAACCAACGAATGAATAGTAAGTTCTGATGCAAAACAAAAATTTGTTTAAATTATTCGAAAAATAAAATAGCACAATCAATTCAAACTGTATAAATGGATTTGTAGCACTGTGTGGAGATTTTATATCACAGATCTCTGTGGTGTAGTTCGACCGACAAATGGTGGACATGGGTTCAAATCCTATAAGAGATGTTTCTTTTCCACTTATTATAATTATATACATTATAATTTTTCCACTTATTATAATAAATTAAATATAAATTATACCTCAATGTTGTAAAATTTCTGCAATTTAAACGATTTTAATATTTGTTTATTGTTAAAAGCCGCCTATAAAAAATTACATTATAGTAATTTGTTATTTTATTGCAGTGACTATATTTTCGAAGCGTATAGCATCATTATCAAACTAAAAGTTATTTACAAAAATGCTTCAATTGTTTTTGTAAATTACTTTTAGTTTGATAATGATGCTCTACGCTTCTAAAATATAGTCACTGCAATAAAATAACAAATTACATTATATAGGCGGCTTTTAACAATAAACAAATATTAAAGTCGTTTAAATTTTCAAAAACGCTTCAATTGTTTTTGTAAATTACTTTTAGTTTGATAATGATGCTCTACGCTTCGAAAATATAGTCACTGCAATAAAATAACAAGTTGCACAAACAAAATTAGATAGCATTTTATTTATAGATTTTAATATTTATTATACGCAACAAATAATTCTACATGTCATGCCTTGATTTACAAAATGATAACTTCGGTAAAAAAAAAATACAAGCGTTAACACGCTAAGTACGCCAACATGTCAATGAGAACAGAGCTGGCGCAAATTTTAAAAGTCTCCTTCTTCCTCTGCTTAATCCCGAACTACACGAACAACGTTCGGCAATTTTGGAAATACAAAGCGTACGCCGTGACAATTATTTACGTAGTTTTCATGGTTTTCTGCGAGGTGCACCAAATCCTGGAGCAGATCGGGCTGAGGGAGACCTATCAGATTTTATACCGCTTGTTCTGGCTGGTGAGGATCGTCTTTTTCGGCACGCACTTTTTCCGCATGACCTTAAGAGAGGAACAGTTCCAGACGATTCTCGATTGTTGCGATCGAGTGGATGTTGCCATTTTGAAATTGTCTGGAGTGCAAATTCGAGTTGGTGGATTGTATTTGTTCCATTTTATCAGTGTGGCCACTCTATTAGTTATAACTATTTGCAGTAAGTTGTAAATTAAAATAATTTTATTTACTGCGATATTTTGACTTACTTTACGTGATTTAAAATGAATGGGCATTAAAACAACTACTTCTCAGGCATGTAATATGTTATTGATATGTAACAGCGAGTGTTGTTTATTATTTAATCGGACGACGAGCGTCTTTGTCGCGGGTATTTTACGCACAATCTCTTGCAATAGTTGGTGTTTCAGATCGTCGCGTCGGGTTTTACGGTTTTTTTTTTTGACCTGGGGCCTGCCGGGGCTCTAACAGGATTATGTATTTCAGTGTCTCGCGGGATACATGCCTGAGAAGTAAAAATATATTTTGCTGCTGCTGCTATTATTTGAAGAAGGAACAAAGAAGTTTAGTTTATCAAGTAGAATCGTATCGTTCATATTACTAAAATCCAAGTTGTAAAAAAATGGCAATAGATTACGTGACGATTTCTAAAATATTGTATTTTGGTATATACACAGAGAGGTTTTTTTATCAGTATACATTAGGCGAAGTGTATACCTGCAAAAAACGCGAGTCAAACGCATTGAACCGATGTGTGTATGTTTAGTTGCATATTTGGCATATGTGTGTTCAGTTGCGTGTTATAGGCAACTAAACACACATACATTAATGCGTTTGACTCGCGTATTTCGCAGGTATACATATGGAAATTGTATTCTGATAAAAAAAAGCTCTCTGTATATCAGTTCTACAGGCCATTGAGGCCCTTGACTTAAAGTTTCAACTGATCGAAGAAGTGTAGTACTGATCTACACTTCTTTGATCTTCTTAGATCAGTAGAAACATTAAGTCAAGGGCCTCAATGGCCTGTAGAACTGATATATATATATATATATATATATATATATATATATATATATATATTTTTATATATATATATATATTTATATATACATATATATAAAAAAAAACAAACTGCAATATTTTAGAAATCGAAACGAAATTTCTTAAAATTAAATATATTACTATATGATATATTAGGTTTACTTAGGTTATGTTGTTTTAACCATCGTTTATAAGACTTGTTTTTTTTTTATTTCAGATGATATTGCTATATATTACGATGACGTTGAAATCGTAAAATACGAAATCGTGATCAACATCCATCACCTTCTCGACTGCCTTATTGTAGGTCTGGAGTTCCATATTCTGAAAAGCATCCTCCTGCGATTTCGTCACATAAACCAAAATGTGAAAAACCTCTTGGACTACGAGCCGACTAAAGATGTATCTTCAAGAGTGGACATTTTGATAAAAGCTCATGAAAATATTTCAGACGCGATCGAAACATACAACCATTTTTACGGCTGGCACATGCTCTACAAGCAGACTTACGTGACGATCTTCATTCTGGTGGTGGCGGATGCGCTCATTATCGGGGAGTTTATTAGCCACTATGATCTGGCTTTGGCCTTTATACATATTTGTTATTTCGAGGTAGGCATTTTTATATTTGTATCATTGCTATACTAATTAAATAAAATTCTAATAGCAAATAGTATTTATAAACTTGGTCACAGTTATTGTGTGACATACCCTCGCCCTGGGAATGCGCATTTTATTTCAATTTGTCACTAATCCAGTGCCGAAACACGTTTATATAATAATTATGATGTATTTTAATTAAATACACTTGATTATTCGATTCACTATTTATAAGTAGTCTGCAATGCCCGGCGCATTCACCATTATGGTTAAATATTTATTTTATAATATATCCAAATATCTTTATTCAGACAATTGTATACATTTTTACAAACATTAATTTTAAGTATTAACTTTAAGTTAAAATTAAAGTGTTTGTATGTCCTGTGTTTTAATTAAAATATGTCTTAATTATAAAATAAATGTTTAACCACAATGGTGAATGCGCCGGGCAACGAATACTACTTATAAACAGCGAAACGAATAACAAAAAATTTTTTAATTAAAATACATTATTAATTATTACGTAAACAAGTTTCACCATGGGATAAATTATAAACAAATTCATACATATATTTATTTTAATACTGAAGACTACATAATAATAATAATGAACGTCTTAAGTTTAAACAAAAATTACAGGCATTTTATAGGCAATGTTCAAATATACGGGGTTATTCCGTACAGAAAATATTAAGATAATTAATGTACACTTTACCCCGACACCAATTGGTAAAAGGGAACATCGATTATATATATATATATATATATATATATATATATATATATATATATATAATGTACACTTTAAACATTAATTATCTGCACATTCTATATATATTTAATTTTAATTTTTTTTTTTTTAATTTAATTTTATTAACGGAATCTCCTTTTTTACAAAAATATTACAAACAGTATTACAGATTAAAGATACAAGTATATAAGAAGAAAAAAATTAAATTAATTAGTAGAAAAGTACAGAGTCATATCGTTATACATATTAATAAATTTAGCTGAATGACAGGAAAATTCACTGTTCAAACAAATTATATCCAGATTGAAATAATTAACGTAATGCGAAGTAATGACTGTCTTTAATGAGGTTAAAGAAACATTAAATAAGTCAAACTCCCTATATATATATATATATATATATATATATATAGAATGTGAAGATAATGTACACGTTAAACATTAATTATCTTCACATTATATATATACAGAGAGCTTTTTTTATCAGTATACATTTCCCCTATGTATACCTGCAAAATAAGCGACTCAAATGCATTAATATATGTGTGTTTAGTTGCCTATAACACGCAACTGAACACATATGTGCCAAATAGTCAACTTAACATACACACATTAATTATTCAATGCGGTTAACTGGCGTTTTTTTGCAGGTATACACTTCCCTTAATATATACTTATAAAAAAATAAAAAAATCTCTCTGTATATATATATATATATATATATATATATAAGGAGTTTAACTTATTTAATGTTTCTTATATATATAATGCTTAGATTGTGATGATACAACATACACGTTAACCCCTTACAGAATAGCAGAATAGCCCTGATAAAGTGAGTAATTATTCAACTTCTATATCACTTACACTTTTTTTTAATTTTAGTTACAGACCTTCGTATTAGTCACGATGTACGAAAACATAAAATCGGAAGCTGCAGTGGCGAATGCGCTGACTCTACGCGCCCTACATTGGCATTCAGATAACGGGCCGATTTCCAGGAAACTTTCAATTTTAGCGCAGCAAATCAACACCAGGATGCCCCTGTTCACAGCAGCTGGATACTTCAACGTCGATAATAATATGATTTTTTCTTTCGTAAACATCACGATGACTTATGTTATAGTTTTAGTGCAAACAACTAAATAAAATTCTTTTAAAAAAGGGAGGATTCTTGTTTTAGTTTAAGCAACAACAACAAAAAAAACGTAAAGTTATGAGAAATAGACTTAACTGTTGTGAAATTATTCCCTCTTTATTTTTTATATTATTTTAATAGATATTTACTAATGACACTTTGTCAATTTATTTTGAAAGATATTTACTTATGGCACGTTGTCATTGTCACTTTTTAATCTATAAAAAATTTATATGAAATAAATATGAATAAATTATTAAAAATCAACCAATAAAACACAGATTAGATTGAATAACTTTAAATTCTCGACTAGTTTCGGGTTATTAGCCCATTTTCAAAACTAGTCGAGAGTTTAAAGTTATTCAATCTAATCTGTGTTTTATTTGTTGATTTTTAATAATTTATTCATATTTATTTCATACAATATGAACTACCAATGTCTAAATATTAAAACCATTAATTACACAAAATTTATTTTAAAATAATGGCACTTTTTTCATTGTCATTTTTTAAGTTATACAAAATGTATTTTTTTAATGTTTTCATCTCCGAAGAACTTCATTTATTATATAGCCATAAAATTTAAAACACGGTAGCATTTTTTTATTGCTAATTCAGGTAAGTGTTTATAAGAAATTAATCGACAACATTAATTAAAATTTATCAAGATCAAAAAAGTATGTTAAACAATGTTTATGATAATTACAAATACTAATTGTTGCAAGTATTGATTAACCGTACGGATAATTACGTAGTAATTAATTAACACACACGCGCGTGTGCAAAACAACGCAGGATGTCGTTGAGAACAGAACTCTCCCGTGTATTAAAACTGTCCTTTTTCCTATGCTTGATCCCGAACTGCACGCAAAACACGAGAAAATTCTGGAAATACAAGGCTTACATCGTCACTGTTGTTTACGCTGTTATTAATTTATTTTTCGAGATTGGTCGTATTAAGTTTGAGCGCACGAAAAGGGCGTCGTATCAGATTTTGAACGGTGTGTCGGGATTGGCGAGTATTTTCTTTTACAGCACGCACTTTTTTAGGATCACGCGAAAAGAGGATGATTTCCAAGGGATTTTTGATGGTTGCGATAAAGTGGACGCTGCTGTTTTTAAGTTGACCGGGGTTAAAGTTCAAGTTTTTTATTCGCGTTGGATGCATTTTATTACACACATAGCATATGTTGTTGTTGTTATTGGTGGTAAGTTATTTAAAACAATTAATAATTGCAATGAAGTTAAACAAGAAACATTACTGGCAATGATCAATAAAATTAGATCAATTCAAAAAAATACTTAAACTGTAAGTTTTACAAACATCTATTGAAACAACTACTTCCCGACCACTTACCCCGCCGGATATTGGATTACACGATATTTGTTTGTTGTAGGGATTGATCGAACCTTATTGATCAATGCCAGAAATTTTCCTTGTTTAATTTCACTGTAATTTAAATAACTGCAAATGTGTGAATCATAATAGACTTTGATTAAATATGTTTCACCACGGGTTAAGTGAGAAATTAATTCAAAATGTGTGAATCATTTTTGTTCCATTTTGTTTAATTAATAATTGATTTAATTTTGTACAATCGATATACATATGGTATAGCGTTCAAATAATTAAGACAAAAAATTATATTAAGCTGGGAATACTTTACCATGTGATATTTTATCAAAAACATATGTTTGCTCACATTTATTTAATCTTTCTTAATCTTATACTCTTTTACCCGTATTTGGTGTCGAAGCATATTTATTTAATAACATATCTAAAATCAGAAATTTTTATTTTTATATCATTTCTTGATATAATCATTTTAGGAAGTATTATCATATGGAGCAGTTCGCTAGAAATGCTGAAATACGAAATCGTCTCCAACATCGATTACTTCTTCGACGGCCTTATAATCAACTTGGAGTTCCACATTCTGAAAGGCATCTTACATCGATTCCGTCACGTAAACAGCAACATGAAAACGCTATCCATTGCCGACTCTGCTTCAAAAGTTGGAACCCTCATATCAGCCCATGAAAGCATTTTAGACGCAATCGATTCTTACAACAGTTTCTACTCCTGGCATATTCTTTTCAAGCAAACTCATCTTATAGTGCATATTTTGATTGTGGTTGAAGCGATTATTATAGGGGAGTTTCTTAATATTTTCGATACGGTTATGGTTGTTATACTCATGTGTTATTTTCTGGTAAGTAACTCAGATTTTTTAATAAAAAGATATGACAATACTTTGTACATTTTTCTTCACTTATTTATTTATTAACAGATGTTAATATATATATATTCAATGATCCCTTTCTACCCACATGGGTGTAGGGTACAGATGTTAATAAATAACATTTATTTATTAACAGATGTTAATAAATAAATGTGATCATTGATATTTAATCTATAGTCTATCTATTTCAGTTACAATGTTTCGTGCTAACAACGATATATGAGAAAATAAAAGCAGAAGGAGTTGTTGCGAATACGCGAGCTCTTCACGCCCTCAATTGCCTTTCCGAAGATGGCTCAATTGCCAAGAAATTGGCAATCCTCGTCCAGCAGACCAACATGAGGATGCCGCTGTTTACAGCAGCTGGATACTTCAACGTCGATTATAATATGATATTTTCTTTTATAAACATCACGATGACTTACGTTATTGTTTTAGTACAAACAGCGAAATAAGGAAATTTAGCTTTTCATTACAAGTTAGATTTCTTTATTTCGTTCGATTTGCGATTCTAGAATTTTTGTATAAAACATATAATTTTATATATTGATGCAATTAAATATTAAGCATCACAAGCAACGATTTTTAATTGTTTATATATACATTAAACATTAATAATAACACACGAGTTTTTTCCTTACTTTTTAATAAAAATAATAAAAAGTGAAGTAAGGAAAAAACTCGTGTGTTATTATTGATACTAACACTTCACGTGAACTCAAAACCCATTTATTTGATTAAACATTAATGTAAAATTTATTCAATTTATGTAAATTTTTATCAATTGGAAGAAAATTAAATTCAGAAAATATAATACGGGGTGAGCTAATTATACCGACTGTGAGTGGTACATAAATAAAATACCAAAGGCCATAACATTTCTGAGAATTACGATCGACACAAAGATGCCAATCTAAAGAAGAAGTCAAACTGTCGTCGAGTTAGCTCGCCCCCCACTTTTTTTAGGAAGAAGTCAAACTTTCATCGATTTAGCTCGCTCCCCACTTTTTTTTTTAGGAAGAAGTCAAACTGTCATTGAGTTTGATCGCTCCCCCTTTTTTTCTTTAGGAAGAAGTCAAACTGTCATCGAGTTAGCTCGCCCCCCACTTTTTTCTTTAGGAAGAAGTCAAACTGTCATCGAGTTAGCTCGCCCCCACTTTTTTTTTAGGAAGAAGTCAAACTGTCATCGACTTTTTTTTCACTTTTAACACAAAAGAATAAAGCTCCTTCTAATCGCGGAAGGTGTAGCTCAATTATTGGACATGGCTTATAACGCTAATTTCAACAAAACAGGGAGAAAAAAAAGTCTTAATTTTTATTTGACTGAATTATAATATTTTTACATTATATAAAATTGTTTCATTATAATTGTGTTATAACAATAACATACGTAGCAATAATATTGACGAAATTATAAAGCATGTTGTAATTCACATCGAAAAATCCAGCGGCTGAAATTTTCGAGTTTCTAAGCAATATCTGCTTGACCAAAATGTCAATTTTATACGCCAGTGTTTTATCAGAAGCCACGTAATGTTGCATTTTCATTATCGTGCCGATTTCCAAATTCCATTCAGAGGTTACCTTTTCACATTGATGCACTATGATAATTGAAAAACCCTACAAAAAAGAAATATTTGATCATGAAGAATTTATTAATTTTTTAAAGTTTCGGATTTATTTATCACCTATGTTATTTGAATTTTATAAAAGTAGATTTGATTGCGAATTCTATTATTTTGTTCTAATAATACTAATTTCCAGAGACACATTTGATATTTTAACGACCTCGTGAGATGTTACGAGGAATAATACAATAACTAACCATCTTTATTTAAATTATTTATATATATATGTATAATAATATATAAAATTAAGGCCGAAATATATATTCTCTTAAGAATATATATTTGTTTTAAATTGTTTCATGTATTGTATATTGAATTAAATATGTATGTATTCTTTGGGAATAAAGATGTTTGTATATATATATATATATATATATATATATATATATAAAATTAGAATTATATTCTGTAGATGAAACGGCTATCGACCGGAGGTCTTTCAGCCTAATACAATATTTTTTATTCAGATTTTTTTATCCAAAATTAATCAACAATTCATAATATCTCAAGATTATCACACCTTTTCTGGTCACATTGTGTTAAATTTGCTCACATTACTTACATTAACAAATACAAACCAAACAATATTTTGTGTAACATCCAAATCATCACTCAGCAGCAACCAATCAACATTCAAAATAATACACGTAACGGAAAATATCTGAAAACACAAAAGATCCCACCCGAAAATCTTATTGAAAATCCCCAATAAATCGCATAGCTTGAAATGCATCGCGATCAAAAAATCCACGCTCAAATTCTCCCAATCCTGATTCCTGACGGCAAAATTAAAACACTGCATCCTGGCGTGCAAATGCCTCAAAACCACATACGCCAAATTATTCCGCAGCGCTAACAAAAACAAGAAAACCACCTGAATTTGATTCCTCGCGAGAAACCATACGATATCGGGAAAATCCGAGTTGATGTGGTAAAACTGCGAGGCCGTTATATAAAAGCTGCAAATTACAATCATGATTAAATTCGAGAAGGGGTATTTGATCCTTCCGGCTCGGATGTTGATTTCTTTTAAGCTCAAATCCAGCTCGTTGAAAGTTTTCAGCATTAAGGTGTAGTCGGTTGTAATTTTGGGACTTGCGAAGAAATTATTGTAAGCAGAGTAGATTAAAATAATGATGCTTAGGTTTGTTAAGAAATTGTTGGAAATCCTCAGATTCGTTTTCGGTATCATTATCAAGAAAAGCGTGGCCAGTGCTGAAAGTCCCGCGATGTAAAAAGCGCGTTTTATTTTTTTGACTTTGAAAGTGTTTTCCTTGCTGTTCCATTTCGGGGTTTGCATGAAAAACGAGTTGATTATTAGGAAGGGTTTCAGTTCATCGATGAAAGACATTTTTGTTTTAGAATTTCAATTCCTGTGCAAGCGAGTTAATTAATTGTTTATTGATTACGTTTTGTGTTTGTCAAGTAAACATGTTTGTAGACTATAAATACGGATGATATTGTTAGTTGTTTCAATTAAATATTATTGGAAATAATTTATTAATTATTTTCAAATCATTTTTATTTAATATATTTAAATAACTGTGACCAAGTGAATGAATACTCTTTTCTATTTATATTGCCTTTTATAATAATTTTTTTTTTAATCTTTTTCCTTTCTACCGTTAGCTGTAAGGAGCCTTTTATAATAATAAATTCATAAATTTAATAGATAATTATCATAATAATTGAGATATAACGCAAGCGCCATCTATTGCCATATATTTTATTAAATAATAGATACTTGTTTTTTTTTTTTTTCATAGTATTTACTTCGTAAGTTTATAAATTGCACACCATTCCACTGCCCTTCCCGCTAACGCTATCGTCGCACGCACCACCGCACATCCCCCGATAAGTACCGCGGCCGATTAAATACCTCCACCGGTACCGAAAATACTCAGAATTCTACAAGCTCTCAGCTAGACCAGTTGCTCGAAAAATTGTGTGTAGTGTTAATTTAGCTACTTAAATAGTTTGATTAGACTTTAACCTGCAAGATTCTTTTAACAGTTTGAACCTGAATAATTTATTAAAAATTATGTGGGATTCATTTTACTACTTCCAATTAAAAATTGATTATAATTGATTTTACTGCTTCGATCGATTAAGTAGATTTCAAATTACAAGAAACCGTCCCGAAGAGGCAGAATTACAGCTTGTTTCCATTGATATAATATCAAATTGAAGACGTCCAGAATCTTCCCTCTCATATGAAAGAGAAGTTGCCAGGCAATCTGGTATGGAATTCCGTCTTATTCCTGCACTTTAAATGTACTAATTTCCTCTTCGTTTATGAAAAACTTAACTTTAGAGGGTAAGGAGGAGAAATCAAAAATCATATTTTTTATAAATACAGAAATATTTATTAACAGACAATGATTTTACATACTATAATATACATAGTTACAATTGTGTGTTAGTCTGTCATGGGCTATCTTTCTGCCCTGTCTGTATTTATGGCGATGGATTAAAAAAAAATCTGTGCTAGCCAGTTGAACCGTTTAGAAGCGTAATGATAAGAGTGGAATGTGAAAATTTTGGATTTTTGAGGATACAAAATTTTGTAACTAAAATTTGGTTATTTGGTCATATTTTTTTTTTAAATTTAAAGTTGAGTTATTACAATAACATATGTGGCTACAATATTAACAAAATTATACAGCATGTTGTGATTGACATCGAAGAAACCAGCTGCGGAAATTTTGGAATTCCTGAACAGCACTTGCTTGACCAAAATTTCCAATTTATACGCTATTGTCCGATCGGTTGCGAAAAATTGCTGCAATCCCATCAAAGTTCCGATTTCTGAATTCCATTCGGTCGTTACCTTTTCCGATTCAATCGCTACAAAGACGGCCGAACCCTTAAAAATACACATTTTTTTTCTAAATTATAAAATGCTTAAAATTGTTTTTTTTTTATGTGGAATTGAATTGCTCAATTATTTAAATCAGGATGATTTAATTGAAATTAAAACACTTGGTTTGTTTCACTTGTTTTAATTTCAATTAAATCATATGTTTAATTAATTTCTCACTTAACCCGTGGTGAAACATTTTTGAATTAAATTTCGATTAAATCATCCTGAATTAATTCAAAAATTAATCAAGCGTTAAATGTAATTCAAAAATGTTTCACCACGGGTTAAATAAGTCAAACAAACTAAGTGTTTTAATTTCAATTAAATCATCGTGAATCAATTAAATTATCTTGAATTAATTCAAAAATGTTTCACCACGGGTTAAGTGAGAATTTAATTAAAGCTCAATTATTTTATAACATTTTGATGTTATTCAGACTATATAAATAATTTCAACAATACAAATAATTACAATACATGTAGGTGTTAGTCTTTCTGCCCTGTCGTGAATTTATGATGAAGTTAAAGAAAAATCTATGCTAGCTAGCTGAACTGTCCTTATGATTTGCGCAAATTAATTGGTGATTGTAGGATGTTTGTATTTAGGAAGGATATTAGAGTTGTGGGAAATACAGAAATTTCTAAGTTTTTGATGTTATTTTCTAAAATAATAAAAATTTAGTAATATATAAATTGTTACTTACATTAACGTAAACGAACCAAACGATACTTTCCAGTAAATCGTAATGGAAATTAAACACCAACCAATCGACATTTAAAAGCAGATTCAAAACGGAAACCACTTGCGTCATTAAAACACCCCATCCGAAAATCTTGTTAAAACCACCGATCACCTCGCACAACTTCCCATGAGCGTTAATCAAGACATCCACATCGACACTCAACAGAAATTTGTTTTGAAAAACCGAATTCAAACACTGAACCCTCGCATACAAACATCTCAGGATCGAATAAGTCAGGTGATTCAAGAGCATCATGTGGAAATAAAAAAATAAATTAACATAACGCCGTACGAACTTCCTCGTGGAATTAAATCCGTCCTGCTGGTGCAAAAAATAGCCGGCAAACAAATACGCGTTCGAAATAAAGCCGAGGATTAAATCGCAGTAAGGATGTTTGATTTTTTTCGGTTGTGTGTTGAATTTTGTCACGGCTTTATCGAATTCGTCGAAATGCTTAAATAATAAAGTGAATTCGGGTGCGATTTTCGGCGCCCTAAAAAAGTGGAAGAGTATTATGATGATCACTAAGCCGGTTGTGATCTTCGTGAGGCAGTTGTTGGATTTTCGCGGATGGAAAGTTGCCGCGATTAAAATGTATGACATTGCTGAAAGGATTGGGGTTAATATAAAGGCGAAGTAAATGTAGCGTGTGGGGGATGTTTCGAAAGTTGCGGTTTTTGAGTTCCATCTTGGGATCAGCATAAAAAGCGAGGTGATTTTGATCGAGTGCTTTATTTCGTCGATTACAGCCATTGCGGTAATGTAAATGTTTTGAGTGTGCTGATGCTAATTACGTTCTAATCGATATTATGTTAATTTATTAAAAGGATGAAAACAACATGCATTTTAGAATTTTAATAGGAATAATAATTTTTATCTTTCATCTTTATTCAGACTATACAAATAGCAAAAAACAATACAAGAAAAATAATTACAATACATATAAGTCTGTCTGGGCTATCGATCAGAAGTCTTCCTGCTGTGTCAGATGAAGTAAAAGAAAAAATCTATGCTAGCTATTTAATAAAATTTTCAACCACCATTCATCTAGCGAACATTTTATTAAATGAATTTCGATTCTTGTTCTCATAAACAGAGTCTTCCTTTAGCGGACGAAACAACGATTCTCAGTTGTCTACATTGTAGATCCGAATCGTTGATGATGCTACGATGCAAAAGATGGCGCTTGCGTCGTTTTTCCATTTACTATGCTTTTTGTATTTGGATATTTGGATTATAGGGAATACAGAATTTCGTCCCCTTCTTACAAAATTCTGCATTATGTTATTAGATTATCAGAATTATTGAATCTTTCGTGGTATAAATTATACTCTGCCAACTATATTCTAAAACTTCATAAATCGAAAATGTGTTTAATTTAAATTCCGATGCTATTTCTATTCATAAACGAATTTCAATTCAATTTTAGTTCAGACATTTGATTTCCAATGCCAACTTCGTCATCGATTTTTGTTATACGCTCGATATATCATGTTACCTAAACAGCAGGAATGTAATAAAATATCAATTTGATGTACGCTTGTCCATCGCAGCATTAATAATGGTCTCTTCTACAACTACCTGGTTCTCCTGGTTATCGTCCTTCCAGGATGCATGTCTTTTAAGCTTGGAAGCGGAGCTCGGTTAGCCTTTGGTCTAATCTTCTACATGAATTAATGGTAACATGTCTTCGATTACGGTACCGCCTAGTATTGCAGCTAATGCAGCATTTATAAGAAGCTCCGTAGATTGCAATATTCATTCGTAGACAAACTCATGTTTATAAATTAGATAAAAAAGAATTTATATTGTTAAACTCATGTTTATGTACAATAATCTCATTGATGTTATCCCGTGTAGATAATCAGAAGACTGCGGATTCCATACCTAGCCGTTTAAGATCATTGGTTGAAGCTACAGTCGCGTACATTGAATTTTATTATTCTTTTATAACACTGTGTCTATGATCGATTTAATTGCACATTGTAGTAGTTAGAAGCACGGATCCAACCTTTTATTTTGAAGCACTTGGAGTATTGATAAAAATCAGACACCCGAAAATTTTAGGGAGAGGATTTCTAGTCAATCGTTAATGGCAGATTTCGTACAGAAAGGCATTGGATGGTTTATGAAGCGGGTTACTTTTGTACGAAATCTGCCATTAACAAATTGATTGATTGAGTTACGTGAAGATCAAATTGAATTGATAAATAAAGCACTAATAACCTTTCTTCACACTTTATTTGTTTTACCAAATGTACATTTCGGACACAAAGTGACCATTATCAATGGATTTAACACTAAGTGTTAAATCCATTGATAATGGTAAAACAAATAAAGTGTGAAGAAAGGTTATTAGTGCTTTATTTATCAATTCTGCCATTAACAATTGACTAGAAATCCTCTCCCTAAAATTTCCCCCCATCATCCAACACTTATGTATTTCTCGAGACCCGAACATAACTCCAAAATTCAAGCACCTAGTACTAATAGGAAAATAATAATCATAATGTCACAGTAGCAAAAGAGAAAATAATTTATTAATTAATTATTTTCAAATTATTTTATTTAATTTGCACCCAAATTGACGTTTTATTAAATTCATCAATTCATATCACCAAATTTAGCAAGACAAGACATAGTTAGCAATCATGATAGATAGATCGATATTTATTTACGGAATCTCCATTATATAAATATAATAAATACAAAATTATTACATATTACATACATACATAAACATCTTTATTTCTGAGATTGGAATATACAGTTACAATACAATATTTAACAATACACTAACGTTCACAATATAATTCCAACTCTGAAATTGGCTATCGACCAGTGGTCTTTCAGCCTTATTACAAATTATTAATTATTATATAAATCCCAAAGTGAATAAATGTACAACACAAAATGAATAAATTACAATTGTAGCAGTAGTTTAACAAATTAAAAAGTAAATAAACAGACAAACAAATAAATAAATAAATATATAAACAAATAAATGTGATGGTTTAATAAACGACGGGAACTAGATGGCTGAAAGACCTCCAGTCGATAGCCGTTTCTCTTAAGAATATATATTTGTTTTAAATTGTTTCAAGTACTGTATATTAAATATGTATGTATTCTTTGGGAATAAAGATATTTGTATATATAATGTAATAAAATTTCAATTATTTTTCCTATGTTAATATGTTTATTTATTACAATGCTTTCCAATAGTCAACAAGTCCATTGAGGCATGGTATAAATAGATATTTGGCAGCCCAATACAAAACAACGGATAATGATGTATATTTTATAGAATTGTGTATCACTGAAAACCTGAAATAAAGAAGAAAAAAAACAATTGATGTAAATAAATGTATATATTAAAATACATAAAAAATTAAATATTAATTGTATTAATTACTTTAATGATTGTTGATTCTCCTCAATTTTGCAATAGCAAAAAAGAGCGACTAATTAATCTAATCTATTAAATTCGATCTAATTCCTTCTCGATCCCAATTCCTAGCTCTCAGCAACTCTTTGGCATCTTTCTACCATGCTCCTCCCTCATTTGTGTCCTGTCCATTTCGAGGCTTCCTAGAGGGTTTTTGAACTATTTGTTACTTTTTTTTTCGGAAGGACATTTCCCCCGTTTGCTCTGACTCGAATTCGTTATTGCATCTCCGACAGAGCTGCTCAGGTTTTCAGGGTTCACCGCCTCGTTTGAGGCTTCGTGGAGGTGAGAGTCGGAATTGGATAGGAAACAATCTCTTTCTATACGATTATCGCATCTAATTAATCTAATTTAATAAATTAGATTAATTAGTCTTTTTCGTTAAAACACCCATACTTTTAACTACTTTCATGATTTCCAGAGCAATTCACATCACAAATAATTATCAATTACTTACCAAAAAAACTTCCTTTTGACCACGTCTAACCTTCCAGGAGAGCAATCCTCTTTAAGAATATTCTTTTTTACAAAGATGGCGCCGTCGAGAAAGTATTCCTGGAAATCGTAAAATTCCAACTCTTTGAAAGTCTCTCTATCGCTCTGCTGTAAATAGTCCCCTAATTCCGCACATTTATCATTTACGAACTTCCATTCGTTGCTCAAGAAATACGAGAGTGCGACTACTGCCACGTAAATGCGTCTCTGAATTTTCACGAACCTACCATTTTTTAAAAAGAAAGAAAAAAAAACAGAGATGAATTAAATTTAAAAAAAAAATGCTGTAGCACGTTTGAGAATAGCAAAGAGGTTTGGAATTTAGAGGAATGTAAAGAATCACTCTCTGAGAAAGCCGGCGCTGCGTAAATAGCAACAGAAGAGAAAAAGAGCTGGAACTTAGAACCAAAATGAATTTACCACTGGATAAATTTGTGAAATAAAAACCAAGTGTGTGTTTTATTAGCCTAAATATCCAGTGATAAACATGTTTCACCAAGTGCTCGATGAGTTAACAATCAAAAGTATATAAAATAAATTTATGCATATCTTAGATCAATTCATTTTGGCGCGAATGACCTTTGCCGTCGACAACCCTCAATTCAATTTTGGCTTTCAAAAAATTAAAATATATAAAGAAAATTTGCATTTCTGAGAGATGCATTAAATTATTTTACAATATTTACATTACAATCATAAACATCTAGTTAAGCCTGAGAAAATGGCTATCGACCATCGGTCTTTCTGCCTGTCTTCATCCAGTTCTTGTCTTTTTATTCAATCGTCATGAT
Organism: Philonthus spinipes; assembly: GCA_963082785.1. Classification (NCBI taxonomy): domain Eukaryota; kingdom Metazoa; phylum Arthropoda; class Insecta; order Coleoptera; family Staphylinidae; genus Philonthus; species Philonthus spinipes. Next base: position 3,537,385 of record OY720310.1, on the reverse strand, counting down.
TGCGTCACTGTCTAAGTTCTCTGAATTAGTTGAAATGAATTGATGAAGTGTTAGTGAAGGATTAGGCATATTTAGGATTACGAGGTATACATAAGTGTTTTTATAATAAGAGCTATGCGAGGATTTGTGGCGAATTTTACGGAAATAATTTCAAGTCTGTGTTTAATAGTGGGAATTTTGCATGTTTCGTACAGGAAAGTATTGGACGGATTGTGAAGAGAAAATTATTGAAAAAAAAAAAATTCTATCAAGAATTATTGAAAACAAAAACGAATTAATCTTCGATTTACATTCCTCTAAGTTCCACAGCTCTCAAATTCAACGAATGTCTCGTCTATTTACACTGCGTTGCGTCCACAGCTATTTCTATCTTAAATCTTCTTTTCACTTATTACTTACATTCCGGATTTTCCCATCAATCGCAACAATAAATCAATGAAGAACGCCGGAATCACGTGGAAGAAGAAGGTTTCAAACAGATACCTATTTGCGTTGCCCGTTACTACCTTGTCAGCATGCCAAAGTGGTTCATAGGGGCAGGCTTCCATTACCACATTGTAGACATCCCGTAAATGCGATAATGTCGTTGACACCACATCGTTTGAGCAATTGTAAACACTCGGCTCTTTCGGACTAAATAAACAATTAATCGTAAGCGAGTGAAATAATCATACGTAATGTTTAAGAATGCGGTTTAGTTGGAAGGGACCGGAACATCAATTAAATAAGAATTAGTGATTGACGGTGACTACATAGCTACATATAATTATCGTCAATCACTAAATCGTGTTTCATTGATGTTTTGGTCAATGAAAAATTATATTATTAACATACAAGAATTCTCGCATAATATCATTATATAAAGAGAAATATTATAAGTTCTCTTTGTAAATGAATCGACACTCATTCTCAACCACACATAATTATCCACAATTTTGTTTTTTTTTTGGCACGTTACATGAAACCCTACCGTAATTATTTTAAAACGTTTTAATAAAAATACCTTAAAAATTGTTGCATGAACGTCGCCTTGATTAAATCGTTAATGATGAAATCCACTGGGACATTGTCGAATTTGGTGTTTTCGCGGAAGTACGAAATCCGAACGAGACCTGCGGACAAAAAATCGTTTTCGCAGTCAGGGAATTGAGTGGCTTTTACAAACTGAAATCACCTTTGCCTCGAGCGCACAGGATGCCCACAGGACCGTTGAAATTGTCCGTCCATCCTGGAACTGGACCACCCTTCGCAGACACAACTGCAAATTTTGAAATTACATGAATATAAAAAAAATTTCTATAAATAATTAAAGGTGTTAACAATAAATTTACGCATGCAAATTATAATAATACAAAATATTAAAGAGTATTGAAATATATCTTCATTTAATTTCTCACTTAGCCTGTGGTGAAACATTTCGAACCAAAACTACTGATTAAAAAACGCTTGGTTTTGAAAATATAAAATTGATTTTTTTTTAATTTTTGTCACTATCCAAGCGAAAGTCCTTCACCTGTTATTACTATCAGAGCACGCGGCTGGTAAGGATCGTTCAGTTTAATTCAATTCGTTTCGTTTAATTTTATTCTATTATGATTTAAATTGAATTAATTTGATATAATTAATGATTTTAATATTTAAACATTGGTAGTTCATATTGTATAAAATAAATATAAATACATTATTAAAACTAAACCAATAAAACAATTAAACACAGATTAAATTGAATTACTTTAAATTCTCGGCTTATTTAGTTTCGGGTTATTAGCCCATTTTAAATTCTCTTGAAAATGGGCTAAGAACCCGAAACTAGTCGAGAATTTAAAGTAATTCAATCTAATCTGTGTTTAATTGTTTTATTGGTTAATTTTTAATAATGTATTCATATTTATTTTTTACAATACGAACTACCAATGTTTAAATATTAAAACCATTAATTGTATCAAATTAATTCAATTTAAATCATAATAGAATAAAATTATTATTATATTATTAAAAATCAACCATTTTTAGTAATCTATTCATATTTATTTTATATGAATTATTTTGGTGTAATTTAATTTAATATAATTGATTTAATTTGGCTGAGTATAGTTAATTTATTTTAACATCTTTAAATTATGTAAGGCAAAGCTGTACTGACGAGGGATAGATCCCGAAACACGTGTCTGCAGATAGCCTTATATTAACTAACGTTAGTTTTTGTTTTTTTTTTACATCACATTTTTTCGGATCAAAAATTTTCTGCATGATGCAATATTTTATTGATATGCAACAGCAAGTGTACATTATGTAATCCAATGTCCGGCGGTGTATTTACCCGAGAAGTAGTTGTTTTAATGTGCTTTTGTTTAAAGTACTTACGTAACGTAAGTCTAAAAGTCACAGAGCTAAATAATTATTTTCAAATCATTTTTATTTAATTTACAATCTTATTACTATTTTTTTAAAGGTGAATTCTCTTGTTATATACAAAACACTTTTTTTTTACCTATGGTGGGCCGACACACGACCGCTTGAATTTTCCCAGAGCAAAGATCCCTGACTAAATCCTCGGCGATGCCTTTCGTGAAAGTGTAAGTGTTGGGATAGCCGGCCACAATTTTGCTGGACATCGTGGACAGCTCCGCCTTTTCCAAATTCTCGGCCATTTCGATGGCCCACCTCCAATCGATTGGAGACGGATAGAATTTCTCTTCGATGATTTGATGTTGGATCTGGCAATATGCGGTCGATACGTGAAGAAAAATCTGAAATAACAAATAATTGCTTTATATGGATAAATACCAGCCTTACACCGAATGGTGGAGAAGACAATCGATTATATATATTTAATAATCGTTTAATAATTTAAGTGGAAGACCCGTAATAGTTGCGCGCTGCTAATTTAACTTGGCTTATTCTTAGACACATTTAATTAAAGCCGAGGTTTAGATGGAAGAAACAGAATCTCGCCTCGTGATTTGTATACCACGGTAATTTGTTTAAATTGCTATACTTTTAGGTGATGTATATATGTTTAGAATTTTTTTTCTTTTCTTTTTATGTTATTTTTATACTTTGTATTCTATTTCTGAGTATACAAATAAAGTTATTATTATTATTTTATAAAAAAAACATTTATTATTATTTGAAGGAAACATCTAATAAATTCGTAATTCATTTCACGCATGCCTCTTTTAAAACACTCACTTCGCATTTCTTCATGGAGAGTGCTAAATTTGCGACATCTCTGGTGCCTCTGACGTTCATAATGATGGCGTCCGTTAACGCCATGTCGAAACGTACCGTTGCGGCTACGTGGTAAACTATATGAACATTGTCGACTAATGTTTTTCTATCCTCCTCGGAGATTCCTGCAAAATGAAAAAAAAAAATTTTTTTTTTGCATTAAATATTTTCATAAATAGAAAAGAGTATTTGTTCATTCACTTGATCACAGTTATTTAATTATATTAAATAAAAATTTGAAATAAATTAATAAATTATTTCCACATTTAGCGTGGGTATTTGCCCGGGAAGTAGTTGTTTTAATGTGCATTTGTTTAACGTACTTACGTAGCGTAAGTCAAGAGTCACAGAGCTAAATGTGGAAATAATTTATTAATTATTTTCAAATCATTTTTATTTAATATAATTAAATATTTTTGATTATTTTCGATGAAAAAATATATATTTTTTTGCATTAAATATTTTCGATGAAAAAATAAATTTTTTTTCTGCATTAAATATTTTCGATTATTTTCGATGAAAAAATATATTTTTTTTTCTGCATTAAATATTTTCGATTATTTTCGATGAAAAAATATATTTTTTTTTTCTGCATTAAATATTTTCGATTATTTTCGATGAAAAAATATATTTTTTTTGCATTAAATATTTTCGATTATTTTCGATAAAAAAATATATTTTTTTTGCATTAAATATTTTCGATGAAAAAATATATTTTTTTTCTGCATTAAATATTTTCGATTATTTTCGATTAGAAAATATTTTTTTGCATTAAATATTTTCGATTATTTTCGATGAAAAAATATTTTTTTTTTTGCATTAAATATTTTCGATTATTTTCGATGAAAAAATATTTTTCTTTTTGCATTAAATATTTTCGATTATTTTCGATGAAAAAATATTTTTTTTTTTGCATTAAATATTTTCGATTATTTTCGATGAAAAAATATTTTTTTTTTTGCATTAAATATTTTCGATTATTTTCGATGAAAAAATATATTTTTTTTGCATTAAATATTTTCGATGAAAAAATATATTTTTTTTCTGCATTAAATATTTTCGATTATTTTCGATTAGAAAATATTTTTTTGCATTAAATATTTTCGATTATTTTCGATGAAAAAATATTTTTTTTTTGCATTAAATATTTTCGATTATTTTCGATGAAAAAATATTTTTCTTTTTGCATTAAATATTTTCGATTATTTTCGATGAAAAAATATATTTTTTTTGCATTAAATATTTTCGATGAAAAAATATATTTTTTTTCTGCATTAAATATTTTCGATTATTTTCGATTAGAAAATATTTTTTTTGCATTAAATATTTTCGATTATTTTCGATGAAAAAATATATTTTTTTTTGCATTAAATATTTTCGATTATTTTCGATGAAAAAATATTTTTTTTTGCATTAAATATTTTCGATTAATATTTTCGATTATTTTCGATGCAAAAAAATATTATTTTGCATTAAATATTTTCGATTCCAAGTTGCATTATGCATTATATTACGTAATAAAGAGCCATCTGTAGGCACGTGTTTCGTGATTTCATTCCTCATTAGTACAGCTCTTCCTTATATAATTACAAACTTTTTAATTGAATTAATTAAAAACGTACCGTCCCGGCCGTAATCTCTGGTGGAAATGATCGAAAGGACATTGACTGTGCGCGATCTCAATTAATTGTTTCCGGCAAAAAATCTTAAAAATCTTTTCGATTCGGATTTAAATAAAGCCTGTGCTATTATTAATAATAGATAAATAAATCATTTTCTCTATTGTTGAATATTTTATTGCTATTGTTTATTAATGAAATCTTCAGCTACAATTTAATTTAATATAAATATAAGCAAATTGTGCGTTTTCACAAAAACGCAAAAAATATGGAATTGTTATTAAAAATCTGTCGATAAAATAAATAAAAACGTAGATTCTATTATTGAATATTTTATTGTTATTATTTATTAATGAAATCTTCAGCTATAATTTAATTTAGTAAAAATATAAGCAAATTGTGCGTTTTCGCAAAAACGCAAAAAATATAGAATTGTTATTAAAAATCTGTCGATAAAATAAATAAAAACGTAGATTATATTGTTGAATATTTTATTGTTATTATTTATTAATTTAAAAAAAATATAAGCAAATTGTGCGATTTTACAAAAACTCAAAAAAAAAATATTATTAAAATCTATCAATAAAATAAATAAAAACGTAGATTAAAATGAATAAATAATTAAAAATCTGCCAATAATACAAAGAAGACGTTAACTAATCAATAAATAAATAATATGAATATATTATTAAAAATCTGCCATTAAAATCAAATAGATTAACATGAATAACTTTAAATTTTCGACAAGTTTCAGGTTTTTAGCTCATGTTTTAGTCGATAATTTAAAGTTATTCATTTTAATCTATGATTTTTATTTATTTTAATGGCAGATTTTTAATAATATATTCATATTAATTATTTATTTATTAGTCAACATCTTCTTTGTATTATTGGTAGATTTTTAATAATTTATTCATAATTATTATTATAATATGAATTTCCAGTGTTTGTATATTAAAAATACTAATTACATTAAAATATCTACCTAAGTTCAACTTTGAAATATCTCCTTCAATCGGAATGATTTTACTTAAAGGCTTGGAACTGTCATTCTTCAAATGTTCGAATATCTGTAAAAAAAATGAAATATTAGATAGTTTTTTTTATTCTACAGAATTAGTAAGGGGCGCAATTTGTGTATACATGTTGTTCTAAATTAATTCATTGCCCCATCCGAATCCTAAGGATGGAGACAGAATTAAGAGGCAACGCATATACGAAAGGGAAGTAATGCTGTTGGAATATTATGACCACCCCTTAATATTCCAACAATAATATTCCAATTAACAATTTCTAAATTTTTAATTGTAAATTTGACGCTTTCAATTGTTTCGCTTGTCTGTAACAAATTCTTTCTCTAACTTCGTGACTCAAACTATTTTCTGTGGGTTTTCTGTTAGCCTGTATTTTCCGACTATCGGGGATTATTTTTTGTATGTTAAAAATTGTCTCGTCCGCATTTTCGCGTTCTTTTAAAATATCCTCAACTTTAAAGGGAGCTCCGTCAAAGGATTTTTTGTAAATAATATCACACAGTAGCTAAAGGGAAAATAATTTATTAATTAATTATTTTCAAATTCTTTTTATTTAATTTAAATAATATCTATTTAAGTCGCCAAAAAATGATTGAAAATATATTTTTTGAAACTAATATAAAGGAGAATCTTTAAAAACTTTCTTATTTTCATTTGTGAATATCAAAGTCTTATTGTTACGTTGGCTGGTTACGCTTCTAACACTTAGCCTTACTTAATTCTTTAAATTAATGAAATTCCAAAATCTTACGAGATTATCCAGAGCGATCCTGAGCTTCTCTTCGACATCCTTGCATTTTCGCGGCCTCAACAAAACGTAAATCTTTCCCACCCGAGGACAGTCCGTCAGGAGCTTCTGCACCAGAAACTTGCCCAAAAATCCGGTGAATCCGGTCACGAAAATATTCTTCCCCGCGAAATACTCCGGGATCGTTCCCACGACGGGTTTCACCAAATCAAGCGGCATTTTGCACAGTAAGTCTCTCACGAGACTCCCCTTTGTATTTTATAGCGTTTTTACTTAGCATATTGTATTATTTTTTTAAAATATTAATTCTGTCTCATTGTGGATAGAACAATAAAGAAGTGAATTCACACGCGTCGGCAATTGTTTTAAACTGGGGAAAAAATCGGCGGGAAATTGTAAAACATTGCATTTTAATTACTTCGCGCATATTGGAATGTAAATTAATTTGAAAATCATTGTTGATAGTATAAATAGATCCTGCCAATGCGTTTCCGATTTTCCTTTACAAGCTTCAATTATTTATAAAAAATAATTCACAAAAAACTTGTTTTTATTCGAAAAAAGTATATATTGTTACAATTTAAATTACATTACAAAACAGGCGAGGTTCAGTTAATTGAGACCAACTAAAACTGCTATTCCACTTAACCTGTTATAACGCAAAAAATTTACTAAAAGATACAAATTATAACTAAATATATACAATTTATATAATCGAAACTAATATTGTCATACCATTACATTTAATATTAAAATTAATTAAATATTAAAATTAATTGATTCTTTATATTTAAAGTTTGTAAAGATTTTGAAGTGAGGCGGAATTTTATTATATATTTTGTAAATATTGCAAGTAAATAATCTTTCAAAAAATTATGTATTATGTTTTGGGGGCGAGATAGTTCCTCTAAACCTCACATTCCGAGCGGAATACCAACTATTCTATTGTAAAGATAGTGGGGTTATTATGACTCACTAAAATAATATTTAATCGTATCAAGTATCTTTCATATCAAATCTAGCAGTTTTCATTTCATTTCTGAACAATATATTTTCAAATTTCAAATTGTTTGGCGCCGCGCGAAATGTGTATGTGCATACATTTCTGTAAGCTGCGCGAAGTAGTCTCTATTCCGAAACTACTGCAATGCTGTATGTATAAATATATACACTACCAATTGTGTGTGCGCTGTGGTTTTGTGATTAGGTTAGTGTTAATTCAGCTATTAATTAGTAGATGGCGCTAGTCGTGAAAATTATCCTTCCCTACGCTCCGCGTCCTTCGTGCGGAAAAGGATCTTCACCTTTAGAAAAACAGATGGCACAATTGGTAACTTTTCGAATTTACCTTCAGGAGTTTATATAAAAGCTCATTTTTGATTTCGTTTGGTTAGTTTGAAATGAAAGGTTTCTGATAATTCTCCAGAAAGTGGCGAGTATCTTTATTTAAGCGATGTCGCCACAATAATTTAAATATAAACAAATTATCTTTAATTTTAGGTGTTACAATACAATCTGGTTCAAGATGTATACACCTTGTAAGTTACAAAAGTTTATACATCTTGTGTTTACTGCAGTTAGAAGTTGTAACTGCAGTGAACATTTTTCAAGTTACTGACAAGAAATACAACTCGAAACACGTGCTGCAAATGGCCTTACATTCGGCTCTATTATAATGTTAAATTTAACGTATACGTTATTAATAATTAACCTCACGATCTAAGCATGCATACATGTCAATTACAAAACTCGCATAGACTGTGATCATAAAAAATAATCTGTACGTCAAATATAACATTATTATTATTATTAAAAATTATTAAAGTAATTATTAGGTTTAATGAAATGTTATCATAAACAGGACAGGTTCGCCTTCCTTTAGTGGACGAAACAATGATTCTCGGTCGTCTACCTTGTAGACCCAAATCGTTGACGATGCCACTTGAAATTTGGCAAAAGATGGCGCTTGCGTCGTCTTTAATTTATTATGATTAATTGTTAGATATTAGAGTTATTATACATATATATAATTAATTCTCCAAATCACCAAGAAATAAAACACAATACAAATAAACAAAAAAAAACGCTGTAAGGGTGCTCGGCACCGTACTGCTTCATTTATTTGATCACACATCGGTGCTTATACATATCTAGATATAATTCATAGGTTAAGTACGATAAAATGTTTTATTTTTTTTATGAAATTATATATTATCATGGGGCAAGACAGGGTTGTTATTTAAACAGCCCTTGTTACCACCGTGGTATCCGGATAGCTCAGAAAATAAAAAAATAAAAATTATTATTAAATATTAAAATATTTACAATATATTAAAAAAATAAGATTTGAAAATAATTAATAAATTATTTCCACATTTAGCTCTGTGACTATTGACTTACCTACGTAAGTATGTTAAACAAATGCACATTAAAACAACTACTCCCCGGGCAAATACCAAGCAGAATGAATACTGTTTTCTATTTACAATTAATTTACAACAAAGTTTGACTATTATTATTTATATGATTTTGTATATATATTTTTCTTTAAGAATTTTTTTTTTTAATAATTTCAATTTCTCAACAACAAGAGAAATAATAATAATGAGCTGCTACTCGCCTTTTTCTGGCAATTTAGAGCCCTTGTTCACATTTTATAGGGGTATCTCTCACCCCTACGGGGCTCATCCCTTATCGGATTCCAAAGAATTGCATTTTAAAATTATTTTCTCCGAGTAAGTAATTATCGTTAATTTAATAAAATTTATTGAAGACATGTGAGATTTCCACGTTTGTATAACAAAATAATCCGTTAAAATATCAACATACAAATATTGTTGTTTTTATATGTTATTTTTTATGTATTTTTTCAGATAATTTTATTAATTGCAATTTCTTATTTGCATGATCTACAGGTATTTTTTTTTTTGTAAAATAGCACATTTATAAAAAAAACTTACTTTGAAGTAAAATAGTGAACAAAAAATTATAAATAGAAAAATGTTCAAAAGTCCCGCCATTAGTTATATTATAGTGTGTATATGAACCTAACCTCAAAAACCTTATAAAGGTTTGAAACTCGGGAAATAGTTGTCCACTTGAGCACTGGATGGCGTTGCGCGTGTTTCCCGCTAAATACATGGATCTGGCCCTCTTATACTTTATCTCTATGGATAGGAACTCCATCTCCGGGGTAGTAGATTATTGTCTCTTACATAACCAACAAATTAAAAGTTTGGTTTACAAGATAACATGAGAATAACTTTACCCTAACCTAAAATACGCAGCTTGTTTTACATACACGAAATTCTTTAAATGTAAATAGAAAAGAGTATTCATTCTCTTGGTCACAGTTATTTAAATATATTAAATAAAAATTATTTGAAAATAATTAATAAATAATAAATAAATAATTTCCTCGACACCCAATACGGGTAAAAGAGGATAAAATTAAGAAAGAAAGAAAGAAAGAAAGAAAGAAATAATTTATTAATTATTTTCAAATCATTTTTATTTAATATATTTACTAGTGATGGGCAAAGTCGATCTTTTATTATTGCTAAATTAAGTATATTATAATTTTAAGAATATTACTTATTATGAAAATATCAAAAATAACTTCCCATTTATTAATAAACATATATTTGAAGTTAATTTTTCGTTTTAAATATTTAAAATGATACATTTAGTAAAACTCGATTACTAATATTTACATAACTGTGACCAGGTGAATGAATACTCTTTTCTATTTACATATATTCTTTAAATGTCAAATTTGAATGGTCACCTTAAAAAAATGGTTAATATTATTACTGATTTAATAAGCAAACAAATCTATTTGTAGCAATTTTTACATATTAACAATTTAAATCGTTAATATTTGCATATGACTGTAATCTCATTCCACACAAGCATATCTAAGAAAAAGGTTATCCATAAATAAACAGCTCGATTTAGTTGCATTTGACGTTTATCTGTAGGTGAGGAGATAATTTCCAATTCGACAAACACCGCTTTTGAAAATATAAAAAAAATCCGACAATTTTTATCACGCACTCGAATCTATCCTTGATGCGATAATACGCATAATTACGGATGCGTGCTATCAACGATTTCGCTTTTCGAGCGACGACGAAGACCTTCCTTCCATCCCCTGCTGGTATTTACAAAATTTCGGAGAACCGGTTTACCAGTCGTAATCCAACTGGCGACGGCTCCACCTCGCAAACGCCATACCACACTCTTTTAACACGATTCGAATTTCGAACGCACTTTGAGTTTGAGCAATGAGGAATTTCGCGCGCGTCACTAATAAATTACTAGACAAAGTACTGAGTCGGGTTAGTGATAGCCGGGCGTTCAGTGTTTCGGCGGCGGGCAGGATGCGCTTCGTGCAGTTCCAATCGAAAAAGGGCGGGCCCCAGCACCTGGGGGCGCAGATCACTTCCGATGGGGACATTTTCGACATCAGCGCCGTGGATCCGACTATTCCGAATTCGCTGGTGAAGTTTTTGAAAACCGGACAAGGGAACATCGAGAAAGCGAAAAGGTATGTGCTTATTCACTCTTTAGCTACTGTGACATTTTTTGACTTATGTTACATAACTACCATAAACAAATATTTAATAACATTCGTATCTGGTTTTCGGCACAGCTAATTAGGATTCTAAACAGAATGACAATTCTATTTTGTGAGGGATGTATTGTCACAGTGTCTAAAGAGGAAATAATTTATTAATTATTTTCAATTTCTTTTTTATTTAAATAAGTGTGACCAACAGAATAAAACTTATTTATAATTAGAAATTCCACTTTTCTATTTATAAAAAAGATTTATTCTATTGGTCACACTTATTTATTTAAATAATTATTAATTAATTATTTAATTTATTTATTTATTTTATTATTTTAATAATAAAAGAAATCGTGTGGAAATAATGTATTAATTATTTTCAAATGATTTTTATTTAATATAAATCTTTTTTTTTTTTTTCTATTAGATATGTACCTGTTTGAATTCATGATTTGAATAACATTACTCGAATATTAACTATTTTACATACCTGTTGCTCAACCAGAGCTAATTTAAAAACAGGCATTTTAATGCGCTTTTATGTATTGTCTAAACCACTGGTTTTCAAGCTTTTATTTTGCATAGCGGCACACTGAAATTAATAAACAAAGTCACAACAGCTCTAGTTATTAAAGAAAATTGATAAAACATGTTGTTTGTATTTTTTCATGTTGTTTTATATTTATTCAAAATACATCTTATTTAAAATAGTCTTTCACTCGGAGATACGATGTAAATAAACTGCAGTAAAATGTTATGTATTTCGCAGCATCTCTATGGTTTTGTTCTAAAAAAATGTTTTTAAATCGTTTTCTGTAGTTACTTTAATTTTTCATTTTTTGATGTATACTTCAAATATGATTATTTTCTAGATTTGTTAAATTTATGATTAAACACTTGTTTGATCCACTGTTGCCTTAATTAAATGTGAGTTTCGTGAAGATTTGAAAGAAATATGAAAACACTTTTCTTCATTGTTTGTAAAACATTGATAATGATCACATGGTGATCGAAATGTACATCTGTTAATAAATAAATAAGTGAAGAAAAGTGTACAAAATGTTTACATATTTCCACTGTTGCCTAATTTACATTTCTTTAAATTGGCTCGTGAGGAGTTATAAGCCACAATCCAATATTTTTTACTTAAATTTTCTGCTTGAAATTAATCAATTAATCTCTCTACCTGAAGATTATCACACCTTTTGATAAATTTTAATAACTGATTAAAAAAAAATTATCATACCTTTTGGTAAATTTTAATATCTGATTAAAAAAAATATATATCACCCCTTTTGATAAATTTTAATAACTGATTAAAAAAATGTTTTACCAACGTTGTAACAGGCGTTATTCGGGATTATTCCGTACGGAAAAATGTTAACTTTAACGTGTTCGTTATTGTTATCATCACAGTCTAAGCAGCTCTTTTAATAGATATATATTCACAGAATGTGAAATTACTTAATAACGCACACGTTAAACTTAACATTTCCCGTACGGAATAGCACTGATTTTCATTTTGATGAAAGTGCACACTTTTTAGTGATGTTTCATCAACATAGTGATTGTTCTGATTGTTTATAATGTTAAGTTGGGTTTTTTTTTAATTTGATTTCATTTGTATTACATTTTTAACAGTAAGAAATTATATTCAACATTACACACCTGAATCTTTTGAATAAATTAAATGAAGCCGCCTCTTTTGTATTCCATTTTTTTTTTTTTTGGGATTTCTTTACTGTAATAAATTGTATACATTTCACGTGCATAATACATCTCAGGTATCCAAATAATGGTATTTCGTGCGAAACGAACGGCTGGCTTATTTTGCACGGCGCGATGTAAACAGCGACTCGTTGGTAATGTTAATGGTGGCCGGCTGTAAACATTCAAGGACGAATGCACGTCTGGATTTCGAATGAAACGGCATTGAGACATCATTTTTGTTTATTTGAAGATAATTAACGTTTTTAATGTGAAATTACACTAACTTTCACGTTAATAATTACGTTTTATTTTTATCCGCGTCTTAATTAACCAAAAAGTTACATTTAACGTTATTTTAATTAAATAAGCTTTAAACTATTTAAATCATTAATATTTGCATATGACTGTAATCTCATTAACAATTATGTTTTATTTTTATCCGCGTGTTAATTAACCAAAAACTTACATTTAACGTTATTTTAATTAAATAAGCTTTAAACAATTTAAGTCATTAATTTTTGCATATGACTGTAATCTCCAATAATTATGTTTTATTTTTATCCGCGTGTTAATTAAACAAAAAAGTTACATTTAACGTTATTTTAATTAAATAAGCTTTAAACTATTTAAATCATTAATATTTGCATATGACTGTAATCTCATTAATAATTATGTTTTATTTTTATCCGCGTGTTAATTAACCAAAAAGTTGCATTTAACGTTATTTTAATTAAATAAGCTTCAAACAATTTAAATCATTAATATTTGCATATGACTGAAATCTCATTAATAATTATGTTTTATTTTTATCCGCGTGTTAATTAACCAAAAAGTTACATTTAACGTTATTTTAATTAAATAAGCTAAACTATTCATTTTAGGTGATTGATAAACGCACAAATGAACGTAAAGAATTAAAATTATAATGCATTATCGACAAAATTATTTATTTATAATAATGCATTATAATTTTAATTCTTTACGTTCATTTGTGCGTATATCAAACACCTAAATTGAATAGTTTAGCTTACAGGCCTACATTTTTTTTTATTTCATGATAAGTGTATTAAGTTTAATAGGTATCCTATAGTAAATAGGGTATGCTGATCACGAATCTGTGCTTAGTTTTTTTTCAGCACGTCAGGTTTTCAGGAAAAGTGTGTTTGAAATTTTTCATACCAAAAATATTGAGATAATATTTATTGAAACTATATTTAATAATAATTTTCTATTAAATATAGTTAAATGGACACGCATTTCTGACTGTTTATATTACTTCTAGAAACATTGTTTAAACTATTTCTGAAAGAAAATTGGAAAAAAAACGAGCGCCGTTTGGGAAATTTGACACTTTGAAAATCGACGTCAGGTGTTGGAAATACGACTCAGCAATGAATTTGTTTATAGACAAACCATAAATGAGCACGCATTTCTGATTGTTTATATTACTTCTATAAACATTGTTTAAACCATTTCTGAAAGAAAATTGGAAAAAAAAGTGCGCCGTTTGGGAAATTTGACACTTTGAAAATCGCCGTCAGGTGTTGGAAATACGACTCAGCAATGAATTTGTTTATAGACAAACCATAAATGAGCACGCATTTCTGATTGTTTATATTACTTCTAGAAACATTGTTTAAACTATTTCTGAAAGAAAATTGGAAAAAAAGTGCGCCGTTTGGGAAATTTGACACTTTGAAAATCGCCGTCAGGTGTTGGAAATACGACTCAGCAATGAATTTGTTTATAGACAAACCATAAATGGGCAAGCATTTCTGATTGTTTATATTACTTCTAGAAACATTGTTTAAACTATTTCTGAAAGAAAATTGGAAAAAAAGTGCGCCGTTTGGGAAATTTGACACTTTGAAAATCGCCGTCAGGTGTTGGAAATACGACTCAGCAATGAATTTGTTTATAGACAAACCATAAATGAGCACGCATTTCTGATTGTTTATATTACTTCTAGAAACATTGTTTAAACTATTTCTGAAAGAAAATTGGAAAAAAAGTGCGCCGTTTGGGAAATTTGACACTTTGAAAATCGACGTCAGGTGTTGGAAATACGAATCAGCAATGGATTTGTTTATAGACAAACCATAAATGGGCAAGCATTTCTGATTGTTTATATTACTTCTAGATACATTGTTTAAACTATTTCTGAAAGAAAATTGGAAAAAAAGTGCGCCGTTTGGGAAAATTGACACTTTGAAAATCGCCGTCAGGTGTTGGAAATACGACTCAGCAATGAAATTGTTTATAGACAAACCATAAATGAGCACGCATTTCTGATTGTTTATATTACTTCTAGAAACATTGTTTAAACTATTTCTGAAAGAAAATTGGAAAAAAAGTGCGCCGTTTGGGAAATTTGACACTTTGAAAATCGCCGTCAGGTGTTGGAAATACGACTCAGCAATGGATTTGTTTATAGACAAACCATAAATGGGCACGCATTTCTGACTGTTTATATTACTTCTAGAAACATTGTTTAAACTATTTCTGAATGAAAATTGGAAAAAAAGTGCGCCGTTTGGGAAATTTGACACTTTGAAAATCGACGTCAGGTGTTGGAAATACGACTCAGCAATGGATTTGTTTATAGACAAACCATAAATGGACACGCATTTCTGATTGTTTATATTACTTCTAGAAACATTGTTTAAACCATTTCTGAAAGAAAATTGGAAAAAAAGTGCGCCGTTTGGGAAATTTGACACTTTGAAAATCGCCGTCAGGTGTTGGAAATGCGACCTAGCAATGAATTTGTTTATAGACAAACCATAAATGGCCACGCATTTCTGATTGTTTATATTACTTCTAGAAACATTGTTTAAACTATTTCTGAAAGAAAATTGGAAAAAAAGTGCGCCCTTTGGGAAATTTGACACTTTGAAAATCGACGTCAGGTGTTGGAAATGCGACCTAGCAATGGATTTGTTTATAGGCAAACCATAAATGGGCACGCATTTCTGACTGTTTATATTACTTCTAGAAACATTGTTTAAACTATTTCTGAAAGAAAATTGAAAAAAATTGCCTAAGTGAGTGTGATGCGCAAATTCATCCCTAAGAACCTTAATCGTTATTAGAATTTTGTAGATTAATTTCTTAATGTTATTTCATTTCAGAATTATAGCAGAAGGCAAATCGATCGTTCCTGTCTCAGAAGTGAATTTCCTAGCGCCAATCACTAAGCCCGATAAAGTCGCCTGCGTCGGCTTGAACTACAGCGGCCACTGCGATGAGCAGAACCTGCCTTATCCAAAAGAACCGATGATTTTCAGTAAATTCTCGAGCTGCATCGTGGGCCCATTTGATAACGTCGTAATACCACCAATTACAAATGTAAATAATGGTTTTAATATTTAGACATTCGTAGTTCATATTGTATGAAATAAATATGAATAGATTTATTAAAAATCAAACAATAAAACACAGATTAGATTGAATAACTTTTTTTTCTGATTATTAGCCCATCACAATTAAAACACTTTTTATTCCTTATTTCGGACTGTTTATATTACTTCTAGAATCATTATTTAAACTATTTCTGAAAGAAAATTGTAAAAAAAATGCGCCGTTTGGGAAATTTGTCACTTTTATTTTTTTTATATACGTTAGATGTACATTTCGAGTGCCAAGCACTTCAAGAGAATTTAAAATTTATTTAATGTTATTCAATCTAAGCTATGTTTTATTGGTTGATTTTTAATAATCTATCCATATTTATTTTATACAAATGTAAGTAATTGAAATATTTTTTATATTAAATAAGTAAAACAAATAAATTATTTTCACATTTGTGCAACAGCAGGTATACATTATGTAATTCAATGTCCGGCGTGGGTATTTGCCCGGGTAGTAGTTGTTTTGATGTGCATTTGTTTAACGTACTTACTTAAGTCAAAAGTCACAGAGCTAAATGTGGAAATAATTTATTAATTATTTTCAAATCATTTTTATTTAATATATTTAAATAACTGTGACCAAGTGAATGAATAATACACTTTTCGAAATATTTTTTTGTATTAAAAAAAACCCTTATTGGCATACATAAAATAGTCTACTTTTTTGTGTATGCCAATAAATTATAAATACTTGATGAAATTTACTAGCTTTACTTTTCAGAGTGTCGATTGGGAGGTTGAATTAGCCGTTGTAATCGGCAAAGAAGGAAAAGCGATAAGGCAGGATCAAGCGAACGATTACATTTTCGGGTACACAATCGCGCAAGATATAAGCGCCAGAGATTGGCAGAAGAAGCGAAACAACGGGCAGTTCCTCTTAGGTAAATCCATGGACACTTTCTGTCCGATTGGGCCGGCCGTCGTCACGAAAGAAACCGTCAACGCCAGCAATTTGAAGATTTCGAGCAGCGTCAACGGAAAGGAGAAACAGTGCGGAAACACCTCCGAGTTGATCTTCAAGATCGATTTCCTAGTCTCGTACTTATCACAGTGAGTAAGAATGGTATTTGTAGAAATGTCAACAAAAAGTATTTAGTGAATTGTTCAATCAGCATTAATTTGGCGTTTGCATAACTGGTGATGGTAATTTCGGTATTTTGGACCAGAAACGACTCGGGGTCTATAAATAATTATGTTTTACATTTTGAGTGACCACGCACGCACAGGATTACATTAATGTTGAAAATTTCATGACAGTACATTAAATAAAAGTCCATATACTTTTAGTGGAACACCCTGTATAGTCGTTTTTATAAACACACATACTTCACAACAAGTGTCTTTCCAGATATTCTGTTCGATATCCATTTATAAAAATGTTTCAAATATTAAATTATACATGAAACGAAATATTAACATTTGAAACGTTTTTATAAATGGACATCGAAAAGAATATCTGGAAAGATATTTCTTGTTGTGAAAAATGTGAGTATATAAAAACGACTATACAGGGTGTTCCACTAAAAGTATATGGACTTTTATTTAATGTACTGAAATTTTCAACATTAAAATAATCCTGTGTGGTTGTTTCAATGAAAATATTTTTAAAAATATACGACTTCCGTTATAACCGGAAGTCGTCAGCAAATCCCTTATTTATTTTAAATGGAATGCTATATTTTTTTATTAGGAATTTGGATTATATATAAAATTCTATGAACAAAATTATTAAGAAACGTAACCTCCAAATTTAATCGATTTTAAGATATTTGTCATTAGGACATTTTTTTTTCTAATTCACTTAAAAATACAAATCTCCGAACAAAATAAAATTGAAATGTTGGTTGTAAACAATTTTGGAAACATAAAAATAAAACAGAGTGTTCAAAATTGCTTCCCACCTTTTATAAACCTTAAACAATTAAGTTTTAGTTATTTTAAATAGAATAGCCTGTATATTTTGATATATTCTGATACAGAATTGAATTATGATCTTTGTTAATATTATCTCTACGTTATTTTGAATTAATTTCTCACCTAACCCGGTGGTGAAACATATTTAATTAATAGCCTTTGATTAAAACACTTGGTTTGTTTCACTGATTTAAGTGAATCAGTGAAACAAACCAAGTGTTTTAATCAAAGTATATTATCTCTACATATCTTGTTTCAATTTAAAGATATTTTCCATTTTTAATAATCGAGATTTAATCATTTAAAGTTGAGTAAACGTGAGGTGAAATTTATGTAATACTTATAATATTTATGGCGAACTCTGTTGTCGAACATAAATACGAAATCGCTAAAAGCGCATAGCATGCTTACTATTAAATGGAAACGGTAGGAAATGTAAGCCTTTACTAAACTATATCTTTCTTTCTTAATCTTATCCTCTTTTACCCATATTGGGTATCGAGGTTACTAAACTATATATGCGTGTTTATTTATTTTCAGAATAGTTACTCTCTATCCTGGTGATTTAATCCTAACAGGAACTCCGGCCGGAGTGGGAATGCACAGGAATCCCGCGGAATTCTTGCAGCCGGGTGATATTCTGGAGAGCGAAATTGAGGGCATCGGGAAAATGAGGAATAAAATCGTTTGAATGGTTTACTTAAACAACAAATACGGCCTTTTTTTATTTTCGGACGTGTAATATTTTTTTCTTAATTTCCCTTTATAAGGGGTATATTTTTGTGCTATATTTTTAATTTCTTTCATAAATAAATAAAATACCAGCAAAATCAAACAATATTTCTTTTACTTGGTCACAGTTATATAAATAAATTAATTAAGTTAATTTCGAATCATAATTTAATTCATTTATACATATCATTATGTCTCATCACTCTTTGTTTACACATTTTCTATTGCATCAGGTAGATTCTTATATAGGAGTCAATTATAAATATATTGGCATCGTACGATAATTATCTATATGATATTTTAATTCTGATCTGAACTGCCAGGTAATATAAAAGACTTTTGTTGAAATAATATCTTATTTATGCATTTCTTTAAAACTGCAATGAATATATTGTAGCGAAAGTAAAAGAAGCAACTGGAAAGAACACTCTGGAATGTTCCACCGAGCGCGCGTCCATAAACGTGGCGTCATGGAGAGTTCTGGATAATTCCAGAAACAAGCACGCCAGCGGCGAGGCGTCTATCACGAACGTCTGAGTGCTCAACATCTAGTTAGAAATAAATAGTAACAGTGTGATTAAACCCGATTTCGTAACTTTTTTTAATTAATTCACTTGTTTTTTTTTTTAGTAAAACAAAGTGAATTAATTAAAAAAAACTGTGTATTGATCACTTGGTAAAATATGTTTATTTATTTTATCAATTCAGCAATGAGAAAAATATTAACAATACTGTAATAAATTATTATTAATTTTGCACCATCGAGTTAATAAAAGAAAAATGTAAATCATTGCATTTTTTTAAATATTTTTTTATTGTTAAGGGTTATTGCGTACCTAAAATCTAGGGATAATCATTCAAATTTCATATACTATGTGGCTAAATAAATGTGTGATAACCTTCAGATTATAGCATGAATTTGTATATATATTTAGTTGTTACATTTTTTGTACATTCCTCCCTGAAGATGACCAATGGTCGAAACTAGTTGGAGAAAATATAAATAAGTGAAACAAACCAAGTGTTTTAATTTCAATTAAATCATCCTGAATTACTTCAGATTAAGGATTGTACAAACTGTGATTTTTGCGGAACAGTTCTAGGTGCTTATTCCGAAAACCTTTATCTGCTCCGGAGCAGAGGGTGGGGAGTAAGGGGGGGAATTGTGAATGCAGTTGATTTATTCAAGAAGAATCGTTAAAACTTTCAACGATTCTACTTAAAATAGTTGCCATTATAAGTAGGAGAAAGGACAGTTATTTTTATTTAAATAATTAAATTTAGTTAACAAACTAAACTTAATATTCCATTTATGCTTTCATTTTATTTTATTTACTCCTATCCCGAAAGATATTCTCATTTTGTTCAGGTTGATTATTTCCATTTTTGTCTCTTTTTACCTGAACCACTTCGGACTTCCCTTAGGAAAGCCACAGTCGTGATTACAGGAAAGGGTTTTGCACAGAACAGCTGTGTCTAACATTTTTATTTTTACAATTTCAGGTTAGTTATCAAAAATTAATCAACGAAGCACTTCTTTTCTGACAATCCTATATTTTTAGGTATTGCAGTGTTCGTGAATGAATAGCAATCGTCTAAGAATGGTAGAGATATTTTCATCTATACAGCCTTGGAAAACGCCTACTTGAAAAAATAAATAACCCAAAATTTCGTATTGTAACGTGAAAAAAATAAGATGTAAAGAGTTAGACTTCTTTATTTTATCAACAGAAAATAACATAATTCATAAAATAACCCAAAATTTCGTATTGTAACGTGAAAAAATAAGATGTAAAGAGTTAGACTTCTTTATTTAATCAACAGAAAATAACATAATTCATAAAATAACCCAAAATTTCGCATCGTAACATAACTATTCCAGGTAATTATAAACTAGCCCAATATTTCATCAAATATCCCAGAGACGGTAACGCGATGGATTTAATAAACCACCACGAGAAGAGGGAAATTGCAGTATATTTGATGGCATAGTGGATACTCGTGAAACTGAAATAATAATAAATTATTGATAATAGAGATTTCTACTTCGTTATACATTGTTTTAAGTTTTAATTAAAACTTGGTTTTAATAACTTTAAATCTAATTAATAATTTTCTGATATAGTCTGGTATCATAAAAATATATCAAATGTTTAAACTCACTTACTTACGCTTTTGATTGATATTGTGAAGAACTACATTTGTTTTAAGATTTTTCTGTTTTTGGTCACTTGATCAATTTCAAATTCAGGGTCGTGGAGTTGGATTTTTTTTTAATATTGACTGGAGTTATGTAAAATAATTTAAAGAAAAGACACTTGTAATTGTTTCACAAATTAGACTTATTCCGACTAGTTTCGGCTTATTAGACCATTTTCAAAGGAATGTACAGAAAAAATTATTATCTAGGTATATATACAAATATTTTAATTTCAGGTAATAAGAGAAGTCAGTATTGGGGAATTCCAAATCTCTTCGTTGTCGTTTACGATATTTTTCCCCATTTTTGTGGCCCTGTTAATTTTTTCTGTACATTCCTTTGAAAATGGTCTAATAAACCGAAACTAGTCGGAATAAGTCTAATTCGTGAAACAATACCAAATGTCTTTTCTTTAAATTATTTTACATAGTGTAATATGTTTCACCAAGTGCCAGATGAGAAATTAATTCAAGAAATTGACTGGAGTTAATTTAGGGCTAATAAGTTAAACGTGTGCATTATTAATAATAATAAAATAAGAACAAATATAGATCTTCTCAATCATTGTCTTAAAAATATCAATTAAAAGCATAGGCGTAACCAACAGGAGGGAAGAGGGGGGGTGCGCCGGTTTAAACATTTGCTAAATTTTTATGATGCCCGACTGTAGTAGTAAATTATTAACTAGATTATGTTTTTTAAACATTTTTTTTTAAATAAATATGAATAAATTATTAAAAATCAACCAATAAAACACAGATTAGATTGAATAACCTTAAATTCTCAATACAATATGAACTACCAATGGCTACATATTAAAACCAACGTTTTTTTTATGAATTAATTAAATTGATATTCCTTTTAAATTATATTTATATCTATGCAATTGAAGACATGGGTTCAAATCCCATCAGAGATCACTTTCCCACTTTTATTAAATTAATTTAAATTAAATCTTAGTGTTGTATACTTTTTTTTCTTTTCAATTTAAATTCTATCCAAACAGCTTACATCACTTGTTTCCTTTTAACTTCTTCAACCGTGCAATCCTTTTCCTTCAGCATGTGTATTTTTATGTATTGAGACGACACTAAGAGAATGTCGGGAATATTTAAATCGCTTAAACAGCACGCAAACGCTTCCTTGTCCGAAGGCTGGACATAATCGTCCAACGCTTCGCAGTTGTGGTTCAAAAAATCCCAAGCGTTCAACAGGAAATAATTGACGGCCATGGCTGCTATATAAACGCGCCTTTGTAATTTCACAAACCTAGAAAAAAACAATTAAAAAAAAAATGTAATTAATGTCATTATAAGAAATTTGTCTAACTGAGATATAAATTGACAATCGATAAATCCTTTTTGTTATCACATAATTTTGTTACTCTAAATTGTGTAATAATAATAATAATTCTTTATTGAGCGGACCAGCCATTTACAATTTGGCTAAACACATAAAACATAAATTACACAAATATGCATGTATATATGTATGTGGGCAAGCTAACATCTAGTGTACAATATCCGCGAGACTCCTCACAAAAGTAGCTTACACAGTTTGATATACAGAGTATTCTTTTTTTTCTTAACGTCTGAAGATATATCGACAAATCCTTTTTGTTATCACCTAATACGATTTTGTTACTCTAAATTGTGTAATAATACACACAATACACATTGTGTAATAATACACACAATTTAGAGTAACAAAATCGTATTAGGTGATAACAAAAAGGATTTGTCGATATATCTTCAGACGTTAAGAAAAAAAAGAATACTCTGTATATCAAACTGTGTAAGCTTTCACGACCAGTGTGATTAGAATTGTTGATTTCCGGACTATTAAGTCTTGGTCTGTTGGAATTTACTCTGTATACTTACATTGGTTTCCTGCCGCAAGCTCTTAAAATGATGTCAATAAAAATCCCTGGGATCACATGGAAAAAGACTGTATTGATAAAATACACCAGCCAATTGCCAGTCATGTAAAAATCAGTGTGCCAAATCGGATTTATCTTTTGTTTATCAAATACCAATTTGCCATGCTCGATTAATGAACCCAAGGTGATTCGTTCGTAATCATACCTCGAACTGTTGTAAATTACTGCTTCATCTTTCCTATATAAAAAAAAAACTTTATCAGTTTTTTTTAAAATAAAAATCAATAAATTTAAAACTATTCTTATTATTTGATTTAATGCCT
Source organism: Philonthus spinipes (assembly GCA_963082785.1). Lineage (NCBI taxonomy): Eukaryota > Metazoa > Arthropoda > Insecta > Coleoptera > Staphylinidae > Philonthus > Philonthus spinipes. The sequence goes on along the minus strand of OY720310.1, from coordinate 3,514,012 downwards.
AAAAATATATATAGTATGAACCTAAATAAATAATAAATAAATATAAACCTTGTGGGTCTTTTTTTTTAATTTATCAATTATTTACTGGAAAGATTGTTTGGAAATATATACAAGGTCCTCTTTTTTTTCAGTTACGGACTCCTTCCAGTCAGATGTTAACTGTTTAATCACCATTAGTGGGTAGGCTTCCCACTTTACCGGTTTCGACTGCTAAGGTCATTGCCGGTCTCAAGTTTGAAACTATGCTCTCATTTATTTTCTTGTATGAAACCCATTTACAGTTATGTCAGGCATTGCCCATAAATCCTTTAGTTGTAAGGATTTATGGGCAATGCCTGACATAAATAAATGAGAGCATAGTTTCAAACTTGAGACCGGCAATGACCTTAGCAATCGAATCCTTACAACTAAAGGATTTATAGGCAATGCCTGACATAACTATAAATGGGTTTCACACAAGAAAATAAATGAGAGCATAGTTTTATTTCATTTGTTCACAATTTTTCCCACGCAAGCTTCTGTTTTTTATTTACTTTTGTCTATTTATATATTTTTAGAATGATTTAATTCGACTCGAATGTGACGGCGTCCGCAATATATCCACAGCCACATTTACATCGTAAAAAAGACTTTAACGTCATTATTAGGCAATTATAGTGACGTACCATGACTGTAAAGTCAATTTCTAGAGAAATTAGTGACGTGCAATGACTTTAGCGTCATAATTAGACAATTATAGTGACGTAATAGGACTGTAAAGTCAATTTTTGGAGAAATTAGTGACTTATAATGACTATAAACAAAATTTATAGTGATAATAGTGACATAAACTGATTTTAAAGTCAATCTATAGTAAAACTAGTGACGTAAACTGATTATAACGTCAGAATTAGGCAATTATAGTGACGTACTATGACTGTAAAGTCGATATCGAAAGAAATTAGTGACTTATAATGACTACAAAGACAATGTATAATGATAATAGTGACATAGACTGACTTTAACGTCAGAATTAGACAATAATAGTGACGTACTATAACTGTAGACTAAATATTGAAAGAAATTGGTGCCTTACAATGACTATAAAGACAATTTATAGTCATAAAAGTGATGTAAACTAACTTTAAAGTCAGAATTATGCAGTTATAGTGACGTACTATGACTGTAAAGTCGATATCGGAAGAAATTAGTGACTTATAATGACTACAAAGACAATGTATAATGATAATAGTGACATAGACTGACTTTAACGTCAGAATTAGACAACAATAGTGACGTACTATAACTGTAGACTAAATATTGAAAGAAATTGGTGACTTACAATGACTAAAGACAATTTATAGTCATAAAAGTGATGTAAACTGACTTTAACGTCAGAATTATGCAATTATAGTGACATACTATGACTGTAAAGTCGATATCGGAAGAAATTAGTGACTTATAATGACTACAAAGACAATGTATAATAATAATAGTGACATAGACTGACTTTAACGTCAGAATTAGACAATAATAGTGACGTACTATAACTGTAGACTAAATATTGAAAGAAATTGGTGACTTACAATGACTATAAAGACAATTTATAGTCATAAAAGTGATTTAAACTGACTTTAACGTCAGAATTATGCAATTATAGTGACGTACTATGACTGTAGAGTCAATATCGGAAGAAATTAGTGACTTACAATGACTATAAAGACAATTTATAGTGATAATAGTGACGTAAACTGACTTTAAAGTCTGAAGTAGGCAATTATAGTGACGTACTATGACTATAAAGTCGAGATCGGAAGAAACTAGTGACTAATAATGACTACAAAGACAATGTACAGTGATAATAGTGATGTAAACTGACTTTAACGTCAGAAATAGGCAATTATAGTGAAGTACTATGGCTGTAAAGTCAATATCGGAAGAAATTGATGACTTACAATGACAATAAAGACAATTTATAGTGATAATAGTGACGTAAATTGATTTTAAAGTCAATTTCTGGAGAAATTAGTGACTTACAATGACTATAAAGGCAATTTATAGTAAAAATAGTGACATAAACTGACTTTAACGTCAGAATTAGGTATGACATAACTATCGAGCGCATAACAAAAATCGACGACGAAGTTGGCATTGGAAGTCTCGAGTCATGTCACACGCGTGACTTGTCAACATGACAACCAGTACTTTACGCTTAGTACAGACATGACACGAGACTTCCAACGCCAACTTCGTCGTCGATTTTTGTTATACGCTCGATATAAATGGGTTTCAAGGTACTCTTATAATTATTATAGTTTTAATCAATAAACTTAAAACTATTATACTTTGAAATTTATTAAGGATTAATAATTTTCACATTCCTTGTTTTCATAAACAGGACAAGTTCGCCTTCTTTTAGTGGACGAAACAATGGGCGCGTTCAGGCAACTGTAGCGCTGCAACGCTTTACGAAAGCGGTGTCGCTGAACGATACCGCTTTATATGTGGCGCTGCAGCGCTTTATCAAGCGGTAAAGCAGATATTTTTCCCCTTGATTGTTTTTCAAGCCGTGCAGTTGTAAACAAAACCGCCATATTTTCAGTACAGACAACTGAACAACAATTTGTCCGTTCAGGGAACATCAAGCTCTTTGTGCTGCAACGCTACATGTCTAAAATTTCCCTGAACGCGACCAATGATTCTCGGTCGTCTACTTTGTAGACCCAAATCGTTGACGATGCCACTTGAAATTAGGCAAAAGGTGGCGCTTGCGTCGTCTTTAATTTATTATTATTAATAATTTTGATTGTAATTGGATAAAATTCTTTACTTCACTTATATTCTTTATTTAACGAGATGTACATTCCATATACCAAGTAATAAATAAAGAATGTAAATGAAGTAAGGAATTTTATTCAAGTTATCCAATTACACAACGCTTCACATTACTCAATTCAATCAATCTTGTTTTGTTTGTCGATCACCTTAAATATTGTTGGATCCAAGTTGCTTTGATCAAGTTGTTAATAACAAAATCCACGGGGACTAAATCATAGCAGCAGTCCTCTCCACCAAAAGCAACTCTGATTATACCTAAAACGAGGATTTTATTAAAATCGGAAAAAAATAGCTCGATTCAAACTGACCTTTGGTTTGTGCCACAACTAGACCTATTGGTCCGTTGAAATTGTCCACCCAACCTGGATAAATCCCATCCATTGAAGGGCCCACTGTCCATAGGGAGAAAATTGTGTAAATAAATTCTTAATAAATGAAGCTGTTGAAATAACACAGGCCAATAAAAGAGATATTTGTAAAAACAGCACATTATGTAATTCAATGTCCGGCGTGGGCGTTTGCCAGGGAAGTAGTTGTTTTAAAGTGCATTTGTTTAACGTACTTACGTAACGTAAGTCAAAAGTCACAGAGCTAAATGTGGAAATAATTTATTAAGTAAGAAACTGTACAAAATACTTGCAATTGGATGTTTTCTTTGTAAGATTTATTTTTATTTATTAAGGTAACTTTTCACATTTTTATATTAAATAAAAAATGTTTATTTTTCAGAATCAGCACCCCAAATTAGTTAAAGCTAGTGAAAACATTTCTTTTTTTTTCATCATTGGCCTGTGTAATTAAAAATACCAATACATCATCATTAAATTTGTATGATTGTTAATAAAGTTCATTGATATAAACATATTTTCATGTATATTACCGATTGTTGGTCTGAAAATGATGTAGGGTATCTTCTTCTCGCACAAGTCGCTGACAACTTCTTCGGCGATGGCCTTAGTGAAGGTGTACGTGTTCGGATATCCGTCTGAATACTTTCTGCATAAAATGCTAACTGTGAATTTGTCCATATTTTCTGCTATTTCAATGGCGTCTTTCCAGTAAACCGGAGAGGGGTACAGTTTTTCTTCGACAGTTTTATTCTCCAAATGACAGTACGCGGTGGACACGTGCGCAAAAAACTTAACAAAACAAAGAAAGAAATAAAATATATGAAAAATTGAAGAATTTGAAGAAAATTGTATACATATTTTATTAGTTAGCCTGAAGTCGAATCGAAAAACTGTCTTCATTAAAAAAAAACTGTATACCTTTAAAAACGTGTGGTTGAGGTTATTAGTATTTTTATTAATATCAATTTTAGTTGGTTTGAAGTCCAATTGAAAAACAGCCTTTGCCCACGCTTCGGACCAAAGTGTCTACTAATTGAAAATTTGTAGTAAGCAAAGGCTCTAAATAAACGATAACATGGAAATTGATTCACTTCCAAAAATATCACAAAAAATAAATCAAAATAAGACCGCTTCTCTACTAACAACGCATTTCTTCATTTCCAAAACAAGATGGCACAGATCCCTGGTGCCCCTAACGTTGAGCAAAATCGCATCTGTTAGAGGAATGTCGAAGCGAACGGTCGCGGCGATGTGGTACACAATGTTGACGTTGTTGATCAGAAATTTTCTATTTTCCTCACTGATACCTACAAAACAAATGATTCCTTCAATTGCGTCCTCACTTTGTCCACGAAGTTACTCACCCAAATTAGGTATCATCAAATCGCCCTCGATGGGCACGATCTTTTTCAGTCGATCCGGATTAGATTTCTTCAATTCATGAAATATCTATAATTATATGATAATAATAATAAATACTCCGACACCAATTGGTAAAAGGGGAAATCGATTATATATATATATATATATATATATAATATATATATAGGGTGTCTCAGCGTGCGCGCCGAGTAGCTTTACAGCTAAATGGTTTATTTTTTTTCAAAATCGGCTTTCGCAAGCGTATGTAGGTCTATTAGGACCACATTTTAAAATTAGTATCAAACATACAGGGTGTCCCATAAAAGCATGGCGTATCATAGTTATATTTTTTCTAATGGAATGACCCATATTTTATATTTTTTTCAAACCCGAGAAACACATTCAAGGTCAAATTTCATGCTTATTTTAAATGACACACCCTATATCTAATAGCTCTATCTTGTAGGAAATTCTATTGTCTTTCAAAAAGTATAAAGGTATTTTTTACCTAAACCTAATAGTTTTCAAGATGTATGCATTTTCGTTAACTTTTAACATAATATTTATTATTCATAATATGGAAAGTCGATACAAAGCGCCATCTATTGTTCAATATAATATTTATTATTATTCCATAAAGGCAAGTGTTTAGTTATTGTTTATAAATAAAGTCAGTTTATCCAACAAATGATTTTCGAAGTATTTCCTAAATTAATACACTAATTTCATTAATTGTGAATATACTAATTGCATTATTTATTTATACATGTGTAAATTATTTGATAAAAACTTGTTAGAATTGTAAAACAAATAGAACGAAATACATCAAATAAATTGACGAAATAGAATTAAAAGTAATTTATAATAAATTTTCAAATATACTACCATCGAATACATAATTCAATTTTATTTTAAATGATATTTTGACATTTCTCAGTATATTAGGTATAATTGATCTAAATGTATTATTAATTCTGCTTTCCGTGTATTCAATTGTTGTGTGAGGAGTGCTGTATATTTGATTTGACAGAAATAAATCCATGGGGATTAAATTAGAGGATCTAGGTGACCATGCTCTTCCAATTTATTGCTTATTAAACCACCTGTTTTGACGAATATTCAATGGCATTAAACTTATAATTTTGTCTCCTTATTATTAGTTACTGTATTCAAGGTAGTTTTTTTTTTTCAAATACTTCATACTGTCTACAGTTTTGAATGTATTTAAAACTTCCTCTACAGTCTTCTTATTAGGATGTCTTCCATCAGAGAACATTTTGTACACTAAGAGACAATCTTAATAACGTTACATTATTATTAGAATCATGTTAATTCTTTCATTTAAGGGAAACATTATTTTTTCAATTGTTAGTAATAATAGGAATGTGTCAATTAAATTTGCTTACAAATAAAAGCCTATTAGAATAACTGGCAATAATAATTATTAAATTAAGCAATAGATGGCGCTTTATGTTACATTGCCATATTAAAATAATAATGATAATGACGAAAATTAACAAAAATGCATATATCTTGAAAACTATTAGGTTTAGGTGTAGAATACCTTTATACTTTCTGAAAGACAATAAAATTTCCTACAAGAAGGGTCTGTTAGATATAGGGTGTGCCATTTAAAATAAGCACGAAATTTGATCTTGAATGTGCTTCAGGAGATATGTTAAACTATCAAAACATCTTAAGATTTTAAATTCCTCTTAATAGTCTGAAATATTCACCCATTAGTCAGATATACTGACACAAAATTTCATTTGTTTTCATTCACCCATTTTAAAGTTATGATTTTTTTTCGAAACATCATTTTTTCCAAAAATATTTAAATATTTCAAAAATTATTAGGTTTAGGCATATGAATATATTATGAAAGTTAACTTTATTTTTGATGTAAAATCTGAAAAAAATGTAAAATATGGGTCATTCCATTACAAAAAATATAACTATGATACGCCATGCTTTTATGGGACATCCTGTATATTTGAAACTAATTTTAAAATGTGGTCCTAATAGACATACATAGACCTGCGAAAGCCGATTTTGAAAAAAATAAACCATTTAGCCGTAAAGCTACTCGGCACGCACGCTGAAACACCCTGTATATATAATAATAATAAATTCATTTATTAGCCAAAAAGTAATAACGTACATGGTTGAACATAAGAGAATAATAATTATTACCACTAGCTAATCTTAAGGCGGGATTCAGCCCATACAGCGCAGATTATTTCAGCAATATTGCACTACTATTGCTTTGCAATATTGACGCAACGTTGATGTTATGATACATTGCAATGTTGCTACACCCATTCAAGTCCCAGCGGAAATCAATATTAGAATACGAATTTGACACAACTTTGATTTGAAATTGCTCACCGAGCAAAACGGAGATAATAATGTTGCACCAATGTTACATTAACGTTTAATGTTGTTTTTAATGTTGACGCAACGTTATTTGTGAACATTTTGTTCAGTGGGTAGAATTGTAACTCACTACATAGTTATATGTAATTGGTTTGGATTTTTTGGTAAAGGAGATAAATTTATTGCTGATTATTTGTACTGCACCAATTCGAAATAACATTAAGTTGATTTTGTTTTTGAACAAACAGCTCGAAATCCATATTGAAATTCATTTAAAAAAATGTTCAACCAGGGGCCTTGATGTCATGTGGGTTAAATGTATTGACTTTTGATAAATTCTTGAAGCGTGTGAAAGTAATAAATTAGCATATAATAAATGAAAAAAGTCATATAATAAAAAAAGCAGTTCAGAATAAAAAATATATAACGCATAGCATGGAGATCTTGAAAACGGTAAAAGACGTAAACGGTGGCTTGAATTATAAAAAAGGTGCACTATTTAGAAATATATATATATATATATATATATATAGAGAGGTTTTTTTATCAGTATACATTAGGCGAAGTGTATACCTGCAAAAAACGCGAGTCAAACGCAATGAACCGATTAATGTGTGTATGTTTAGTTGCTTATTTGGCATATGTGTGTTCAGTTGCGTGTTATAGGCAACTAAACACACATACATTAATGCGTTTGACTCACGTATTTTGCAGGTATACATAGAGGAAATGTATATTGATAAAAAACGCTCTCTGTATATATATATATATATATATATATATATATATATGTATATAACATCTTTATTGAGGCTTTGATACAATTAGCTATAATACAATATTTGATTTAATATGAACTAAATTGGTCTTTCAGCCGGAAGTCCTTGTCTTTATATTATGTCAGTCTGTCAGTCGTTGATGAGTGATGAGATGTATGAATATATTGTGGATTTATGATGTTGAAATTTAGGAGGAATGTTTGGGTTTCGTTTGCTACAAAGTAGATTTAGTAATTTTTGGGCTGTTGGGTTCATGGCAAACTTTTGTACTAGTTGTGAGAATCTTTGGGGTTATTTAGAAATATTTTATGTAAATTATTCCACTCACCATGTTTTCCAGAGTATCCTCCAATCTCTGCTGGATGCCCTTCTTCGCCGTAGCTCTCATGAGAACGTAAATCGTCCCGATGTTCGGGCACTCCGTCAACAGTTTCGCGACGTGAAACTTGCCCAGAAACCCGGTGAAACCAGTCACGAACAGGTTCTTCCCGGAAAAATATTCCGGGATCGTGTCCGTGATCGGCTTCGTCGGGTCGATTCTTTCGGAAAACATATTAGCGAATAAACAGTTTCCCAGCGCTTCACTTGCTTTTATGCAAGCTGCCTTTTCATTAATATCTAATTCGCAAAACAATTGCGTTACTAACAATGAGTTCGCGTTTTTTTTTTAAATACCGCAATGAGTTTTAAAAACAAATCGCATGAATTTGTTTTTTTTTGCAGCACACTTTGATGCATCCAGGAATTTTCTTTTTTTTAGGAAAGGGGGATCGTTTTTTAACGATGTTATTTAAGACTAAATAAATAATATTTTCTACAAAGATTTCCATCAAATCCGGAACTTCGGAAGTTATGGCTTTGTTTGTGAAGAACAGACAGGAAAGCGTATTAAAGCTGCCAAAACTTCGGAAGTTATGGCTTTGTGAAGAACAGACAGGAAAGCATATTAAAGCTGCCAAAATATGCTTGGATTTGCATTCTCCATTTTGCTGATGAATGTATTGAGAAATTCGGTTTTTATCACGTAAAATTAAAACCAAACTCAGTGCCAACTATTCCCCAATGTACCAGGAGAGCTTTAAAAGCGATCCAGCGGAAAAAAAAATGTTTTACCGTTTGACCGTTTCCCTGAACGCGACCATTCTACTAACCAGTTTTTGAATTTCCCGCCTTTTTGCTCAGTGGGGCGGGGCTTAATCGGGTTCCCACTTGTATGCAAATATTGACTTACATGGGAAATGGAGGGAGAACAGCAGTGAATATTAATTTAGTCAAAGGTGTGGACAGTAAATACTAAACCCAGCCAACTTTTCTTCAATATTTTTTTTTCTTACTTTAAACAAAAGCGATCCAGGGAAATAAAATGTTTTACCGTTTATCCGCTTCCCTAAACGCGACCATTCTACTAACCAGTTTTTGAATTTCCCGCCTTTTTGCTCAATGGGGCGGGGCTTAATCGGGTTCCCACTTGTATACAAATATTGTTTTACATGGGAAATGAAGTCAGACCAGCAGTCCATATTAATTTAGTCAAAGGTGTGGACAGTAAATACTAAACCCAGCCAACTTTTCTTCAATATTTTTTTTTCTTACTTTAAACAAAAGCGATCCAGCGAAATAAAATGTTTTACCGTTTGACCGCTTCCCTAAACGCGACCATTCTACTAACCAGTTTTTAAATTTCCCGCATTTTTACTCAATGGGGCGGGGCTTAATCGGGTTCCCACTTGTATACAAATATTGATTTACATGGGAAATGAAGGGAGAGCAGCAGTCCATATTAATTTAGTCAAAGGAATGGACAGTAAATACTAAACCCGGCCAACTTTTCTTCAATATTTTTTTTTTCCTATTTTAAACAATAATAATTACAAAATCAATCAAAATCATCTAATACGGTTTTGGTTTCCTGTAAGTCTTAGCAAACTCCTCCCTGGTGTGGTACGGCTCGTATGGATCCTCGACGTAATACCTGGGCTTCCTCCAGAACGGCCCCACCATCTTATCCAGCATCCACGACTGGGTACTGTTACAGAAAACATGCTGCCTGAGCCTCCTTTTCCTCGCTGCGTGTTTCTTCCACAGCTTCTTATGCCTGCCGGCTTTCGTGCGGATCCAAATCCCCCAATTCAACCTGTAGAACCGACGAACTACTGCCTTCACCGACTTCCTCTTGCCCTTCTTCCAGGAGAATTTCACCACCGAGCGGGTGATCGATTCACTTATTTTCTGTATTTGGGGGTTGTTTAGTAGAGATGGCTTCGATTGTACTAAAGGCGTGGATAGCGTCGAGAATTGGATTTCCTGGGTGGGTTTTAGTGGGGTGATTGCGTTGATTACGGACCGGGGTTTCGATAGGAGGCATCTTGATGCTCTTCCAAGAGCTGAAAATTAAATAAGTTGTAACTTCCCTACACTTTAATAAAAAACAGTAAAACACTGTAAAGATTTAAGAAGGCTGCTATAGGCGAGGGAGAAGAAAAAGAATTAAGAAAAAAATATTGTTTATTTTTTTCTTAATTTTTTTCTTCAATTCTTTTCGTAACTCGTTTCTATTCTTCGCAGACCATCATTAATGGCTAAAGAACAACTTTCCTCAGTCTGCAGTTAATAATTTAGATTGTATTTACACAAAAACACTCTTAATTTATTCTTGGATCTTCGTGGTACATTTTCAATAAGACTGGTATAAAAAAGTCGTATTTTCTTTACATCAAAACTCTCAATTTAAGTTCACTGTGTAAAAACAATTGAAAAACTTTCCTGCGGTGAAACAATGGAAAGAGCGAGCAGTGTTTCACTGTCAATTTATTGTCACTGTGAAAAAACAGTTGAAAAACTTTCCTGCAATGTGAAGAAACAGTAAAATACTATAAGATCCAGGCAGGCTGCTATAGCCGTATTGATTATATTTTTCCTAATTTTCTTTGTTCAATTTTTTTCCTAACTTGTTTCTGTTCTTTGCAGGCCATTATCGATTACTTGAGAACATATTTCCTCGCTCTGCAGTTAATAATTTAGATTGCATTTATACAAAAACACTATCAATTTAACTTCACTGTGTAAAAACATTTGAAAAACTTTCCTATAATGAAACAATGTAAAGAGCGAGCAGTGTTTCACTTTTTTTTTTACAGTGTAGGAAAGTTTTTCAACTGTTTTTACACAGTGACACAGTTACACAGTGTTTTTGTATAAATACCTCCAGTCGATAGCCGTTTCTTTTAAGAATATATATTTGTTTTAAATTATTTCATGTATTGTGTATTAAATTCTTCTTCTGGTTTCCCTTGTTACCCCTTAGGCCGTCGAGTAGTATATTAAATTAAATATGTATTTATTCTAGCAGAAAAAATGGCTATGGACAGAATCAACTGGAGGAGAGTCATTAAGAAATAGACAATGAAGAAAAACCCCGACACCAATTGGTAAAAGGGGACATCGATTATATATATATTTATTTTACTCCTATCCCGAAAGATATTCTCATTTTGTTTGTTGTCCCAATCAGGTTGATTGTTTCCACTTTTGTCTCTTTTTACCTGAACCACTTCGAACTTCCCTTATATGTATTTATTCTTTAAGAATAAAGATGTTTATAACAAACGATTAATTTGTTAGTGTAATAAATATATTCTTTAATTTTGTTGGCGTTAACTTGGTGATACATTTTTAATATCGGTTATAAAGAAAACAAATCAATTTTTTTATTAATTTATTACTACTGTTTGAGAATGATTACCGTGTAATCGAAACTAGTTACGATTAATAAAAATCCAAGTGGTATAAAAAAAATAAAAACTTACTTGTGATATATTTGAAATTCCTCCATAGGTATTGAATATTATAAGACATTTTGTATATATTTTTTTAAATGCATAAATTATTGTAAATTAAATTTAATCTTGATGCCTTTTTACCCTTTCAGGTTTAAGGCTGTGTAAATTAAATTAATTTTTAAATTATTTGCGCACGTTTTTGTGTAATAATGTAATTAACAACAATTAAATCGTATTTCCGTCAGGATTTTCACGTAATTGTAACAATGTTTTATTAATAAAAAAAAAGTATGTGATTTTACGATTGAAGTTTATATTAAATAAAATTTATTGCAAGCAATTTTGTTTTTAATAATCTGGGGGAATTTCGTAAGACCAAGTTGTTTTCGACGTATCGGATATTACATAACCACAACACGTCGACGGAGCGCATAGGAAATGCAACGAGAGGGAGCGAGACGGAACATTGGGGGAATCAGCGTTGCCAACGCGAACGCCGGTCTAACCTCAAATCGAACGCTGGCGAGTAAAACAAATGCCTCTTGAACGTAAATAACCCGTGCAGGGAAAGCGTGATAAAATCGTCCGACGAAATCGGATTAACTGACATTAACATGAAATACATCAAAATCCTCGTTAATTATTGTCAAAACCAGTGAAAACGACTCACCGCCGACGACGAACACACGAAGCATCCCGTCCACTTCTTTCGCATGCACTGACAGCTATCGGGCGGCGAGTCCGACTGATCCCTTTGGTTCGTTTGATACCTGACGGCTCGACTGGGCGTCCAGTTTTAATCGCGGAAAATGTTCAGAGCCCTTGTCAAAGTGCCCGCCCCGAGACTAAACAGGCACAGAGTGAGTATCAGCCCGCAATATTTCCTCCTCGATAACCTCAATAGGTTTCCCCCCTGTTATGTCACTGATCCAGCGCGAATCGCTATAAATACACGTACAAAACAATCATCACCCCCGTTGTTGTGCAGATTTCCGGGACACCTGAGCGATTCCGGGGAAAATCAATATGATGGGAATAATTAAAAAAAAATGAAACCAATTCGAATCGGGTAATTGGATGTAATTAGGCAATTCGTTTGATGACATGTTTTATTGGGGATTGTAAAGTTTAGGCACGCTTACCTTGGATGGGACAATTCACAGAAAAAATTAACACGATGATGATTATTAGCAAACAAAATCGTAATCCTGGTAAATACGGTTAAAGAATAACAAAAATTGTTTTCACTTGTGGTTACGTCTCATTGGATGAAACAAAATTTTCATGATGGTCGTTAAAAATGTGTTCGTTTGTTTAACAAATCAACCATGAAACACAAATTATTTTTAATATAATATTCCATTTTAACCTTTCGAAAAAAAAAAAAAAATGCAAATTTGTGTTAAAATAAAAATAATCGGGGCTTAAATGTTAAGTTTAACGAGTGTGTTATTAATTAAATTCACACACTATGAATACATATCTATTAGTAAAGCTGCTTAGACTGTGATGTTGAACATGTACGTTACTTTAAACATAACTATGAAAACTCCCGGAATTTGTCTTAAATTAAATTTGCTTTATAAAATCGGATAACACAAGTAATGATTATTTTTAACAATCAATCAATTTTTTTATGAAAGAAAATAATAAAGGTTGCCGTATTGTCATGGCACCAGTGATAATTTAATCTATGAAAAAAAAAAATGTCAATTTAATAGCCCTGGCTCTGCTGAAACCTTTCAAAAAGTTTCTATTTTTCAATTTTGATCGATTATCACCCCCATGTTATTCGTACTGTGCGCTCTGGCATTTATGCCTAGGTTAAATTAGATTAACCACTCAATCCCCTAAGGTTTGTAATTTTTCTTCCACACTTGGATCAAAATATGTTCGCACAGTATGGAACATACTGTACATACCATACTTATGGGAGTATGGGGTGGGTTTGCAAGGAGTATATTTATAAATTACCTACAGAATACGAGAAATAATAAAAATGTCTGCAATATTATTAATCATACAAAACTGAATTGTTTTTTTTTTTGTATCCAGATGGATCCAGCAACTTGCCGATTCTTCTTTAATAAAGTAAAGACTTCTTTCGAGTGTTGAATTTATTGTAATTTAATTCAATCATCATCAATATACCATATGGTCAAGAATTTTTTTCCTCTAGAGTGCTTTTTATAAAAAAAATAATGACTTTGATAATGAAAGGGAAAGGTTTCCGAATGGTGTCACGGGATTTTTAAAATTTTGAAAACGGAATCATGGGTAAACGTGTGTGAAATGAACGAATCCGAAGTCAAAATCTGTAGGAAACATACCGTTTGGTCACAATTCGCATTTAAAGTCCCATTTTTGAGGTTATAATTGATCCGATTTTCGACTAAATAAGCACATTGCGAGTAAAAAAAAAAAAAATCCTCTACTTTTGAAGTAGGCCTGCAAATGTTGACAGTAAATGTATATTATGGGCTGTGGTGGTAGAGTGGTCAATTTATTTATTAAAAAAAAATACCTTTTTTTTTTACTCACACATGGGCATTGGTTTATCTTAATCATGCAACCCAGTAACCTTTGTAAATTTTGTAATTTCAATTTGGGGGACAATCACACCATTCACACTACACCCATGGAATCTGGAACGAGAGCTCTTCGTTAGAAAAGTCTCTTGCCCCGGGCAGGACTCGAACCCGCACTTCCACGGCGACCCAACAATCAAGACCAGTGCCTTGACCGCTAGGCCAACATTTACATTCTCAAAATTTATTTATTCTTTCTTTCTTAATCTTATCCTCTTTTACCCGTATTGTGTGTCGAGGTAAATTTATTTATTTATTAAAGACATATATTTATAAAAATACCATACACCTGAAAAGGTAGAAAGGGTCACTGAATGTATATATTTAAAAAAAATAAAACTTGTGCTGTATCTTTTAAATTAGTGCGATCCGTTTTTTTCTATCTCTTGTAATAATCGAGATATAGACGGTGTTTCGAACACTTGAACACACACATAAAAAGTGGGATAAAAATCGTACATGCACACACACTGTTAGTCGCACATATATATTTTTTTTTTATTATTATTAATAAGTTTTTAATTTATCACATGTACAGAATGGACCATCACGCTTATATAGAACACTAAGATACTACAGCAAAAAGAATGATCTGTGCCCACCGCCCGTCAAAACCGGAAACTCGGGCGGGCTCCACACAATCGGAGCGCTATTCTTAGTCACCGGGGCCACCGTGGGCTACGCCAAGTACGACCCAGACTTCCGCAACTGGCTCACAGAAACAGTCCCCTTCACCGACGATGTACTCAAGTTCATCTTCCAAGAAGACTCGAAATTGCTGGAGAAATTGGCGGAATCTTGGGAGAACCTCTTGGGCGGCAAGAAGTACAGGAAGCCCGAGGCGGTAAAACAGGAGCAGATCGTGTACGACGGTTCGTTTTTTTTTTTGTCTGCGGGGAAAATTGTTTCTTTCGCTTCTGATTGGAAATTTTTACAGCTCCCAAATCGGCATTCGAAAAAGTCGCCCAGGAGAAGGCTGTACCCGATGAATACCAGGAGGTTAGGATGGAGAAGTTCAACGAGAACGACGAGAAGTACCATACAGAAACATGTAAGTTAATTCTATTAAAACTGCAATGTCAAATATTTACACCAATTTATTATAATGAATATTTAAATCACCATTCATCAATTCATTTGCGCAAATCATCAGGACAGTTCAGCTAGCTAGCATAGATTTTTCTTTAAGTTCATCATAAATCCACGACAGGGCAGAAAGACCTCGGTCGATAGCCCAGACAGACTAACACCTACATGTATTGTTATTATTTATATTGTTATATTGTTAAAATTATCTATATAATCTGAATAAAGATATATGTAAATATTTTTATGATTTTGTTGGTGTTATTTTATAATCTCCTGCTAACTAAAAAAATTTTTTTTTAATTATTTTGTTTTAAAAAAAAGCTCTAGGGTTTTACCGCACTTATCTTTAAATTGAATTTGTGTAAATTAAGTTAAATTAAATGAAAAGAATTTGAAAATAATGAATTAATTTCGATTGCTCCGAAATTTATATTAATTAAAACTGCAATATATATATATCTATATATATGAATATTTAATTTATAATGATGTTGAATATTTAATTGCAGTTTTAATTAATATAAATTTCGGAGCAATCAAAATTAATTCATAATTTTCAAATTCTTTTCATTTAATTTAACTTAATTTACACAAATTCAATTTAAAGATAAGTGCGGTAAAACCGTAGAGCTTTTTTTTTAAACAAGAGAATTTAAAAAAAATATTTTTAGTTAGCAGGAGATTATAAAATAACACCAACAAAATCATAAAAATATTTATTACTTGAAAAATCTTGAAAAATCAAGTAGGCTTGTGTTAAGCCTACTTGATTTTTCTTTACAAATAATAACCAATTTCGGAATTAGGACTATTTTTTATGATCAAACTAACAATTTTAGGAGAAAATATCAAGAGCCGGAAAAATTACAGATTGAAGTTAGATGCATTAAAAAGTCGTGATGCAAACATATTATAGAGGTTCATTTTTTTCATGCCATTTTAATAATATTATAGGGTTACAAAAAGTGCCATTTTATGAGGATTTTTTTTATTTTTCATCCCGTTTTAATAATATTATAGGGTTACCAAAAAGGGCCATTTTATGAAGATTTTTTTATTTTTCCTCTTGAAGTGGTGTCGCTTAGCGTCCCTGCACTTCGGTCTCCGTGGTCCTTTTGTGCACTTCTGGATGCTTTACTCCAGAGGCACACAAAATGAGGAATAGTTGTATGCTTCCATTCTTCAAAACTGTTCCATAGTAGATACATGAAATAAAATATTTTTTTTTCCTTAACTGTAGGGGGTTGCAACTTGGAGAGGAAGAAAAAAATATATTAAAGAAAAAAAAATATTTTTTTTCCTTGATTGTAGGGGGTTGTAACTTGGAGAGGAAAAAAATATATTAAAGAAAAAAAAATATTTTTTTTGTCCTTAACTGTAGGAGGTTGTTATTTGGAGAGGAAGAAAAAAAATATATTAAAGACCTCTTTTAATTTTTGTTAAAAAATCACCCTTTAAAAATTTGTTGCATCACCCTGTATATTTACTATAATCAATCCTTTTAATTTTTATTAACAGTGGGTAACCCTAAGAAAGAAAAGCCGAAAGAAGGTTTGGACTTGATAGTGATATTAGAGAAGGAACTAGCGAGTGAGGCGAGTCAGGCAATCGAAGCGTACAGCGCGTCAGTGCATGCCGTGCAGCTTCTGAACAACAGCATAGCCGTCGTCATCGAGGAGTCCGTCGATAAGGTGGACCCGGCTATTTGGAGCAGCATCAAGGAGACGATGGCGGCCAGAGAGGAATCCATGAAGACCGCCAAGGAGCACACCGCCGAGGCACAAAACAAGATCCTCAAACTGAAGGAGGAGCTCAGGAAATCGCTCGACGTGCCCCACACTTACATCCAGAGGACCAGGGCGAATATCCATAAAGTGCAGAAGGATTTGGACGCTGCCAGGAAGTGGCTGCACGAGGAGATGCAGCTAGCGAGAATGAACGAAAAATATTTCGAAAAGGTACAAATGGCTTAAATAAATAAATACATTTTATTGCTCAACAGGAAACAAAAGACACGACAATATAAATATAAAACATAAACAAACAATAGCAAGGCAGGCTGACTGGGTCTAGCTGCTTGGTTGGGAGGTACTACAATGAGCCAGAGGGTATGGCCTAAGTGGGCGCGGTGTTTGCTGCCCTCCCTCTCCTAAATCCTTAAACAAACAATACTAATAAGAAATAACACCTCACTCTGAGAAGTAGAGAGAGGAAAATATAACGATATTATATCTTTTCTTTCTTACCCGTATTGGGTGTCGAGGTAACGATGTTATATAAGACTATAAAAATAAAAATTTATCTTTTTGACTGTGATGTAAACCAATTTCATCGATCCATGACAAACAATAAGTATTTATCTTATTCGTATAGGTCGAAAAAGCGAGAGAGTTCTTTGGCGAGGAACTGGAAGCCCTATTCCCTTCAATGGACTTGAAATCGAAAGAGGTCACCATCACTTCAGGAGACTTGGACCTGTTTGTAATGCACGCAATGTCCCAAGTGCTTTACTATCAGAAAGAGCTGTTCCGGCTCGAGACTGTCGCTGCCCAGCGTCTTAGCAACGCTATCGATATGGCCAGGAAATCGGGCAACGTCGAAGCTCTCACCACCGAGCAGATTTGCCAACAATTGGAGAGGGAACGTAGACAGTTGGAGTTGGAATTCAAGAAGAAGGTAAACTTAAATTATTTAAGCATTTTATTTCACAGGCTGTTATTTTGGAAAACTCCATCTCACTTGAGAAATTTAAACAGGATTGTATGAAATAAATATGAATAAATTATTAAAAATCAACCAATAAAACAATCTGTGTTTTATTATTAAAAATCAACCAATGAAACAATCTGTGTTTTATTAGTTGATTTTTAATAATTTATTAATATTTATTTCATACAATATGAACTACCAATGTCTAAATATTAAAACCATTAATTATATTAAACAGGATTGTTGAATTTCTTTCCAAGTCATCAATATTTAACGTCACTGTCATGATCTCGGGTGGAAATGATCAAAAGGATGTTTGACAGACGGACACAATTGTCATGCACAATCTCACTTAATTGTTTTTTAAGCAAAAAAATATTTTCAATTTTAAATAAAGCCTCGCTAGCTATTGAATATATATATATATGGTATATATAATCTAAAATCCCCATCTACCATAATGGTGGTGTAGGGGTGCTAGCTATTAAAAATAATAGAAAAATGATTTATTCTCAGCTCAGCAGAGGGAACAATTTATTAATTATTTTAAATTATTTTATAGGTAAAACAATTAATTGATTTTATTTTATTAATGTGAAGTGTTCTATATTCTGATGAAGAAAATAATTTATTTAAATAGCACCACAGCGCTAAAGCACTTTGTTAAAGTGGAGTAGATGAATGGCACCACTGTACGAATGCTGCTGCATATATTATTTTTAATAAAAAAAGGATTTATTCACTGTGACCATGTAAATCCTCATACAGTGGTGCCATTCATCAACTCCTTTCTAACAGTGTTTTAGCGCTATGTTTCCCAGACCATGACCATTTATATTTTGTGATGACTGTTTTCCAATTTTCTTTATTAATCCAACTATTTTCTTGTTTAGTGTTTGATATTGAGGAATGAGAGTGAAGAGGTGATGCGGGAGAAGCTCAAGTGCCAATCTGAGGCCTTCTCTGATCACTTGAAGGATGCTCTACAAACCCGCGAAATGGAGGTTGAGCAGATGATGAAGAGAAAGATGGACGAGGTATTGACTGAAGAGCGGTGCCAGTTCAAGGCGCAGATTGCTGCCATGGTGGGCAGGTTACGGGGTATGGAAGAAGGACTCAAGGGTAATGACAGTTTCATATTTTTAACATTAAAATTAATTTAGTTTCATACAAAACACAGACTACAACAATACTGAATCGTCCTTTTGAAAATAAATTATTTCATCAAAATAAAGTGATATAAAAGCAGATGTGCAATCTTTGTCTCAACGTTTAAGATTAGCACCACCTGAGCCATGGGCATGATGAAGCTTTATAGTCTATATGATCAGTAAGATGAAGTGGACAAATTCAGGCAGAGCTAGCCTGAATACCAAATATTTTATTTTCACTAAAATTACTGATTTGAAATTTCTAATAAAACTATAGTATTGAGTTTTAGTAAAAACTGTAATAATAAATTCTGCATAATTAATTTAAATTTTCATCCTAAAACTGTAATAATAAACAAGGATGAAAATAATTGGTAACTATTTCTTTTATTTACGCTGCAGAATGGGAAGATCCAGGTAGTTTATCCTCAATTGAAAAATCAATATTTTGAATTATGAGACCTTTTAAATTTTATGTGGTTTAATGCAATTTTATTGGATTCGTAAATTTTTTTCACAACTGGAATCTGATCAAATGTGTACTTTAAAAAATTGTAATTACAGAGAGAGCCGATGGAGATAAAGCCGCCCGTCAGGCTCAGATACTCTGGAGCGCCTGTCAGGCCCTCTTCAAGTCTGTAAAAGCCGGATGTCCGGGAGTGCCATGGATAGAACAACTTAAACCTCTTAGTAGTGAAATTGATGCTGTTAAAAATGCTGCAGGTATTTAATTTTTATATAATATAGTTAACATATATTTTAGCAATAGATTTCACAAATTTATAAAAAAAATCATAATAATTTACTTTATTTTTCATTCGAT
Source organism: Philonthus spinipes (assembly GCA_963082785.1). Classification (NCBI taxonomy): domain Eukaryota; kingdom Metazoa; phylum Arthropoda; class Insecta; order Coleoptera; family Staphylinidae; genus Philonthus; species Philonthus spinipes. The sequence goes on along the minus strand of OY720310.1, from coordinate 3,494,189 downwards.
TATATTGCATTAATTTAAACGCTAGATGAATGATGGATGAATATTTTATTAAATGAAGTGTTAATATAAAATTTATTAAAATCATTTTTTTTAATTTAACAATTTATTCAATTGTTTAACCATCATTCATTTAACGTTTGGATAACTGGTGATGGGCACTTCAGTCTTTCGAACCTCATCAGACCATTGTGTTCCATTTGCATGTAGTTATAAACACTGATATAAATAATTGGAAAATGGGCAAAAGATGGTGCTGCGTGTCATTTTTACAATTATACAATTTTTTCTTGTAACATAATTAGTATTTTTTAGAGATGGGGAAAGTCGTTATTTTCGATCTTTTTTTGTCACTGCAAAATGAAGTATATGACAATTTTCTTAGTGTTATTTATTATAATATTGGAAAGTTTTACCTATTGATCAATAAACTCAATTTTATTGCTATTTATTTAACTTTAGCTACTTAAAATTGGTTATTCAGAAATACTCGATTTTGCCCAACACTAGTATTTTTATTGAAGTAAGAAAAAGGCAAAATATGTAGCAGACTAGATTGTATCGTACAATAAAATCCATAAAATATTATTAAAATGATAACATTTTTTAATTTTTTTAAGAATTCTCTTTTTTTTTTCATTGCAATTTTTTTTTCTTAGCGGTAAAAGACGAATTGGTGCAATCCGTAATCGATGGAATTCCAATGGAAGCGATAGAACGTGGAGTATTCCCCGAGGATGCCCTTCGTGAGAGATTCCTAAAAGTAGAACAGACTGCCAGGATGTTGGCCCTTTTGCCCGAAGAGGGCGGTAGGCTACACATGTACTTCCTGTCCTACGTCCAGTCATTGCTGCTGCTGAAATCCACCAACCCGATACCTCAGGCAGAACTCAACGATCAGAGAGTTAACTTTACCAAGCTTAGCACCAACGAAATTCTTCAAAGAGCCCGGTTAGTATTGTGTTTCTTTAATTTAAAAAGCACGTACAGAAACGTAACTACGTTTTGTGAGCTCGACGCAAAATAATTATTACTATGCAAACAAATAAATATTTGCATTTTGTCTAAGTACTTTTGGAACCTGAATTTGAAGCCCTCTGATTCGCAAGGCCTTAGATATTCATTAAATAATTTATGGCGGCTCTACTTTTTTGCCCCTCCAGATCAGCTCTTTGGCTTTCTAGATTTTTAGTAATATAGGTCTTGGAAATTTAATTTGCTCCGAGACAAAATAATCCGAAAGTAGCACAGTTTAAAGTGCAAATTTAATTGTATTTATTTAAACAGAATATATATATATATATATATAATCGATGTCCCCTTTTTTTACCAATTGGTGTCAGGGTTTTAAACAGAATATATATATAATCTAAAATCCCCATCTACCATAATGGTGGTGTAGGGGTTTTAAACAGAATAATTATATTTAAATAATTAATTTTAGATACTGGTTGGACCGTGGTGATTTCGCCCAAACTTTGAGGTACATGAACCTGCTGAGGGGGGCGCCCAGATCGGTGGCGAAGCAATGGATGAACGAGACGAGAATTTTATTGGAGACGCAGCAAGCAGCCAACACCCTGATGGCGTACGCGGCGGCCACCGGCCTCATGTATCTATAATCGTTTGGAACACTACATACACTAATTCTTTTTTTTTAAACCGCATTCAACAACCTCTGATTAGTAATGTATACACGTTTAAATGAACGCTAGTCACATGCTCGTTCCGTTTCTTTCGATGCGGGTTTGTTGATTTATAACTTGTAAATTATGATATATAATAAACGTTAAGTGAGGTTATTGTACTTATTTATTTCAATAGGCCTGTAAATAGTATTCGATAATTATGTTGTTTGTAGACGTAGTCGGATGATTTTGATGGTTCATATTTATAATTAAAGGTTGGGTGTTTGATTTGAAATTAAAGTGGTGAATAAAATAAACAATGTACTTTTGTTAGTTTTTATTTATTGTTTGCTTTATGATTACAGGCTAATTTGTTTATTCCCGCAAAATGTCTACGACATAATCCTATCTTCATTGATCCCCTCTGCTCCAGAAGTCACATTTCAGAGATGTATTCCTGCAAATTAGGTAATGAACATTTTCGAAAACAATTGATGGAATTAAGTATTTCCTTTTGCCTTACAAAGTAAGTACAAGAATAAATAATCACTTCTCAGGTAAATGTCCATACTGAACTTTAATATATATATATAATCTAAAATCCCCATCTACCATAATGGTGGTGTAGGGGTACTGAACTTTAAATTACTCAATATATACAAGGTGTTGAAATACGTATAGAATGGGTTGAATATTTTTGAAATTATTTACTGGATCAATATGAATTTTGGAACACGTGATTTATTAATTAATATACAGGGTGTCCCATGACGTGACTGCTACGGCTTGGGAGAGTGTTGTTGGGGTGATTTCAACTCATAACTGAGAATATTTGTTGGTGAGTATGTGAAGTTTCTTCATATAATAATATTTTATTCCTTTCTTCACTTTTTTTTATTTTTATCACTATATGTACATTTTAAGCACAACGTGCTCTTTATCAATAGCTTTTATGTAAAATTAACATGTAAACAAAATTGAATATACAAATGTGATGTGTTATTAAAAAATCAGATAAAGGTAATTTATTGAATTAAATCAATTAATTTTAATAAATTGTTTTTTAAGGGAGTTAAGTCATAATTCAAAAGTTTACTAGAATTTTTGTACATCTGTCTGATTAACATACCCCCAAAACACTATCGTAACTAAGCTATTGGGCAAAAGATGGCGCTTGCGTCGACTTCCATTTATTCTTGTCAACGCTGTAACAACACTAAACGTTATTTAATGTTTATGCTTAGTGGGTTGTTTATTTATTTTTTTAATTTAATTTGTATCTCATTGTTAACAGTAAGAAAATTATTTCTATTTACTCACCTGAATGTGATATAAAGTCCGTACTTAGCGATTTACCCTTTCTATCAATAAAAACTAAAGTTATTTCCAAAATACGAGTAAATAAATTACCAAAAATATTTTTCTTGCAAAAAAAAAATTTCACACCGTTGATTTATCGCGCTAATAAAACTTCCCCGAGCGTGACAATTTCTCGTTCGATATCTCAAAATTAGTAGCAGTAAAATGTGCGTTTAACTGTCGAAAGGAATTTATTTAGATTGTATTTACGTTATAGGCAATAACAACGGATGGAAAGTGAATTTTATAGCCGGGAGGCATTAAAGATTAATATCTCGGTCTTCTAGACGTTTATCTGTGCGTAAATTCTCCGAACGGTTTCTTTGAAATAAAGATAAGAGAAAATTAAAAATAAAACAATAAGAAAGGTGTTTATTAAGTTAAAAAAAGAGATAATAGTTGGTTACTGTACTGTATTTACTCCAAACAACAATTTTCACCATAAATATTTTTATTTTTCCGAAGTTGAAATACCCACTTAGTTTTTTTTTCTTCTTCAAAACTGTTCACGTTTAAAAATTGTTTTTTCATTGTATATTTTAATCCCTTGCTGATAATCCTTAACATCATAAATTATTTATATTTACCTCATTCATTTAGACACGCACAACATAAAAGTTTTTTGTATTTTGTAAATCCCGTTTCTCTCCGTGTGTATGCTTTTTTTCTTCTTTCTTTATGCTAACTGAAACGTATTATTCGGTCCATAATCGGATCCGGCGTGGAGCGGGAAATATGTTAATCGAACCTTAACATATTTGGTCGGATTTATGCGGGCGGAAGTGGAATAACTCGTGGATTTTCTGGCGAAAAAAAAAAGAAGAGGAATAATTTCCACGTTTCGCGAGCGTTGCCGTTGCGATCCGCCGCGTTTCCCGCAAAATTTTCACTCTTTCCAGCTCATCATGGAAACGTTACACAAAATCCAAAGTTTGCAGAATATATCGTAAAAATAAATAAATATATAACATTTTAAAACGTATTATTTCGAAAGATGTAATTTCGTAAAATAAAAAAGTTGTCTCTTATAAATAAAAAAAAAAACGTAATTAAACCCTCTTTAATTACGTTTTTAAATACACTACATGAAAAATAACTTAATAAACAATAACAGACACAATTTTCCGTTATTTTTTTAAATAGAACACCCTATATATTTTGCAATACAAAAATTTCTTGGATAGATTTTTTTGAAAATGTTTACGGTTGGAGAATAATTTTGGTTTTTCGCTAATTTTAAATAACCCTACATAAACATAATAAATGGAAGATAACGCAAGCGCCATCTATTATTTATTAAAACTTTATTGTTTTATTATTTGAATTTTTTATTGAATTCATGAATTGTGAGAATTGGGTGGATATATTTTGGATTTTCACAAGAGAAGAAAATATGATTTAGACCCTCTGAATCCTTTTCACACTCACACAAATTACTATCAAATAAATAAATAAATAAATCGAGTCTAAACCATATTTTCTTATCTTGTGAAAATCCAAAATATATCCATCTTACTCTCACAATTCATGAATTCAATAAAAAAAAGTAAATGAAAAAACAATAAAGTTTTAATAAATAATAGATCACACAATTTATGAATTCAATAAAAAAATCAAATGAAAAACAATAAAGTTTTAATAAATAATAGATGGCGCTTGCGTTATCTTCCATTTATTATGTTTATGTAGGGTTATTTAAAATTAGCGAAAAAACAAAATAATTCTCCAACCGTAAACATTTAAAAAAAAAATTATACAAGAATTTTTTGTATTGCAAAATATATAAAGTGTTCTATTTAAAAAAATAACGAAGTTGACTTTATTTTTAATTAGTTAATATAATTAACAATAAAGTGTGCTTTCGATTTATTTAAAATTATTTTTGTGTAATTTAATAGTATTATTAAAAAAAATAGTTTTATAAAAATATAGAAATTTACAGGAATGAATGAAATCAAAAATAATCCCCTCTTAATTATCCATCGATCATTATCCTGAATTCCCTCCGATTCACCACCGATTTCAAACTTCAAGCCGACTAAACAAATCCCCGGCGGAATAAACAAACCCATTAGCCGTCGTCGCCGAGGAGGCAAAAGGAAAGACAAAGGGTCGTTCAAAAATCCCGGCCGACGAAACGGGCGACACACTCGAAATCATCTGCATTCCGAGCGTTTCTCCCCCACAGCCAGTTCGAACAGCACGGATCGCGCCCCCCATTCCGCGCCCGGTTCCTTTGTTCCCATCGATCAGACCCGCCAGTCAATTACAAAAGCACCGACGATGCTAAATTAATCAGCGATAGTTAGGCGAAAACAAGCTAGTTACGAACTGCGAACATCCGCCCCGCACAAAGTGAAATCCTGTGTTTCCCGTATCGGGACCGGGGGAAAAATCGGCGGGGGTGATGTTGATCGAAATGCTACGATTGGTTGAAAATGCGTGTTTATGTTAGTTTTAATTAAAAATTGTTTAAAAAAAGTGAGAAATTAGCTCTTTGGGAATATATACCCAATCTCTCATGTTGATTATATAAAAATGATTTGAAAATAATTAATAAACTATTTCCACATTTAGCTCTCAAGTTGGTTCAGATATTGTATCTCAAATTTTCTTTCAGATTCCTTGTAATACACGCAAGAAAAGATTTTTTCAAGTGTATATTCCACGTACCAATATATTGACTAATTCCTCTTAATTAAAAAAAAGTTGCATGATGCAATATTTTATTGATATGCAACAGCAGGTGTACATTATGTAATTCAATGTCCGGCGGGGGATTTTTCCGGGAAGTAGTTGTTTTAATGTGCATTTCTTTTAAAGTACTTACGTAACGTAAGTCAAAATGTCACAGATTTAAATATGAATATATATATATATATATATATAGGCTGGCGCAAAATTCCGATAGTCTAATATCTCAGTTATTAAGGAATATACAAAAAAAAAGTTACATTATTTGTAGCTACTGTCAAACTTTACATTTTAAAATTAGTTGCATATGTACAGGACGTATATATGAAACTAATTTTAAAATGTGAAGTTTTACAGTAGCTACAAATTATGTCAGTAATATTTTTTGTAAATTTTTAAATAACTGAGATATTGGACTGTATCGGAATCTTGCGCCACCCTGTATATATATATATATATATATATATATATAACATCTTTATTCAGACCAGACAATTTTTAATACAATTTAAAATATATATAGAAAATCTTTATTTCTGAGAAATACGTTAAATTACATTACAATCACAAACCTCTAGTTAAGCCTCAGAAAATGGCTATCGACCATCGATCTTCCTGCCAATTTAAAATATTTACAAATAATTATTAATATTTAGTTTTAGTCTGTCTGTGTGTGGATGGTCTTTCTGCCCTGTGGAAATAATTTATTAATTATTAATAAAACACTTTTTAAACTTTGACCACTGTATTTCTTTACAGAGGGAGGGGAGAGGGGAGTTTCACCCCCCTGAATCTTCTGGGAAAATAAATAAATGTCTGTCTCCTTTTTTGCAGAAAATTCCGACATTCAGATACTCTTTTACTGTGCATTATCATAGAGGAAATAATTTTATTTATTATTATTACTTCCTCCATGATATTAAGCTAATGTATTGTTTTCGTTTTTCTTTCGTGTTTTTATTTAATTAAGCCCCGCGTTTCCAATTGTGATTCCCTTATTTCAAATTCAACATCAATCAGATAATTTAGATGATATCACCCGTGTATCGATCTGCAAGGAAAAAAAGTGGCCCGAAGTATGTATATAAATTACAAAGCATTCATTCTTGTTTACAGACGATGGCAATAAAAATGGACAAAGCCTCGCGGAGGAGAAGCAACTTGACAAAGTTTTACGAAGGGCTGGTGCCCATGTACGTGATCTGCAGGGCGGCGGGGATTTTCCCACTGCGGGCACGTAGACAACAAGGCGAAATCCTGATGGAAGTGAAAAAGAACGACAGGGTTTATTTCCTGGTGTATCTCGGGGTGTATTCACTGCTATCAGTACACTCGGCTTATTCCCTTTACATCGATAAAGAAACTTTTAATATAGTCCCCCATTTAGTCGTATTCATCGAGTCTTTAATCGTGCTGAGCTTGCTGTACATTACGCTGTTTTTCTGTTTCTGGTACAGGAAATTGTTGCTGGATTGCGTCAAGCTGTTATCGCAAGTCGATTCTAGCTTAATCGACCTGAACGTCGACATCAATTACGGCGCGGCGCGGATGAAGAATTTGGAAGTCTTCGGGATTATGCTGACGTCCGTTTTCCTGCGCTCGCTGGTGACGATATTCTCCGTGAAAGTGGACTTCATCCAGCAAATCACCCTCTTCACCGCCACCTTCATCAAATCCCTCAGCAAATACCAGTTCATGGCGATGCTGCTTCCGATCAACGAGCGGTTCCGGAAGATCAACGCGCGGATCGCCGCTTATAAGCTCGATGGGCGCGTAACGGAAGAGTCGGCCGGAAATTTGTACACCCTCTGTCGGCTCCATTTTAAATTGTGCAATATATCCCGTTTGCTGAACGCCTGCTTCGCTTTCCAATTGCTCTCCTCGCTCGCCGTCTCCCTGGCAGACGTGCTTTTTCACGCCTTCTATCTCTACACCATCACGACGAAGAAGAATATCCGGCCCACGTGGGCTATGTTCGGTTCGCCCATTATTTGGCTGATTGATGAGTGCTTGGAGATTTATTTACTGATTCGCGGCTGTTCGAGGACGTGCGAAACGGTAAGTGTAAATATTTATCATAAATATTGATTCGGCTGTTTCATGGTGCATTCTGTTGGATTTATAGCCCGATCCTAGTATAAATATTGAAACAAATCGATGCATCGCCCCTATGCAACTATTCAAAGCCGTTAAATCCTGACATCATATTCAATGTGATTTATTGGCTTCCATTTCATTCTCTATTTATTCGAGTTTTTTTGTACTTTCCCCGGACGCATGTTGTAATAATGATGTGTTCAAAAATATACAGACAGTCCACTGCGTGTTAAAAATCGGACACCCGAAAAGGATCCGAGGACCAGATGGCGCAACGTGAAAAACGGATCTAAATAGAAGGCATGTGTAATGTTTGTTACCCAAATCAATTCGATTAAATATAGGATGGGGAGTAAAAAAATCACTTAACTTGAAAATGTATTAAATATATACAGGGTGGCGCAAAATTACGATGAAGTCCAATATCTGTTATAAAGAAATATACAAAAAAATGTTACTTACATTATTAGTAGCTACTGTCAAAATTCACATTTTAAAATTAGTTTCATATATACAAGGTCTCTAATAATCACGTAACGTATCAAACATATGTTTTTTTTTAAATGGAATGATATATTTTTTATGAAGACTTTCGATTCTACGTTTAAAAATAATCATTTTTTATATAAGATTTAATAGGTCAATTTTTCATAGTTTAAAAGTTATAAACAAATGAATGTTGAAATCGATAGATGTTTAGAGCCTAATATTTCAATAATGAAAAATGAAATAAACATTCTGTCAAAAATACTTAATAATAAAAGAAATACTCTTTTTTTTCTCATAAAACAAATTTTTATATACAAAGTGAAGCAATACGCAAAATGATTTTTTTCTCTTTTTACTTAAATGGGACACCCTATATTTTTTATGCTATTTTAATAGAAAATTAATCACTCTTCATTTTTTATATAACATATTAAATAGCCACCGTCTACCGTTTTTGAGATATTTAATCTCAAATACAAATTTGGTATAGAATTTTTAATCAAAGTAGGCCGTGCCAGAACAACTAATTTATTTAGTTGTGAAAGTTACGCGAACAAAAATATAAAATAATTTAGTGAAACGAATAATCAAGTGTATTAATTAAAATACATCATAATTCATACATATTTTTTTACCACGGGATAAATGAGAATTTAATAAAAAAAGTAAATAAATATTAAGCTATAATTATTTTAATACGCGATAATATTGAAATTACAACAATTTAAATAGGTATGTTTTTGGCTGTGCGCCAGGATCCAGGTACAACGAATCTTCTTATCTCAGGAATGCGTTCTCGGAGTGAGTCGTCGATCGTTTTTTTCTTCTTGATTTGCGATAATTGCGCTCTTGTATTTCGATTCAGTCGTCCGAAAACGCGCAGTGTTCACTATTCCGGTTTAATTTTTAACGTTAGAAATTATTATTAATTAAAAACGCGATTTATTTTTGTTTATGAACAAGTGGTAATTAGTGAGTGGTGGAGGTGAGTTGGTTTTCGATTCACCAGGAATGGGTTGGAAGTTATTTTTTCTATTAAGGTATGTTAATATTAATAATTTATTTTTAAACAGATTTTACGATTCCTATTATTATCATCAATTTATTCTCAAAAATTGCATTTGATTAAATAATTTGGTATAGAATTTTTAACCAAAGTAGGCCGCGCCAGAACAACTAATTTATTTAGTAACTTTCAACGCTTAATATTATAATTAGTAAGTAAAGTACATTTTACGTTATATTTTGTAACACTGGTGCAGTTAAACATACTTTTTCAATAAATGATTAATTTAATTGTTAAAAACTAACAACTATATTTTTTGGTTATTATTCGAAAAATATTTAAAATATTCCTATATGCTTATTAAATTGATTTATTTAAACAATTCATGTTGACTGAAAAACCGAAAATAGATACTAAGTGAAATAATAAAATATTTATATCATTATATTTTGTTAACATTTTTATGTATTTATTTCACACATTTACATTTTTTTAATTCAATAGCATTCAAACATTTTACAATTTTTTTCTTAAAAACTATGTCCCAATAACCATTATAACTCGCTAAATAATCGTTGAGCAACTATTTTCTTTATATTTTGCCTTTAAATATCGATCGTCATTTGAATTACGGGTGTTGGGCTTAATAAGTCTATTACATTTTTTGTCATTTCACACTTCTGCTTCCGAGTCCATGTGCAAAGTTTGCCCACTTCTTGTTGAAAATGTATTGAATAATATCTTTAATTTCTTCCGGCCAGCTTTCGAAAAATAATAGTAATATTTTTTTATATTATTCAATTTTTTGCCAGGAAAAAATAAATAAACAAAAAAGGAACGCAAAATCGCAATACTGAATTGTCGTGATTTTTCGTTCCTTTTTCAACTTATTAACGAGCATATTATATTATCGATATTTTAAAAGTTTTCTCATTTTCCCCGCAATAAAAACCCCCGTTTCATGAAATTTGTATACAATTTATCGAATACACCGTTCTTATTTTCACAAGAGCGGTTTATTAAGAATCTTAGATAGAACGACAATGCCGCGATAAAAAACGACCAATTACCCTAGATACATAAATCCATTTTTGAGAAATAACATTATTTAAATTAATTTTGTATCATTGTTTTCATTTAAATTATGTGGAATTTTCTGAAAGAAATAAAAAACAAACGCGCGCAGGAGTGTGAAAATAATAAATTAAAAGCAATTTATTGTCAAACAACACAAATTCCCAATAATTTCCTTAATTACAACAATCCGCCCTTAATTGCCGGCCATCATTCGTAATTGGAGGGGCCGATTATTATTATTATTCATATTTTCGCGTAAACAGTGCCGGACACGCAGATAATGACCGGCCGATTTATAATGCGGATATTATAAAATCGATGCCGAATCCCTTCGCTCCGGCGGATAATTCATCGCCGTTTCCGGCGAGCCTCCTTCCCCTTTAATCGTTATTAATTCACGGCGCAACACGGCCCGGATGTAACGGCCGAATTTATCGAAGGGGGGCCTGTTAAAAATTTCATTCCGATTATTTAATGAATATTGATGCTTGCTGTTCTCATTGCGAACGCGGAAATGTAGAAGGAGGAAATCGGATGGTGCGAGGGGCGCTTATTGTGTGCCCAATTCCCGGCGCATCCACCATTTGTTCGGTCTAGATAAAAAAGAGGCGATTTGATGTTTTGAATTTATTAAAACCGAAAGCTTAATTGTTTATATATATATATATATATATATATATATATATATATATATGTATATATTCAATGACCTTTTCTACCCATATGGGTGTAGGATTTGTTTTAAATAAAAGTCGATATAATTCCAAAAGAGGCAATGATTTTGTTATTTTTTTTTTTCAGCTAAATTGAATATTTTGTGTAATTTATATTTAAACAAAAATGATTTCAAAATAATTAATAAATTATTTCCACATTTAGCTCTGTGACATTTTGACTTACGTTACGTAAGTTAAAACAATTACTTCCCGGACAAATACCCAGCCGGACATAGCTACGTAACAGCAGGTGTATATTCTGTAATTGAAAATATGCAGAAAATCGCAATAAAATTCGAATTTTTCGCATTAAATTGTAAATAACTCAAAAACGGTGGATGGGGTATTTTTTGTTTTTAGCATATTCTGAAAGAGCAAGCTTTCCTTTATATCCCTAGTCAGTTTCATGAAGATTCCTCAAAGATTATAATTTTTGTGATTTTTTAAATTGAAAATATGCCGAAAATCGCAATAAAATTCGAATTTTCGCATTAAATTGTAAATATCTCAAAAACGGTGGATGGGGTATTTTTTGTTTTTAGCATATTCTGAAAGAGCAAGCTTTTCTTTATATCCCTAATCAGTTTCATGAAGATTCCTCAAAGATTATAATTTTTGTGATTTTTTAAATTGAAAATATGCCGAAAATCGCAATAAAATTCGAATTTTTGCATTAAATTATAAATATCCCAAAAACGGTGGATGGGGTGTTTTTTGTTTTTAGCATATTCTGAAAGAGCAAGCTTTCCTTTATATTCCTAGTCAGTTCCATGAAGATTCCCCAAAGATTATAATTTTTGTGATTTTTTAAATTGAAAATATGCCGAAAATCGCAATAAAATTCGAATTTTCGCATTAAATTATAAATATCTCAAAAACTGTGGATGGGGTATTTTTTGTTTTTAGCATATTCTGAAAGAGCAAGCTTTCCTTTATATCTCTAGTCAGTTTCATGAAGATTTCCCAAAGATTATAATTTTTGTGATTTTTTAAATTGAAAATATGCAGAAAATCGCAATAAAATTCGAATTTTCGCATTAAATTCTAAATATCTCAAAAACGGTGGATGGGGTATTTTTTGGTTTTAGCATATTCTAAAAGAGCAAGCTTTCCTTTATGTCTCTAGTCAGTTTCATGAAGATTCCCCAAAGATTATAATTTTTGTGATTTTTTAAATTGAAAATATGCAGAAAATCGCAATAAAATTCGAATTTTTCGCATTAAATTGTAAATATCTCAAAAACGGTGGATGGGGTATTTTTTGTTTTTAGCATATTCTGAAAGAGCAAGCTTTCCTTTATATCCCTAGTCAGTTTCATGAAGATTCCCCAAAGATTATAATTTTTGTGATTTTTTTAAATTCAAAATATGCCGAAAATCGCAATAAAATTCGAATTAATTATTTTCAAATAATTTTTATTTGATTTATTTAAATAACTGTGATCAAGTGAATGAATACTTTTTTCTATTTATAATTTATTATTTAAATATTATTAGAGATTGGGCGATGTCGATCTTTTTTTGTTACAGAAAAATTAAGTGTACGATAATTTTATTAACGCAACATGATCATTTTTTTTTTCTTCTTCACGTAATATCATAATTAATGTACAGGATTTATTTCCCTTAAAATCCACATGAAGAATATTTTATTTTTCGTCTGACGTTTCCATGAAGTCATAAAACAAAAATTTAAAACGTATCAATTATAAATCCGACTCGCCGCGTTCTCATTACACATTTCATATTTCCATTAATCAAACCGAAACATCGGACGGAATCAAAACCCCGCTTTCCGAAAACCCGACGTTAATGTATCACCCCCCGTCCCGACTTGATTTTCTTCTGTAAAGTTCGCCGTTAATGAATTGGTAACTGGCTGCGAATCGGGAGAAATGTACGTTTCGCCGTTCCGCGCTTAATTATAGGCGAGCCGGCAGATCTAAGCTAGACACGTTCTGCGAGAGAACTAATTAAGCGTTCGTTACACATCTGTGTGTCATTCATCATGGGACTGCAATGAAATTCGAATTACCGACGTTAATTTATCGACGCCAGGTTTACACTTATTGCGATATTAAGTTATTAATTAAAGAAGGGGACGGGGGGAGACGCCCCCTCCCATCTTCCCCAGACTCCTTGTTATTAGAGTCGCGTGTTTAACGTCTAGAAAAGCTCATTTTCCCGGCTGTGTTAATGCTGCTTTATAGCTTTAACATGCGTATTTGTCACATTTACCCGTGTTTATGTTGAATAAGGTGTATGGTTTATTAAGTTTTGTGTTGGAGTATTAAAATGGGCTATGAAAATTATAATTGTTTCGGGGAGAATTTTATTTTCCTCTGATTCAAAGGATTCACTTGTTTTTTTGGTAATAATAAAAACAATGTTTTGTTTAACACAAAAATATTACAAAAAAGGTGCAAATGGACACAACTTTTGCGCTTGAGAGTTAAATATTTATTCTAAACACAGCCATAAAAAGAAGTCACTTACAGACTTTTAAACCATTTTTTTTTAGCGACAGACACAAAAGTGATCAAAATCTGAAGTGAGTTACAAAAAAATGAATATTTTAAATCGTGCATAAATCACGTTAAAAGCATTAAAAATTGGTTTAGAAGTCTGTAAGTGTTTAGTGTCAAACACAAAAGTGATCAAAATGTGAAGTGAGTTACGAAAAAATGAATATGATTTAAAATCGTGCAAAAATCAAGAATAGCTGCAGACTAAATAAATTTGTTACATAAAATTAAGTAAAGGAAAATTACTGAAAATAATCACTCTATATCTAGAAAATCCTTATTTCTGAAAGTTCAATTAGTTTAGCGATTAATTCATAACATAATCTACATCAATCATTAATAATATATATATATATAGAAAATCTTTATTTCTGAGAAATACGTTAAATTACATTACAATATTTACATTACAATCATAAACTGAGGCTAGTTAAGCCTCAGAAAATGGCTATCGACCATCGGTCTTTCTGCCTCATTAATAATAATAATTCTTACAATTACGCCCCGTAATTGCAGCAAACGCGTTATTACCTGCATACACCCGCAATTTATCGCTGTCTGTTAATAGTTCTTGCTGATGAACGTTTTTCTCGTATTTTTTTTTTTTGTGTGGGCTTTCGGTTTAATTAATGCGGGCCGCCTGTTGTTAGGGCAGCTTCTAATTGCGCCGGAGGCGTTTATTTATTGCCCACTTTTCCCCATTTCACCACTAAAATCGTCCCCTCGCATTATTTTTTTTTTTGCTCTGTGTTACAGGCCAACAACACTGTAATCCTATTGCACGACCTCAGAAACAGCGCCGGACAGAATGCTGCCGAAAAAGATGTGAGTATTTGATGTCGGCGTGATTTTTTTTGCCAGATTGTTTTACGGCATATGTCTCTAAAAAAAAAAAAAAACGGGAATTTTCATGATTTTTATGTTTAATTAAATTTCAGTCTGTACGATTTAAATTAAATTAATTTTTATAAGGTAGTCTGAAAACGTGTGATAGTCTTCAGATAGAGTTGTGGTTGGAACTTTCATATATATATACATATATCTACGCCCAACACCCGTAAGGGTACAAGGGTTGTTGATAATATATATAATTATATATATATATACAGAGAGGTTTTTTAATCAGTATACATTAGGCGAACTGTATACCTGCAAAAAAACCAAGTCAAACGCATTGAGCCGAATGATGTGTGTTGCCTATAACACACAACTAAACGTCAAACGCTAAACTTCAACATGTGTGAAATATTTGATCGAAAATGTATACAAATGAAGAAACAGTCGAATTTCAAGCATGTATTATAATTCCAACAGTACTAGAGGTGGATAAGACATGTTTTAAATGAATCCAAAGTGGCCGAATACCTCAGTTAGGATAATTCTAAAAATAATTAAACTAAAACATTTTCTTTGGAAAACGCAAAGAAATAAATCATGACTAACACTGCATGCATTACCGTCACAAGCAATTTCCTTTTTTATCAAAAATACGTCACTTATTATTATGGAGAAATTACAGGTAAAATATATCAAAGATTTTATTAAGACAATTTGAAAGAAAAGTAACAGTGAAGAACAATAAACTTGAAATAAATAATTAGAATAAATTCTTCCACATTGTGCATTTCGATATTGTCATAAAGAAAATAGAAAATTGTTAAATTGTTTTTTTTTTAATTATCCTAGTTGAAGGAATCGATTGTTCGGGTATGTGTTTAGTTGCCTATAATGCAACACATCAATGCGTTTGACTTGGGTATTTTACATGTATACATAGGGGATATGTATACTGTTAAAAAAACCTCTCTGTATATATATATATATATATATATATATATATATACAGAGAGGTTTTTTTATCAGTATACATTTATACATTTCCCCTATGTATACCTGCAAAAAACGCGAGTCAAACGCATTGGACCGATTAATGTGTGTATGTTTAGTTGCCTAGTTGGCATATGTGTGTTCAGTTGCGTGTTATAGGCAACTAAACACACACACGTTAATGCATTTCACTGTATTTGCAATGTATACTGTTTTAACTTTTAAATTAAACACTTGGTTTTGTTTATTTTTACAATGTATAAATAGCTAAATGTGGAAATAATTTATTAATTATTTTCAAATCATTTTTATTTAATATATTTTACAATGTATTTCTTTTCATAAGAAAAATCATTTATCTCCAGCACTTTGCACTCTCACACTTGATTTTGTTTATTTTTACAAATCAATTTCTTTTCATAAGAAAAATATTTTTTTTTCAATATCTTGCAACTCTCCGCATTTCACCCACACTTAACCCCATTTCGAGTTTATAATTTTCACCCGGCGCATTTTTAATCGCGTCGGTTTGCTTATATTTATTTTAATCAACATCTGTACAATTAATGCTAATCGCGTCTTTTTTCGAGGTGAAAATGTACTCGCTGCAAATGCTACACCAGAAATTGGACTTTACAGCGCTGGGATTTTTCAGCATAGACTACCCGCTGCTCTATTCGGTGAGTGCTCCCGGGGAAAACTTTTATAATTCCGGCGGAGGTGAAATGGAATTAGCGTCTTTACACTTTTGCCCGTTTTCCCACATAATCATGCAAATTTTAATTAAGCCCGGCCGAATTTAACTTTTCGCCCTGTTTTGTTCTCCTCCGCCGCAACTTTTTTTTTGTTCCACTTTGCTCCGCAAGAATGACTTACATCAAAAAATATTTCATCAAAAATCTAAAATGTTTACTGTATTTTTATATGAGTAAAAATAATCGACAGATACTTATAAAAGGACTCAAATCCATATAAAAGGATTCAAATCCTCATAAAACGATACGAATCCTTATTCATTCCTTTCTGTAGTTGAATTTAACTTATAAGGTTGTAGATACATTATTATTTAAAACGTTTGTGTCACAATTGTATTCTAATTCTTATTTTATTTTTATTTAAATATGTCATTTTTTATAATAATAATAATAATCTTTATTTTCAAAATGTCATTTACATGTTACAGAATGAAAATAGTGTCAGAATAATAATATAATAAACTATTTGAATTATATATATATTTTTATATACATCTTATTTAATAGCACATTATATTAAGTTTGTACTTATTGCTCTGTAATTTTTTATTTGCCTCTTGTGTAATAAAGTTTATTATTACTAAAAAGAATCGAATCATTATTTTTGTGATTCGATTACAAATCATTCCTGAATTAAGTTACTAATCTAGATTCTAAATCTCCTTCCTGGTGACGCCTGTGAATGAATAAAACTTTCGAATTCAGCATTCTAATCATTTTAAATTAGAATGCTGAAGTATTCGAATCCCGTCCAGCTCTGGGTTGCAGAAATAACTAAAAAAAAATCTAAGTTAATTCCACTTAATTCAATAAACCATTTTTAATTCAGATTTTGTATTTACTAGTTTCCAATTAATATTTGTTTTTAATAATTTCAGATTTTAGTGGCTGTTTCGACATACCTCATTATCTTCATTCAGTTCGACCAATCACAAAATCCGAAAGAAATCATCAGCTCACCAGGGAATTGTTCAATATTATCATAGATAATATAATAACATTCTTTAATAAAAAAACCTTTATTGGCATAAAACCACAATATAACAACCACAGTTATAAAAAGACAAAATAAATTAAAGACGACGCAATTTAATTTATTATGAATAATTATTATGTTTAAATTTTAAGAAATATTGAACATAATTTTACTTTTCTCTAATTTCAAAACCATTACAAACCATACTCAACCGCATAACCGAGTTTAACAAAGACTTATTCCATCGCCCGTCGAATGCAAACGTTTAAACTTTAACCGCGCTGAAATACAGCAACATATAAAATGCTGCCGAACTCCAGGGAAATGTTTAATTTATACGGGGTGTGTATATATATTGTGAGTAATAATTAATTTCAGTTACCATCAGGGGAACGCTCGAATTCTCGCGTTATCAGCGATACACGTAGACTTGCATTCGTGTTACATAAACATGCAGCGCTATTTAAATTGAATATGTATGATTTTTTCGAGTTATTAAAATTAATTAACTGGAAATTTGAATTAATTAATGAGGTGCGTAATTTTACAGGTTTTAGTGTTTTCCGGTGGATTATAAAATCAATTGAATTGTTTTATTTTTTTAAATAATTGTAATGCATGTATTATTTCATAATTTAATTTCAATTCCCGAGTTCACATTTCTGTTAATGATATTAAATATTTGTATTTATGTGATTAAAGTTCACGAAAATATCATTGGCAGAATTGTGTTTATTTTGGATGACAAAGAATGCATAGATAAGCCTGGAACAGATAAATCTGTTTAAACAAAATATGTTTTATCAATGCATGCACAAGCCGGGGAGTACTTTGAAATAATTAATATTTAATATGTATTCTTAAATATTAAGTAATAAACAATGTAATTTAACGTATTTCTCAGAAATAAAGATTTCTATATATATATATATATATATTTGATAGATATTTCAATAATATATATATATATATATATATATATATATTATTGAAATATCAAATATTTTTAAAATTGTTAACTTTTCTATTTCTTTTCTATTGACACTACCAGAGGAAGATTGTAGATCATCTTCCTCTGGTAGTGTCAATATTTTGCGCAATAGTACTACTGTGTTTATTATTCTTCCTTTTAAATTTACTTTATTATTACTGTTTGCGAAAAAAAAACGATTTTTTATTATATTTATCACACTTTCGGGGCGAGTTAAAATCCGCAACAACACCTGCACGAAATAAAAACCGCAAACGCTCGGCCCTAAATTAAATCCGGCACCCCTTAATCGCTTTATGAATCTCCGAGGTGCGATAAGCAATTTATTCCTTTTTTTATTATTTATTGAAAACAAAAAAATGCGCCCACGCTAATTGTCCCCACATCGACGATGGGACAGTGGCAAGGGAGAAAAAAAGGGAGGGGGTGTGATGGATATTCAATTTCGGCGAATTTTCGGATTCCTGGCACACAGACAGCGAGCGCGCCCCGGCACGTTGCGGAAATTAGGTATTTGGGTCGCACCCCCCCTAAACGAGGTCGGGCAAGGGTTGCACGAGGGGACGGAATGCGTCGAGGGAAATAAGGGAATGCTGTCGGGGATCACTTCGTTTTTTTTTATGGTGCGTTTCAGTGCGAATTATTTATGCGATGTCAGTATGGATTCTGTTCAATTTCTTATTTTTTATTGTGGCGTCTTCATTTTTTTTATGTAAATGAAGAAATTGTGATAAAATGCTAAATGTCTAACGAATTTTACATATATATAATACATCATTATTTCTGAAGTTGTGTGCAATAAAATTGAGCACACAAAATATCTTGTAGTTTAAGGAGGACATGATAAGTTTTATAATTACGAAAATAATTTGTAAATATATCAATTTTATCATTAATGCTAGGCAATTAAAAAATTATTTTCACTTTTGAAAGTCACAGAGCTAAATGTGAAAATAATTTATTAATTATTTTCAAATCATTTTTATAAAACCTTTATACCCGTGAGGGTGTAGGGTAGGCTATGACAGTACTATATTAATATTAAACAATTGAGCATTGAATATACCAGAATATCACTTTGAGGTTTTAAAAACAGCTGAAAAGAATGAATTATATTTTAAAAATGTATGCACTTTGCGTTAAAAGTTTTATTCGAAGCCCCTTATATTTTATCACGTCAGAAAATACAACAACCCGTTCCTTCCCCGAAAAAGCACCCGCCTTCCCCGCACACACACAAATTTTAATTGGGCCGTATATTATGCAAGCGAAGTGTATTTTTCTCACGTTAAAATTCATTACTCCGCACGTTGGTGTACAACGGGGGGGCTATTACGCCCGCGATAAATTCCCCGAAACGTTTAGGTCTCTATTACTGGGGTGGGTATAAATTCCACCCGGAGGGCGGGCGGGCGTCATCCAAGGTGTACATTCTGGCTGCGGGATTCTTTGTTTACAATGGCACTTTATCAAGAGGCACTCCGAAAGCGATACCGAGGGCCGGGGGGCGGACTTGACGAATGGTACATGGTTCCGGGGAGCGGGCGATGCAAGTATTAGGGGTTGAAATATTCCGCGGATGAAAGTGCGCCCCCCGGCTCAAATTGGGTTCGTAAGCGGGTGATTTAGATGCGTTGAATAAATCATTTGTTAGGATACAAAGTTAAACAGACGCAAAATTTATTAATTTTATTAAAATAATAATAAAAATTAATAAAAACGATAATAATTCATTTACGGACTTCATATTTCTACAAAATTTAATAATGATTGTTCACGAAGGTAACGCGATTTTATTTAAAAAAAAAAATTAATCAAGATATCTTTGTGGTTTTTATTTCTATGGGGTAGTTGGTAGTGCACCAGACCGGCAATCATAAGTCATAAGTACATATTACTTAGATATAAAATTTTCCATTGTTAAAATTATTAGGTAAATAAAGTTTATTTGACTTTATTCATTTGAGACTGGCAATCGGGGGGCGTGGGTTCAAATCCCATCAGAGATGTTTCTTTTCCACTTTATATCTAATTAAATTTAAATTATACCCTCAATTGTATGTTGAAAATTTCTACAATT
This sequence comes from Philonthus spinipes, assembly GCA_963082785.1. Classification (NCBI taxonomy): domain Eukaryota; kingdom Metazoa; phylum Arthropoda; class Insecta; order Coleoptera; family Staphylinidae; genus Philonthus; species Philonthus spinipes. Next base: position 3,473,972 of record OY720310.1, on the reverse strand, counting down.
CATAGACTAATAGAATATATGATTGAGATAAGTCCAGCGCATCATCCTAGAATGGAATTTTCGCTTTCATAACACACAAAAAAAATTGCAGCTCCAATATTAATAATTCATATTAAAAGTAAATATTTACTGATGTAATAAAATATTTTATTATTTTCACGTAATCATCTTAGGAGACCGCGCGCCCCAACAAAAAATTGTCCGGACACTGCCTTAAAATTTAAGAAAGCAACCCTCATGATTATATATCCCCTTTTATCCAACCCCGCTTTGATATCCTCGTAAAGAAAATATGGGCGCTCTCGAGTGAGGGACTTATGATAGCCCAGCCCTTCATAAGGAATAAAATATTGTTTATTGCTATTATTAATGTTAATAATCATTGCGTTAATATAACGGTAAAACTCATAATGACTTCCTTTGGATAAAGATAGTGTAGCGTTTAATGCGGTAAGTTTTGATGATGGTCAAACATAAACGAATTTTATTTAATAAATTTAATACGCAGAGCTTTTGAGTAGGATAAGGTAATATTCCTCTGACACTCGAAAGATTTGCGTATTAGGGGGGCCGGATTTTAATACGAGAATGGAATGGTTAGGGGGTTGTATAAATGACCGAGAAAAGTTAATTGAGAGGATGTCGCAAGATAAACAGGGAGGGCAAGATGATACCAAAACGGTTAGTAGAAGGGAGCTAGGAAGTATTGAATGGATGCACAAAAGGAGGTTCCGAGGGAAGAAGAACGAGATATATTAAAAAAATTATACTGAAAGTAAAAAATATTTTGCATTTATCCATCCCTCTAGTTATTGTCAAATCTATTACTGACAATAACTAGAGGGATGGATAAATGCAAAATATTATTGGGATGAATACTCAAAAATTTTGACAGATGAGTTGAATGTGAGCCTAGTTACAATTCAAGCAGCACAAAACCACATAGACTCAATTCTTGTGTCAATTCAGGCACTATTTACGTGCATTTAAATACAGGTTCAATATCACCTGTATTTAAATGCCCGCAAACAAAAAAGTCTGAACTGAAACAAGAATTGAGTTTTGTATCCAAATTATTTGCAATTGTATTAATTTTCAATCTCGCATTATTATTCCCAGGAATGATTACGGTCTTGGAAACTTTCCGTCCCGAAATGAAATTTGTCGGCGCGCACCTGTTCGTCCAGCTGACGGGATGACCGCATTTAAATCATCCCTGTCAGGCCGACGGACATTTGGGTTGCAAATACATGATCCCCTCCCGTCCCGTTCCGTCCCGTCCAGTCCTTCCGTCACCGTTCCCTATCCCTGCCTTACGTCATGCATAATGATGATTAAGGTAATAATGGCACCGGGGAGGCAGGCCCTCTGAGGTTTTCCACGCGCGCGGAACTAAAACTAATTAAATATTTTATATTCCAGTTAGCACAACTAAATATTTCACGCCGGGCTTTTCTTGCCCCCGAGCTGATGTACGCGGCCGACAGCGGGATTACGTTTGTTGGATTGTAAAAGGGCGATTTTAGAGCGAGGTAAAAGCGTGTATTACGTTTTGTAACATAACTCATGATTAGGGGTTGTACGGAGGGGTATGAAAGAGGATGTCGTAATGAGAAATGGAAGAAGGGTGATACAATTTTGTTTTAACTTTTTTTTACAAGATAAAATACATAAAAACAAACAAAATAATTTACACAAAGTCTGTGTTTTTTTTTTTAATATGAACTATAAAATTTAATATTTCAAGAATTTAGTGTGTGTGTTTTACTTTAGAAAAAGATTATAAAAATATTATCTTGTAATTCGTGCTTTTAATTCGTAGGTTATATTTTTGGTTAAAGAAAGATTATTCAAATATTATCTTGTAACTCGTACTTTTACTTTGTTGGTTATGTTTTAGGTTAGAGAAAGATTATTCAAATATTAGCCTCGATACAAATCTTTTTTTTTTTTCATTTTATCAAACACACTTCACATAACTCATAAAGCAAACTTGATATAACTATACTTGTATAATAATCACTGATTTAATAAAAAAATATGTTGTGTTCTTGAAAAATTCTTTACGATCTGCTTGTTCGTGTGTTTATATTTTGAGAACGTTTTAATTTTTTTAATCATACCTATATGTTATTTTAATTTCCTGCGCTTCATGAATAAATCGAAATTTTAACATTAACATATTAACAGTTGTACACTAAAATATTTGTTGGTGAGTACGTGAATTTTCTTGATATAATGCAGTAATATTTTATTACTTTCTTCACTTTTTTATTTTTATAACTACATGTATATTTCAAGCACAACGTGCTCTTTTTTAATAGTTTTATGTAAAATTGACAAATAAATAAATAAACATGTAAACAAAATTTAATATACAAATGTGATGTGTTATTAAAAAATCAGATAAAGGTAATTTATTGAATTAAATCACCATTTTTAGCAAATATTTTCACGAACCATTTAGAAAATGTTGCCAAATCTAAATTTTCTAATTTTCCAAATTTATGGTTTAGATATGTAGATGACATTTTTGCTATTATTAAAAATTACGTTAATATCCA